>JALHCF010000165.1:4967-25903 GCA_024341135.1 Tolypocladium album | reverse complement strand
GGGGGGGGGGGGGGGGGGTTCACCACGATCACTGATATGTCTTGTGGAGCAAACGTGGTTCTCGGCCTTACTTGGACCTAATTGTCGCCCATTTCTACCCATAACCCGGCCTCTGTAAAGGCCGACGCCCGCGACAACAGCAATAGAAACCCTAACACCATACTAGAGAGGAGCTGATTCCTGGCCGAAACACATTAAGTTGATGCCACAGCGCGAGGCGGGCCCCTTCATGCCCTTGATGTTCTCGCACCATTCGAGCTCCCGACGTAGCCCACGGTGTCGATAGTAGTTCAGCAGAGCCCACTGCGTGGAGCACGTACCCTGCGGCCCAAAGGTGCCGTTCTCAATACCGTAGCAAAACTCGATGCTCTGGCATAGCCTCCGCGCCAGGGCATCTGCGTCGGCTTGCGTGGGGGCTACCTTGTCCGAGCCCTGGAAGGAGACTTGTGATGGTGATGGAGACTTGAGGGCAGTATTCAACGCTTCTAGTCGTAGAAAGGCGTCAAGAACCTGGAGCATGATGGTAGAGCAGAAAATCCAAGTAATAGCGTGCGCGATGGACTGAAAATTGAGTGCAAAGGAGAACAATTTGTCCGCATGGCCCTCGTCCGCTGGGTTCTCCAATCTGGACAAGATCGGCCAGGTGAACGGACCGGGTGATGCCTTTTGCTGATAACACAGCAGCCAGGTCTCGAGCTGGTGAAACTTCTGGAGAAGTATGGTGCTGTACTGCCGGGCCCTGGGGTCGTGTGACGCAAATCCCTGTTCGAGCAGTGCGTGTGCCTCTTGCAGGATCGTGGGGACCTCTACGACATCGTCGAGCAGGCGGGCGAAGGAGGCTGGTGACTGAGCGGTACCGATGAGCTCTCGCCACCGATCCGGCTCGAGGCTCATGGAATGTCTCTGTGTCAAGGATTGGATGACCTGTTGGCGAATAAGCAGATGTGAAGGTAGTAGTATGAATTGGTATAGCGTACTTACACATATGATGCAGAGTCGCAAACACAGGCTCCTCCAGCTCGGCGTGGGCACTGGCGGCACACCGCGATACCGCAACAACTCGGATATGCCTTGCGCATGTGCACTCCAGCTCTGATCGGTCGAAAACACAAACAGCTACGCCCAAGTCAGCCACCCGATCACCACGCATAGACACAACCGGGGCATGTTCACACCTCACACGTGGACAGGACAACAATCGCAGCCAGCGTCTCGTCATTGCTCCGACCAATCTCGCGGATCACCTTGCCGAGGGCGCGGTTGTATAATAGCACCGTGTCGTCGGACGAGATGCTGCCCTCACCCGTCACGCAGACCTGTATGGCGCAAAAGGCCAGAAGCGCGTGGTCCAGCGCGGCGCTCAGCCCAGTCATGTCGCACACGGCCTTCGGCCACGAAAAGGGAGTCGGATCGGCGCCGTCATCCATGATATGCGGCTGCGGCAGGTAGATGCCCTGCAGGAGCTGCAGGGCCTGCGCCCGGAAGTGCGATGCGTCGTACACTTCGTCGGAGATCTGGGCGCGGAGTTGACGCAGCAGGTGAGGCCATTTCGATGAGCCGGGGTTGCCTTCACGTTGCTGCTGCAACCGCGTCTCGGTGATGACGGACAGGGCGGTGGTGCTGGTATGAGTAGGGGTGCGGTTCACCCAGAGGGTCGGCTTGTCGTAGCCTCGACACGCGATGCCGGCCTTGGCGCATCTGAGGCACAAGGGCCTCGCCAAGTCGCACTACAAAGCCCACTCACGAGGTCAGATGTCAGCCACAGAGTGAGGATTCGGACTGAGCCGAGTATGTCTGGTGACGGCAGGGGCGCGGGAGGGTATAGCGTACCTTGACACGCCGCCGTCTGCAGTCCAGACAGGCCTTTGACTTGCCCGCAATGCCGACCATGATGGTCACAGGGACTGCCAAAGCTGCGTTTGGGGTTGTAATGCGCCTGCGAAGTTCATCAATGTTAGGCGCTTCGTCGACGGCATTTATTATCTGGGAAACGGTTTGGGGGTGGGGACACGTGTGGAACGTGCCGATGACGCTAAACGTAATAGGGCACCAAGGCGCGAGCGGCTCGACAGGGATAAAAGGCGGTGATTTACTCCGTAGAGTCGAACAAATGGATGAGGGTTTGTCATGCGCGCTGTTGTCGAAGGGATTTGTCAAGGGAAAAGCCCCTTTGAATGGCGTCATGTCATCCGCCGTACGGATGGGTCCCTTAAGCCTAGTACGTAGATACTACCGACGGACATAGCCCAACTTGGAACCATAGCTCGAGCCGCGGAACCGGGACGATGAGAAGGCAGGGTCGAAACGTAGGCTCTTGGCAAAGCCCCTATACTAGTCGACCGACGGCCCACTGTCCCGCCTTCCGCCCGGTGCCCGTCTGCTAACCGCAAACGGCACCATCCCTCGACCGGCGATCCGTCCATGCAAGTCACATCGCTGGTGGCATTTGGTATAAGAAGCATGATGGCCCGAGCCCTCAGCAACCAGACGTCGAGGTGCAGATACCTGGATACCGAGACACAGCACAGGGCCACTTGGCCATTCCTCACGGCTTCTTACACCATGGAACCGTCGCCAGAAACCGGCGCGAAGCCCACACGGCACGGCAGTTCCTCCTCTTCAGGCGACGGCAAACATGAGCTCCATCACCGACAGGCAGATGAGGAAAAGACACCACCCAGTCCAAACGCAGACACCAAGCCTGCGGGCGTGGGACCGCCTCCAGATGGCGGCCTCGAGGCTTGGCTGGTGGTTGTGGGAGGGTTCTGCACCGTCCTTGCCAGCTTCGGCTGGATCAACTGTACGCCCTGCGCTCGAAACACGCCCGTTGACAGGGCAGGCTGTTAATGGTGCGGCGCAGGCATCGGCATATTCCAAGACTACTACCAACAACACCAGCTCGCGTCGTACTCGCCAAGCAACGTGGCCTGGATCTCGTCAACAGAGTCGTTTATGCTGTTCTTTTGGGTGCGTATGCGTACAAACGCCCGCTTGCTCCTCTACATGGATCCTATAGTTCTATGTTGACTGTGAGGTGCGTGCAGGGACCGCTGGCGGGCAAGCTGACCGACGAGTTTGGGCCGCGCATCCCCATCCTGCTGGGCTCCGTGTTGCACGTATTTGGCCTCATGATGACGTCCATCTCCAAGGAGTACTACCAGATATTCCTGTCGCAGAGCGTCTGCAGCGCACTGGGGTGCTCGTTTCTCTTTTACGCATGTACGGCAGCGCCTCTCCACAATCCCCTCGTGAACAACACTGACAGAATGACACCGCAGCCATCGCCGCGCTAGGGACCTGGTTCCTCCGACACCGCGCACTCGCCTTCGGCATCATCACGGCCGGGTCCAGCATCGGCGGCGTCGTCCTGCCCATCATGGTAGAGCGCCTGGTCGTGCGGGTAGGCTTCGGCTGGGCGATGCGCGCCACGGCTTTTCTCTTCCTCGGCCTGCTCGTCGTGGGCAACCTCACCATCAAGTCCCGCCTGCCCCCGTCGCGGAGGCCGTTCCGCGTAGCCGACTTTATCACGCCCTTTTACGAGCCGCCGTTTCTACTACTCACCGTCGCGGCGTTTGTTATATACCTAGGTGCCTTCTTGCCATTTAACTTTATCATCGTCCAAGCCAAGGCAGAGGGTATGTCGACAAGCTTGGCAGGATACATGGTTCCCATTGTCAATGCTGCCAGGTAAGTACATGTCACAGACAACGGTACATCCTGGAGTCGCAAAAGTGTCAAACTGACCGATTTTGCAGCACATTTGGCCGCATCATCCCGGCGCACTTTGGCGACAGGTACGGCGTCTTCAACGTCATGGTCCTGCTCACGCTGCTGGGCGGCATCTGCATCCTGGCAGTGTGGCTGCCCGCGCACTCCAACGCGCCGCTCATCGTCTTCGCCGCGCTGTACGGCTTCACGTCGGGCTGCACGCTGTCCATCATCCCCGCTATGGTGGCGTCCATCTCCGACATCAGCAAGCTGGGCACGCGCAACGGGTCGCTCTACGGGGTCTCCGCGATTGGCGCCCTCGTGGGGAGTCCCATTGGCGGCGCCATCGTCAACGCGCAGGATGGGAGCTTTTCGGGGCTCATTATCTTTTGCGGCGTGTGCCTACTTGTCGGAGCGGGGATCACGATAATGTCCAGGCACGCATTGGTGGGCTCTGCATTAATGAAGAAGGTGTAGACGGTTATAGAAAGATATGATCCAGGGCCTCGTGTGCCGGGCTGGTATTAATTCAACCTGAATTCACATACATATATCCGTCTAGCTCTTTATTAATCTCCTTAGATCGCCCTACAATCTATTACAATTAGGGTCACTTAGATCATACCTACGATCTATACGATTAAGTATACCTATCCCTAATTTTAGTCTATGCCCTACCTATCGCACTATGTATTATAGTTATCATTCTAACCTTTCTTCTATCGGCTAGTATAACCATGGCTGATTATTCCTATGTAGTATATTATTCCGCCTTATGCCTGGCCTACGAATAGGCCTCGCTTGTTAGTTCGTAACACCTAACCCTATAATCTAAGCGCCTATTGCCTTTATTAATAAGAGCTATTAATAAATTATAATTAAAGCCGCCTCTATATCGCGTTAAAATAGAAATAAATAGCATAGTATATATCGTTTACGCCTATAAGATTCTATATATACTATTTTTATGCCCCCGACTTACTATATGTTACGTTGCTACGCCGCTGTAAGAAGTGCAGCTGGGAGGTACAGGCTGGCAGTGGACCCCTGGTGCGGGGTACCAGTGGGTCGGGCGCATTTTATCACCTGATCGAGGATGAGTCGAGGGGTAGTCAAGGGAGACTCCCCCTCAGCTGGAAACGAGGAATCTAGCTCTAGCAAGATTCAGTCTCTAGAAGTCTGCAGGTCTGAGATAGGATAGATAGCGCTAAATACCAAGACCTTATATACTCTATCTTCGATACCTAACCAGAGGTACTCTGTGCTTATATCCTTACAATTCTGAATCTTCGTTTTGTAGTTACCTATTCGAAGATGGCTACTACGAGACGTACGCGAAGAAGCGCCGCTGCTATAGCGAGTCCTAGGCGAAACCCTAGCCCTATACCGAGGAGCGTAGAACTATCGGACGAAGAGGAAGACTCCGCACTTACCGACCTTCCTACCTCTCCGTCGGTAATACCGACGAATATGTCCCTACCCGAGGGGGCACGGTCGCCCTCTCGGCAGGCGAAAATCCAAGCGATAGAGGAACGTATCGCCGAAATGGAAGAGACCAAACGCCTATAAGACCGAATGCTCCGTTTAAAAGAGGAAATCGAGGAGCGTACCGGACTACTCGCCGGGGAATCGCGGAAGCGTCGCCACTCCTACTCATCCGAGTCAGACCGGGACTATCGTAGGGGCGAAATTAAAATAAAAAACATCCCTTAGCTTACCCAACCTACTAACGCGAGGAAGCGAGTAGACTAGCTCATAGACCTAGAGGACGCGTTCTAAGCAGCCCTATGTCGTTTTAAAAGGGATAGTATAAAGATCCTATATGCTATAGACTATATGTATAGCGACTGTAAGGCGAGATGGAGGCGTTACCTCGACGAGAAGTTACCGGAAGACCGGGAACGCGATAGTGCGGACTGGACCTACTTCCGGGACTGGACTTTGGTTCTTATTAAGGACGCCGCTAATCGGGAATAATTATTGGCGACGTAAATGGAGGCGGCCCGATAAAGGGAAGGCCAATCCCTATTAGAATTTAGTCTCTATTTAGACTCCCTAGAGAGGTACCTCGACCGGCTAATAGAGAAGACCCGAACGCTTACCTTCTTCGTAAAATTATTACCCGAGATACGTAAATAAATCAACCTTTATTTAATACCCGTTTATAACTACTAACGGGAAGAGCTTGTACAGGTTGCATAGCGCTACTGGGACTCTCTCGGTAGCAAGAAGCGACGTACTAGCGGGGGGACCTCGAAGGAATCTAGCGCTAGTACATCCCGGGGATTATCTCGTAGGCGAAGTCGAAGCGGTAGGTATTCCCGGGGGTCTCGCTAGCAAAGCGCTAGTAAGTCGGCACCGAGTATAGGTCCGGAGAACTTGTCGGAGACCCCTAGAGGTAGGAGACGTGGACGAGGCCGTGGTAGAGGCAATTACTTAACCGTAGATATTACCTGCTACCGCTGTAATAAGAAGGGTTACTATGCGAGTTCTTATATAGCTCTGCTAAAGACCGAGCTAATAGGGAAGACCTTATGTATCGAGGCGAGTAAGGAGGGAAAAGATAAGGCGTAGGAGTAGATGCCCCTCCTCTTACTTAGTCTATACCCGTTGGCGAGTTAGTATAGACTACTGCCATACTACTAGGGCGAAAACCTACTGAGATATTAATATACTTAGATAGCTGCGGGGCGGTTGACTTAGTCGATATCTATGTAGCTAGGAAGTAAGGGTTACTTTAAGTACCGCTATTATACCCTAAGTTATTAGGACTAGGGGATAGCCGGGCAAAAGAATATGGAGTCTAGTTAGTACCGCTCTGTATGAGAGATAGTAGAGGCGTAGAAAGGATAGTAGATCGCTATTATATCGGTACTAATAAGATTACGCTATACGACTAGGTACTAATACTGCTCTCGGTTACCTTCTTAGTAGAGGAAAGGATCTATTTAGTACTATGGAGGCAATAATGGTAGTTTGAGCTAAAGAAGAGCGACGGGGTTCTTAGGCGGTCCTTAGAATTCCTCTAGGATTGCCGGAATGAAGCGCGGGTATATATGGTTATGCCTGACGTAGAGCCTATTTCCCTCTTGGATGAGGAGGAGGAAGAGGACTCCCGAGACCTGGCCGAAATCCTAGCGATTCTCGCTCGCTTTAAGGATATCTTCTTAGCGACTAGATCTAACTTATTACCTCGAAAGAAGGGTACGGACCACGCAATCGATTTAGTCCCTAACGCAGAACCACCTTTTGGCCCTATTTATCTACTTTTACGACGGGAGCTATAGGTGCTCCGGGAATGGATTTAAGAGATGATCTAGCGGAAGTGGATTCGGTAGTCTAAGAGCCTAGCCGGGGCACCTATCCTATTTATACTAAAAAAGGATAGTATACTAAGGTTATGTATAGACTACCGTAGTCTTAATGGGATAACGATTAAGAATCGCTACCTATTACCCCTTATTTTAGAAATTATAGACTATTGCGAAGGAGCTAAGTACTTCTCTAAGATCGATATAAGGAATGCGTATTATCGTATCCGAATTCGAGAAGGAGATAAGTAGAAAACGGCTTTCCGAACGCACTATGGCTATTTCGAATACTTAGTATTACCCTTTGGTCTTACTAATGCTCTAGCTACTTTTTAAAGTTATATTAATCAGGCCCTAGAGGGGCTTATCGATACGATCTATATTATTTACCTCGACGATATCCTTATCTTCTCTAGAACGGAAGAGGAGTATATAGAATACTTAAGTTAGGTTCTTAAAAGACTCCGAGCGGCGGAGTTATTTACTAATCCCGCTAAGTATACCTTTTACTAATAGTTAGTAGAGTTCTTAGGGCATATCCTATTAGTCGAGGGGGTATCGATAGACCCTCGCCGGGTAGAAGTAGTATTAAAATAGCCTAAACCTAAGACTTATTATGATATCTAAGTCTTCCTAGGATTTTGCAATTACTATCGGCGTTTTATATACTAATATTCTGATATGGTAACGCTATTGTCGAGCTTGCTAAAGGGGAGTAAGAACGGGAGGAAGCTAGGGAGTATCGAACTGAATAGCCGTGAAGAAGTAGCGTTTAGGGCGCTAAAGGATGTATTCCAGGGCGTACCACTCTTTCGGCATTTTGACCCGATAAGGCTAATACGCATCGAGACCGATGTATCGCAGTATGCTATGGCCGGTATTCTATCGCAGCTAGACGATAAAGGTTAATACCATCCTATAGTATTCTAGTCTCGGAAATTTACGGGGGCTGAGCTAAACTATGGTACCCCGGACTAGGAATTATTCGCTATTATAGAGTCGTTTAAATACTAGCGATACTATATCGAAGGTGCCGTAGAGAGCGTAGAGGTCCTCACTAACTACTATAACCTTTAGATATTTATGCGATAGACCTCCTTAAATAGGAGGCAAGCTCGCTGGTATATATATTTAGTACCTTTTGATTTTACGATTAAGTATCGTATAGGCAAAACGAATCCGGCGGATATACCATCTAGGATGCCTGGTTATGATAGCGAGAAGCTACTATCTACGGAGTTACTACCGGAGCTATGAGCGAAGTTAGCTCCGATTAATGCAATATACGTAGGAAACGATCCGCAGAGGTATAATAAATTATCTTTATAGACTAAATAGGGTCTAGCCTCGAGTTATTCTATGCGTAGCGAGATGCCTTTATACGGGGAAAATATATAAGCGTTTAGAGGATAAAATATTGGTGACTTGGTAGCGGTTCCCGAGCGACTAGCTATATAGGCTAGAGAGAGAGCTAGTTATAAATAGCTACTCTCTAGAAAGACCATAAGGAGCGCGGCCTGCTATATGAAGGTTTATATAGTAGAACTTCCTAAGTCGCTATTAGAGCTACTAAGACGAACTTAGTTAGCTAATAAAGCGATTAGCAAGCGAAAGGAGCTATAGAACCTACCGTTAGGAGGGGGTCCCTAGTTAGTACGCCTAGATAGACTAGTCTTGTGGAATGGTCGTATCGTAGTGCCTTTAGAGGTAGCCTTATAGCAGGAGCTACTAATGCTTTATTATAACGATCCATTAGCGGGGTACTTTGGCTCCTAACGTATATATAATTTGCTAGCGAGGAATTTCTACTAGGAAAGGATGATAAAGGACATGAAAGAATACGTCTAATCCTGCCTAGTATGCTAAGGCACCGTATTAAGGAGGTATCGCCCCTATAGCACGCTATAATCGCTACCTTATCCCATGCGACCGTAGGAAGAAGTATTAATAGACTTTACTATAGGTCTGCCCGAGGTATATTTTAAAGGGCGAATAGTAGACGTAATACTAGTAATCGTCGATCGATATACTAAGTATATGCTATTCCTACTAGTATCAAAGATAATTATAGCTACGGAGCTAGCCTAACTATTCTACTATCAAGTAGAATTAGTATATAGGCCCCCTAAAGGGATTATCTCTAATAGAGGATTACTATTTATAAGTGAGTTCTGGTCTAACCTCTATTTTATATCCTAGATAAAACGCAGATTATCTATAGCGTTTTACCCGCAAACCGACGGGCAAATAGAGCGGATAAACTAGTCCGTATAGTATTATCTTAGATACTTTACGAGCGGCGAATAGATAAATTAGGCGTCGTTGCTCCGTATCGCGTAATTCGCATGCAATAATGCCAAAAACGCAACGACTGGGCTATTACCTAATAAAGCTCTCTTAGGGTATTAGCCTAATTTTCATATCAATATCGAGGACGATATTGCCTTAAGGGGGGTACCCGAAGTACGAGTATAAGTAAGCAAGCTATAGGAGTTGCGGCAATAACTTAAGGAATACTAGCGAAAGGCTATTGAATCCCAAGCGAAATACTACGATTCTAAGTATAAGCTACTTACCCTAAAAGTAGGGGATCTTGTAATACTCTCTACTAAGAATTTATACTTAAAGGAGGAGAAAAGAAAGCTCTCCCCTAAGTATATTAGACCGTTCCGGGTATTACAAGCCGTTAGGAAGTAGGCATACTGCCTCATACTCCCTGAAAAGTACTCGCATATCTATAATATATTCTATATTAGTTTACTAGAATTATAGAAAGAATAGCAAGGTAGGCGAAAAGGGAGCGATACGCTACCGATACCTAACCTAGAGGATAATAAAGGAGAATAGGAGGTCTAAGAGATTAAAGACTAAAAAACCTATAAGGGGGATACCTTTTTCCTCGTTAAATAGAAAGGCTGGCTTGCTAAGTATAACTAGTAGGTATATATCGAAGAGATAGGGAATAGCTAAGAACTTATCGGGGAGTTTACTACTATATGCGCTAAATTAAAGAAAAGTAAAAAGCATAAGGTCCGATAAAAAGCAGCGATATAGCTATATATTTAATAGCGATTTACTACCGATACCCTACCGATATATTACTAAAACCCCGCTAACTTACTATGCTACGAAAATCCTTAACTATATATAAATTAGGGACGACAGGCTATTAGGGGAAGATTAAAGTAATATAACTACTTAAGAACAAAAGAAAGATAATTACCAACCCCGATAAAAGAAATCCACTAAAAAATAACAAAGGAAAGACAAAAGAACCCCTAGACTCTAAGTCTATTAACGACGACGCCTATCCCTCGAAGGGGTAGCGGGAACCTCCTGACTTAAGGCCTCCTCTATCCCCGTTAAGGGCGGAAACGCCGGCTTACAGGGGAGGTCCTCTTCCTCTACCTCTGCCTCCTCTAAAACCGCCCCGATTTCCCGCTTGACGATCTACAAGGCGAGACGCTACGAGGCATACCTAGCGTTACCGGCAACTAGCCGGAGTTTTAACCGGCCTTCCTAGGCCCGGTACTCCGTACTAAGTATATTAGTGCTAAATGGGGGTGCTAGGTTAAGCTAGATTACTAGCTCTCGCTACTTCTTAGTAAGAGAGCGGTATAGACCCCATATCTCCTAGAGAAACGTTAGCGATAAGGTAGCGAGTAAAGAGAGAGGAAAGTAACTACTTACCCCCGTAGTCTTCTTCGCTCCTATAAGCCTATACTCCTTTCGATACACTACCTCGGCCGCGTTAAACGACTTAGTAAGGTACTAGGCTGCGATAGCGAGTCGTCGGCGACTCTCTTTATTAAAGAAGGGAATATCCTCCTCGTAGTTATCGTCGTCGACCACGAGCTCAAGGAGTTCTATAATCTTCTCAAAGACGGAGACTATATCCGCATAGTCTCCCGCTATTACAATCGTAGCCTATATAATAAATCGTGAGTAAGTCGTAACTTATAAGAGAGAGGGGATAAGGGATAAACCTATTCGCAATTGTCGTTATTGCGAATATATTGCTCGCAACGCGTAGACATTACGCCCGAGAAAATATAGTTAATCGCTAAAACCCCGAGGGGTTTTGGGTTATACGCCCTATACTCCCGAATAGTAGTGCGAAAGTAGTATATATACTATAGCTTACGAGGAATTAGACCGGTGGTCCGAGTCGCTCGGGCTTTGGCCTTAGAGCGCGAGCATTTCGGGACCATACCCGTCGTAACTGCGGTACTACCGGATTCTTTATATTCCTTGCTAGTAGGGGCAGAGGCACCGTTGCCGTCCTTACTGGCTAGGGGCTCCGGGTTGCGTTGAGTATCTCCTATGTCGATATCCTAAGTCTCGGGCTTAGGAATAGGAGAGGGAGACCGGGCTCGAGTCTCCCCCGATACCCCGGTATCCTATAGGAGAGTATAGTCCGAAGACCTATTATTAATAGCTCCCGACGGGGAGCGCTAAGGATTTTTATCCTTAGCCGGGAGAGAAACTTAGGCGGAAGGGGACTTACCTTAAGCGCTAGAGCGATCTTCGTGAGTTATAGGCTTATCGCTAGCGGCTCCCGAGCTATCTGCCCGCGCCTTACTAGTACTTTCCTATTGCTAAGCGTCTCTTGCTTGACTCCTAGGGCTATGGCCTAGGGGAGAGCTATAGCGATCGCGGGAGGTAAAGGAGAGGCGCTAGCGTCTAGTAGGTGAGCTACTAGCGAGTTGCGCCTGAAACTAGCGAACGCGCTCCGCGCGGGAATGCTTATTGGTCTTAGGGGTACGGGCTATGTTAAAGATAGCTAAAAGAAATTATCGAAAGAGAAATATCGATAAAGCGACATAGAAAATACGGAAACTCGATAGTAATCAAAGAGTTGCGGAAGAGTTGAAGGAAGAAGGGAAAAGAGAGAATATAACGAAGTAGCGAGACTCTCTTAAAGTTGTTATGTACCGCGCGCTACGTGGGCGAGCCGCTAATAGTTGCCGGGTAATAACCTCCGCGTATAATAACCATAACATATAGTTACGTAAACGTCGCGATAAGTGCAAAGACCTTCGTGCGTAGACGGCCCTCTATTAAAACTATATCTTTTCCTAGGCGTTACTAAGGGTAATGTTAAATGCTATATAACTCCCTACGGTAGCCGAGACGTCTACCTAGAGGGGGGGATAATTATAAGAAGTATAGCTAGGAGGTATAGGCTGGTAGTGGACCCCTGGTGCGGGGTACTAGTAGGTCGGGCGCATTTTATTACCTAATCGAGGATAAGTCGAGGGGTAGTTAAGGGAGACTCCCCCTTAGCTGGAAACGAGGAATCTAGCTCTAGCAAGATTCAGTCTCTAGAAGTCTGCAGGTCTAAGACAGGATAGATAGCGCTGAATACCAAGACCTTGTATACTCTATCTTCGATACCTAACCAGAGGTACTCTGTGCTTATATCCTTACAGCCGCCCTCGCCCGCGCCTGCCTGCTAGCGAACCGCCTGCGAAAACGACTAAGTCCGCGCGGCGCTGCCCTCTAGCTCTCCCGCCCTATCCGCCTACCGATATCTATGCTATAGAGTAGAAATTAGGGGTGCCTATATACTTAGGATATCTTTTAGGGGATTAGTTCGGGGGGGACTAATCCGTCCTATAAGATTAGTTAATCCTAACTAATCTTAGTATTAATGATCGGATGGGATTAGTTGAGCACAACTAATCTACGTCGCTCCGACCATTGTTCCGTTACGACCCGTATTAGCGCTTGCACAGCCGGCCCGTTCCGCGGCCGTCTGCCTGGGGTCGTAACAAGTCAATATCAATAATCGCTGTATTTGGAAAACGTCTCTAAACTGCCTCGCAAAGATATCTCTTCAAAACAAACTGCGACATCTAATTCTTCCTTAACACAACCATCCTCCCCCCCGTATTCGCCTCCTCCAAGATCCCAAACTTGTCCGTGCTCACAATCCGCACCGTCCCAGCATCCCGCAACTCCTCAATCTCAGTTTTAAAACCAGCCGTCTCCCAGACTTCATCATGCACCGTCGCCACCACCAACCCCGCCTTGGCCGTGATTCTAGCAAATTCCCCGAGCACCTTTGGTCCGACGTGGCCCTTGGTCAGCGTGCCCACGCATGCCACGACGTCATAAGTGTCGTCTGGCTTATTGATTCTTTCGTTTAGATCCGCCGTTTCTAGGTCGCGATACAAGCCCTTTTTACGCGCCACGGCCAACATGCCCGCGCTGATGTCTACTCCGTCTAGGATAAATTTGTCGGCGAGGGAGGACTGGAACAGGGCGTCGCCGACGAGGCCTGTGCCGCAGCCGGCGTCGAAGATTTTGAGCTTATCGGAAGGGGTGGTGGAGGAGGAGGAGGCGATGTTCTTGATGACGGTCTCGACGCAGCGACGGGGAGAGGCGTAGCCTGCGACGTCGTTGTCTGCGTCGTAGCCACCGGCCCATTCATTGTAGAAGTTTTGCGCGTCGGCACTGCCAGATAGAGAGTATGCGCGCTGGAGGCATTGGTCAATGTCTCCAGCGGGGGGGGCAGAGGGATTGGACATTTTGGAAGTGCTGGGGGTTAGCGGATTTGCCCTGCTCGAGGCTATAGCTAGTCTGTCTTGGTATGGCTGAGATGAAGTGTGTGTATTGGTCTACTAGGAAAATGGACAGCCTTTTCTAGTTCTAGACACAGAGCTCCTAATAAGGCAGGATAGAGCTACGAGGCCGTCCCCTATTATTATGCCATGTTCACACTGCGTTGTAGCGACATGACGTGAGTGTAACGCCCACGTGCAGGTGCGTACAGGGTGCGCAGGGCTTACCTGTACACTGCGTCACGACGACTTACAGCAGCTGCACAAGCTAATCGACGTAGCAACGGATAAGAACAGAACCCTACACAGACCTCAGTTAGAAAATAAGCAAAGGAAAAACACTGGGTCTGAATCAACTCGCCACGCTAATCATGTTTGCTTTCGTCCAGGATCGCTTGGCTACGTCATCGAATCTATCAATGGAGCCTAGTCTTTGGCGGGGGAAAATGCCTCGTCTCTGTAGCAGACGCACCTGCCCTGTAAATCGCGGTCTGGCGCCGTCTCAGCGGAGTCTTACAGCGGAAGCGGAGCCTATTGCGGGCCCCCCTCGAAAACCGACCTACTAACATGAACAAGCTTCATGACGCCGACTGGGGAAACGGGGCCGAGCTTAATAAAGCACGTTCCGTCATTGCTAACCTTGCGGACCTCCTTCATCATCGTCTGGCTTGTTTCTTTCCGTTATCTTTCTTCAAACAATCGCAATGAGTAGTACCGAGCTGGTGACCATCACACGGCCGCTGTCCGCCAAAGGTGCTTCAGCCCCGGACGCCTTGGACAGCCCGTCGTCAACGCCGCGACTACAGGATGAAGAGAGCGAGCCTTCGAATGCCGGGCGCATGGAGCAGGGGCTGGCGCCCGTAGATGGAGGCTTTGCGGCCTGGAAGATGCTCTGCGCTGCCTTTGTATTTGAGACGCTGCTATGGGGTAAAGAAAACTCCCCCCATTTCACTTTGAACCCGGATCATTGTCTGCCAAAGTAAACGAAAGCTGATGCAGATGGTGTACAGGCTTCCCGCTGTCTTTTGGTGTCTTTCAAGAATACTACTCCAGAATCCCAGAGTTTGCGGACAATCGCTACGTCTCCGTGGTGGGAACGATAGCATCCGGCTTCGGCTATCTCGGTGCGCCCGTCATCATGCCCTTTATCCAACGCTATCCGCGGTGGCGGCGACAGATGATTCTGGTTGGCTGTACGTCCCAATCCCTTCTCCATTTGTCTGGTCACTGTGTTTAATTTGAGATTTCAGGGCCGATTTGTATTGCAGGCCTCGTCTCGGGATCCTTTGCCTCCACCATCGAGGTCCTCATCCTTACCCAGGGCGTGGCATACGGCGTCGGCTTCCTCATCTTCTACTACCCCATCCTGAGCATGGTCAATGAGTACTGGATCGCGCGCCGGGGCATGGCCTACGGTATCCTCTGTGGCGCGTCTGGTGTCTCTGGTGCTATTATGCCGTTTGTGCTGCAGGCCCTTCTCGCCAAGTATGGCTACAGAACGACGCTTCGTGCCATTGCCGTGGCTCTCACGCTGCTCACGGGCCCACTGATACCGCTCCTCAAAGGTCGCCTACCCTCTTCAGAGCGAGCCGCCATCCCCAAGACCAACTGGACGTTTCTGCGCAATCCTCTGTTCTGGCTATACTCGGCGTCGAATCTCCTCCAGGGCTTCGGATACTTCTTCCCCGCCTTGTATCTACCATCATACGCATCAGCCCTGAACCTCGGCGGCAAGAGCGGCGCCCTTCTCCTGGCCCTCATGAGCGTCAGCCAAGTCGGCGGTCAGTTCGTCTTCGGCTTCCTCTCCGATCGCAAGGTGCCGTTGAACGTCTTGGCTTGCCTCTCTACCGTGGTGGCCGCCACTGCTTGTTTTACGTTGTGGAGATTGGCTACGTCGCTGCCCGTCTTGATCGTGTTTGCCATCTTGTATGGCTTCTTTGGCGCGGGCTTCACCGCGCTGTGGGCGAGAATGAGTACCGCCATAACCGACGATGTTACGACGGGGCCGATTGTCTTTTGTCTGCTGAATTTTGGGAAAGGTATCGGGAATGTGCTTGCCGGGCCCGTGGGAGGATCCCTGGTGTCGCACCCAGCCGGAAGCCAAACCGCATCGTCCTATCAGTGGATCATCGTCTTCACCGGAGTTTGCATGTTTGGAAGCGCTCTTATCATCTGCTTGCGCTATTTCAAGTATTGTTGTTAGAAGTGGCGTCGATATAGACATCTGCAACCTAAACTGATATAGAATAGACAAAAGACTAGAGGAATGAATAGGCAAATTGTTCCATTTGCAATAAATCCAATGTGCCAAAACTTTGCGCATCTGCTTTAGCTGCTTCCATCTCTATGAAACGCGACCTCGAAAACTCTACCACCTGCTGGGATTGTACAACTATCAAATCTTCTTTACAGTTTGGCTTCTACCGCAGCCAATGTTGGCAACATCAAACCACGTACATCTCCAGCGGCTTCGAATAGGTAGTAGGCCAGGCGATCACTGCCAAGGCCCTTAGACACCACATTGACATTTAGACTGCAAAATGTCAGTACCGGAAGATTGAACTTGATTTAACGACAGCCATGGCATCGTCCGCCGAGGAAGGAAGACTAACCTGTTTTCGTTGATGTTATAAGCAATACCAAATCCGACATCGTTATCTTGACTATAGCCAAAGGCGTTATAGAACTCTGAGCTGAGTTGCGAAGTAGACATGTACCATGAGCTGGAGTACGTAAATGCCGGATCTTTGAATATGGCAGGCGTCTCTTCATCCGGCTGTAGTAGTTTCTCCAGACCGAAGAAGTGTCTGTCAACGCCTTTGCCGTCTGCCACAGCTTTGAGATATTCGACATGCGCGTCTGTGGCCTTGCGGAATAGCTCTATTCTAGTACCATTGTTTTGTAATGGATCATTCATAGAGGTACACCATGCCACTGATTCGTCAGAGACTGTGCGGCATGTCTCCGTTCGCCCAAGCTGGAATCGGCGAGTTGCTGCCGACTCATACGTCGGGCGACTCATTCCATGCATCTTGAAATATGCTAGCTGTATTACCATCTGAACGTAAGCATCAGGAGAACATCCAAACTTCTTGATCAACCCCTTCCCATAGCCTTGATAAGATTCAATGGCAAGTTGGTGTTGGTCAAGGGCGTTGTGGAGGTCTGTGAGCGCGCGGTCAATCTCGGCCTATCCAAGCATCACAGGAACGTGTAGTAGATTCCGATAAGAGTGCCATACAAGTACGAGACCCACTCGTGAAGACGGGGGGTAGATTCTACTGAGATTGAGGGTCGCTGTAGAATAAACACGTTTGGTAGGCAGGGTATTCAAAAATATACGAGAAGAGAGCCCGCAATTAGGCGAGTAAAATAAAGTTATTTCTAGACGCGCATCAACCATAAAACGCGCGAAATCATCGTTCCAATTATAGGGGCAAAAAGATTGATAGGGTGCCGGATATGGGGCTAGATAAGACACGGCAGCCAATAGGGACAGCGCCCGTATGCCCGGGAGGTAGGCCGACGCGGCGTAGAGTTGATTCTAGTTTAGGACCGGCAATTTAAATCGATTATCAGGAGGTATAAAGAGCGCACGTTAACACCGCGAGCAGTACGTCTATAATATCGCAATACGTTTACGAAGCTACCGCTAAAGCCGCCGTTAACGACGCTAAACTCATAGAGAGGTTAAAGATAAGTAGGGCAGACCGAACGCACCCCGTACAAGCACGCTACAATTAACTACGAAGATCGAAGGGTTTAAGTAGCTAGCAATAACTATCCGGCGATAGTTAACACAGCAGGGCGATAATTAATAGTAACCAGAGACCGAATACGCTTAGTTATTAACTTTGATTTTCGCTATTAAAAGTAGGGCCCGTAGAGAGATAGGCAACGAGATTCAGCTAGCAAGCGATAGCGATAGCGATAGTAACAGTAACGAGAGATTGCGATAGAAGACAAGGCCGAGGAGACAACCACCGGCGCGCAACAACGGGCCATATCGCAGCATAGGGTAGCATAGGGGCCGAAATAGCGTATAGTCATAAGGCTATTTACCTATCAAACCATATAGCGATTAACCTATTACCTAGGAAGCGGTTAACTAGCTACCCGAAAGGCAAGTAAACCATTATGCTATTCACCTAGAGCCATTTATTCGCCAGTCAACCCAACAATATAGAGCCATTCGTTTATTTATGCGAGTATCTATTTATTATTTATAAGATATATAAGTTTGCATATATAGCTAAGGAAGTATTATCTTATTTAAAGGTATAGCATAGGTCTATTAACCCTAGCGAGAGGAAGAGGATCGTAGACGAGGTAGGTTCTACCCTAGGTATTATCTAGGACTAGGCCGGTTTAAGTATATTTACGTTCCCGGCGCCAACGATCGACCTAATCCCGTTTATCGCGCCGCCGAGGGGCGATAGTTTGCGATATAACGAGAAGACGTGCCCATATATAACCCGCATAGCGCGCGGGATATAAGAGTATTATCGCAAGGAGTACGGTTAGAAGAACGAATAGAAGCGGGGTAGCAACGTAGTATAGCGAGTAAGGCAGGCGCGCGAGGTACTATAGACAGCGGGCGTACGATACTAACGGTTTTTCCAGTTACGCGCAGCTAGCGGATAGTTCGAGGTTAGTCGAGCTAGCGAGTCGCCTAAGACGCAGCTAGCGGCTACCGAGGACCCGGGCGAGCAGTATATATATATTTACGATAGTTATATTAAGCGATTCGATACTAAGGCCGAGGAAGCAATCTAGGAGGGCAATAATAAGACCGAGCCAAACGCATAGTTAACCCGCGTCGGGTAGGCAGCATATTTACAAGGGTTAGACCCGCCGATATTACGCGAGACGATAGCCCCCGTTCGAGACAATAAACCCGTATTACGGTTATAATACGAGAGTTTAGACCACGTTATAGACCAGGCCCGGGCGACCGCAACACCTACTAAGGTCGGGTTACCAGTATTATTCGAGATCTAGCGCAAGGAGATCTAGAAGAAGCCAAAGATACCGTTCGACAATCATATAGAGGACGATTCGTAGGCGCGATATAAGGATATATAGAGGAAGTTATTATATATTTTGCAAAAGACTAATATAAGCAGCGACGATATCGATATCCCGCTATACAAATTCACCACGCGATAAGATAACGCGGTCGAGGCATTCAATACCGCCGCTAGCTAGTTATACAAGGAGTAGGAGCAAGGCATAAATACGGAGGTTAGCGAGGCAAAGATAGACTAGTTATATTTAGAGTTAGTTATAGCATTATTAGACTACCCGTTAACGCGAGGCGATTACGAGAACGCTATCATCAGCGGGTTAGCCATTATAGGGTTAAGGGATAACAGCAGGTAGGTAGACGTTTTAGATTATACGATAGTATATTCGGCCGTTATCAAGGGCGCGCGCATAATAGTATTATACCAGTCGTATTTAGAATAAGAGGAGGAAGTAGCGATATTAATGCGGATAAAGGGGATAGACGAGGAGGACGCGCGGGACGAGGCGACGGGCATTTTTACTATCATTCGCTAAAAAGTATAGCGGTTTATAACGATAACTAGCGAGGAGCGGGATACGATCCTAACGCCGATAGATTAGATATACGAGGCGCGTATATACGGTATGCATATCCGATTTAGCACAACGGCCGGCAGGTCGATCGATTAGGACGGCTAGCGTATTAAGTATCGAAGCATCCGGTTCACGATAGATTAGATAACGGAGATATTCTATATATTAGTCAGCGAGGCCCGGGATTTATTAGCATAGTTAACGATAGTAGAGACCGAAGGCATAGAGAGGTTACCGACAATCGAGTAGAATAGTATAGAAGACGACCATAGCGAAGACCGAGTCGGATATTCGTTTTTGCATAACGAAAGCAACGCGTAGTTAGCTAAGGGCGATAAATAGGTAGTATATCGGATCGCGGGTTCGATAGAGAGGATAAAGGCATGGATTTCCGAGGCCAGCACCGACAATAACCTATATAAGGCCAGCGCCATACGGGAGTATATACGAATGGTAGATCAATTCCGGGAGCGGTTATTCATAGGCATACATATAGTAGCTAGGCAGCCGGGGCGGTCGACGGAGATATTAGGGATCCGGTTCGAGAATACGGCTAACAGCGGGATCCGCAATATTTTAGCACATAATAGGATAATATATTTCGTTATATTATACTATAAGAATTTCCACAGCACGGGGCAGGCCAAGGTAATCTACCGCTATTTACTATAGGAGATTAGGGAGTTATTAGTATAGTATTTATAGTTAGCGTTGCCGTTTTAGCAGGGGGTATAGGCGGCCGTAAAGGGTGCCGATAGCCGCAGCCCGTTTTTATAGTCGGACGAGGTAGCGAGTCAGGGGGGCAAGAGGGAGACAAAGACAGAGACAGAGAGGAGGGAGCAAGAAAAAAAGGCGCGGGAGGGTTCCAGCGAACCCCAGACAGAGAGGTTAGGGCTAGACGAGGCAGGCGAGTTCGATAGCCCGGGGTTCAACGATTAGATCCAGGAGCGTAAGTAGGTAGGGGACCGGGCGCGACGGATTATAGAACGGCATAGCGAGCGGTTAATAGGGACGAAGTTAAATATCGCTGCATAGAGGCATATAGCGATCGGGATCGCTAACCGGTATTTAAATAAGGCGTTTAGGCAAGACGGGTTCGGGGACGAGGGGGAGGACATCAACGATAATATAGACGACAACCCGTTCGATTTACAAGCAAGGCACAAGACGCACGTAGCGGGTCTAGGGTTTAGGGTTTAACTCGGGAGTCTATTAAGCTTATATAGCTAGCTAGCCGATCCTTTACTCTACTTAATTTAAGAGAGAAAAATTTAAAGAGAGAGACTTTTACTTTAAAGAAAAATTTAAAAAGAAAATTCAAGGAGGGAAAAACCAGGTAGGGAAAAACCAGATAGGAAACAACGGGTACCACAAGCGGTAAGAAAGCCAGGGGCGAATACCTAGATTAGACAGGCATTTCTAGGGGAAATTCAGGGGCTTTGAGTCTCGGAAGTTGCGGGGAGTGCTCCTCGAAACCACGGGGTGCTGTGCCTTAGAGGCAGCGGGGTGTGCCAGGCGAAAACACGGGGTGCTACGCCTTGGAAACCACGGGGTGCGTCTTGGAAGTGACGGGGAGTGCCCCTCGGAAGTCGCGGGGCGCCCAGCCTACCTCTTCCTGACTCTGTGCGGGTCTCTGGCAATTGAACTCGCCGAAGAAGACTTGGTTCTTGTGAGCGTGAAGCCGATGGACGTGTCCAGCCACGCGGCGCCGGTCGGGCCCGCGAGGGACTGGAGTTCCTTGTAGGCTTGT
>JALHCF010000017.1:0-26260 GCA_024341135.1 Tolypocladium album | reverse complement strand
TCTATAGGATATATGAGCCACGATCCACACAATCAAAGATTCTTTAGTTATTTAAGCTTGTTCACTTTTATGATGATCATATTAGTAACAGGTAATAATTATCTATTAATGTTTGTAGGATGAGAAGGTGTTGGAGTTTGTTCATACCTTTTAGTTAGTTTCTGATTTACTAGAATCGCTGCTAACCAGAGTTCTTTATCAGCATTTTTAACTAATAGAGTAGGGGATTGTTTCTTAACAATAGGAATGTTTGTAGTACTATGATCATTAGGAAACTTAGATTATAGTATAGTATTCTCAGTAGCTCCTTATATTAATGAAAATGTTATAACAATTATAGGTATTTGTCTATTAATTGGGGCTATGGCTAAAAGTTCTCAAGTAGGTCTTCACATATGATTACCTATGGCCATGGAAGGTCCTACACCTGTATCTGCATTAATACACGCAGCTACAATGGTTACAGCTGGAGTATACTTATTAATACGTTCATCTCCTTTAATAGAATACAGTTCAACTGTATTATTAATATGTCTTTGATTAGGTGCTATCACTACAGTGTTTAGTTCACTTATAGGTTTATTCCAACAAGATATTAAAAAAATTATTGCCTATTCTACTATGAGTCAATTAGGTATGATGGTTATAGCTATAGGTTTATCTTCTTATAACATAGCTATATTCCACTTAATAAATCACGCTTTCTATAAAGGATTATTATTCTTAGGAGCAGGTGCTGTAATACACGCTGTTGCAGATAACCAAGATTTAAGAAGATATGGAGGATTAGTATCATTCTTACCTTTAACTTATACAGTTATATTAATAGCTAGTCTTAGTTTAGTAGCCTTCCCATTCATGACAGGGTTCTATAGTAAAGATTTCATATTAGAATCTGCTTATGGTCAATATAGTTTTAGTAGTGTAAACGTTTACTTTATAGCTGTAATAGGTGCAATATTTACTACATTATATTCAGTAAAAGTTATATACTTAACATTCTTAGCTAATCCTAATGGACCTATAAACTACTATAAAAATGCTCATGAAGGTGATATCTTCTTAAGCTTACCTTTAGTTATATTAGCTATATTCTCTATATACTTTGGATTCTTAACTAAAGATATATTTATTGGTTTAGGATCAGGATTCTTTACAGATAATAGTATATTTATCCACCCTATGCATGAAATATTAATAGATACAGAATTCGCTGTACCAACATTATTTAAATTACTTCCTTTAATATTCACAGTATCATTCTCAGCTTTAGCTATAATATACCCAGAATTTATGCCTAGTGCTGTAACTAATTTTAAATTATCTAGTTTAGGATACTACGTATTTGGTTTCTTTAACCAACGTTTCTTAGTAGAATTCTTCTATAATAAATTTATAGTTAATACAGTTTTAGATTTAGGAGGTCAAACAACTAAAGTATTAGATAAAGGTAGTATAGAATGAGTTGGTCCTTATGGTATGGGAGTAATGTTAACTAAAACAAGTAAAACAATATCTAGCTTAAGTAAAGGAGTTGTTACTGACTACGCTCTTTACATATTAATAGGAGTTTGTTTCTACTTATCAATATTCACTTTTGTTTCAATATTCTTTGATTTAGTTAATTCTATAACAGTATCTTGCTTAGTAGTTTTAATTGGTATTAGTAACTATATTGTTTCAAGTAAAGAAAGTAGCAGTAAAACTATCTAATATATCATATTAATGAAACTCTAGCTTTATTTCATAACAGCCTTGATATGAAATAAAATAAATTAAAATTTATTAACTTATTTAACATAAGTTATAATACATAAATAACATTATAATTTGCAAATTATGCAGTATATATATTTAAGGTACAAGCTATAAATATATAATTCTTTAAAGTACATATACATAATATATTAATGCGTAAGCTATAACTTTTTATGTAGAGTTGTATTATGTATAAGTATTAATAATAAAAATTTTTAAATTAAAAATAACTACAATGAGATTATTAAAAAGTCATCCTTTTTTAAAATTAGTTAATGCTTACATAATTGATCATTCACAACCAAGTAATATAAATTACTTATGAAATTTCGGTTCTTTATTAGGTTTATGTTTAGGTATACAAATAGTTACAGGTGTAACTTTAGCTATGCACTATAACCCTAGTATAGCAGAAGCCTTCAACTCTGTTGAACACATAATGCGTGACGTAAATAACGGATGATTAGTTCGTTACTTACACAGTAATACAGCTTCAGCTTTCTTCTTCTTAGTGTACTTACACATAGGTAGAGGTTTCTATTATGCTTCTTACAGAGCTCCTAGAACTTTAGCTTGAGTTATAGGTGTTATAATTCTTATCTTAATGATAGGAACAGCCTTCTTAGGATACGTACTTCCATACGGACAAATGTCATTATGAGGAGCTACAGTTATTACTAACTTAATAAGTGCTATACCATGAATAGGGCAAGATATAGTTGAATTCATCTGAGGAGGATTCTCTGTTAATAACGCTACTTTAAACAGATTCTTCGCTTTACATTTTGTATTACCTTTCGTATTAGCTGCATTAGTATTAATGCACTTAATAGCAGTACACGATACAGCTGGAGCAAGTAATCCTTTAGGAGTACCAGGATATTATGACAGAATACCTTTCGCACCTTACTACTTATTTAAAGATTTAATTACTATATTTATCTTCTTCTTTGTATTAAGTATATTCGTATTCTTCATGCCTAATGTATTAGGTGACAGTGATAATTATATCATGGCTAATCCTATGCAAACTCCTGCAGCTATAGTACCAGAATGATACTTATTACCATTCTATGCTATATTAAGATCTATCCCTAATAAATTATTAGGAGTTATAGCTATGTTTGCAGCTTTAGTTATAGTATTATTATTACCTACAGTAGATTTAGGAGTAACTAAAGGTTTACAATTCAGACCTTTAAGTAAAATAATGTTCTACATATTTGTTATAAACTTCTTAATATTAATGCAATTAGGAGCTAAACACGTTGAAAGTCCATTTATAGAATTCGGACAAATCAGTACAGTTCTATATTTCTCTTACTTCTTAGTTATAATGCCTGTTGTAAGTATAATAGAAAATACTTTAATAGATTTATATCAAGGTAATAACAAAGCAAAATAATAAGCTAAAACATAAGTAAAATTAACTAGATCTTTTAGTGATATAAAATAATATTGCTTATTTTGTTTATCTTTACTTACTTTAACTTGTATAATAAAGATAAAACAATTTTATATAATCAGAGCTGGATTTACAGCCTTGATTTTTATAAAAAGATTATGATGTAAAAGGATTTACACTTTGATTGCAAATCAACAGTACGAGGTTCGATTCCTCCATAATCTTACTACTACTAATGTAGTATCCCTTAATAATGAAAATCTATCATTAATACTTACATTCTTAAATAATTTACTATATAAAATGTATATAGAATATATCTATATTATATAGATATAAAGTCAATAATTAACAGTATTTAGTTTAAAGTGTTAAAACAGAGTATAAATATAATTTTTATCATATAGTAGAGGATTAAGGCTATGCAAGCTTTTATGAATAATTTTACGATTATGAAAAGATTTGTTAAAATTTAGGTGGAACAGTAAATATAATAAGTTCGCTTTTAATTATTAATATAAATTAATAATATCACTTGAATATCAATACTCTATTATTTCAAAGTTTTGAAATTAAACGAAGGTACCATGAACCTAAAATTAAGATCTGATATATCAATGGGTATTGAAAGATGATTTAATTCAACTAACGCTAAAGATATAGGAACTTTATACTTAATCTTTGCTCTATTTTCAGGATTATTAGGTACTGCTATGTCAGTATTAATAAGATTAGAACTTAGTGGACCAGGAGTACAATTTATATCTAATAACCAATTATATAACAGTATTGTTACAGCTCACGCTATATTAATGATATTCTTTATGGTTATGCCTGCATTAATCGGAGGATTTGGAAATTTCCTTATGCCTTTAATGATAGGAGGTCCTGATATGGCATTCCCTAGATTAAATAATATAAGTTTCTGATTATTACCACCTAGCCTAGTACTATTAATATTCTCTGCATGTATAGAAGGTGGAGTAGGTACAGGTTGAACTTTATATCCTCCTTTATCAGGATTACAAAGTCACAGTGGACCTAGTGTAGACTTAGCTATTTTCGCTTTACACCTTTCAGGGGTAAGTAGTTTATTAGGTGCAATAAACTTCATAACTACAATAGCTAATATGAGAACACCAGGTATAAGCTTACACAAATTAGCTTTATTCGGATGAGCTGTAGTTATAACAGCTATCTTATTATTATTATCATTACCTGTACTAGCTGGAGGTATTACAATGATATTAACAGATAGAAACTTCAATACTTCATTCTTCGAAGTAGCTGGAGGTGGAGATCCTATCTTATTCCAACACTTATTCTGATTCTTCGGTCACCCTGAAGTTTATATCTTAATCATCCCTGGTTTCGGTATAATTAGTACAACTATATCAGCTAACTCAAGCAAACCTATATTCGGTTATATCGGTATGGTTTACGCTATGATGTCTATTGGAATCTTAGGATTTATCGTGTGATCTCATCACATGTATACAGTAGGATTAGATGTAGATACAAGAGCTTACTTCACAGCTGCTACATTAATTATTGCTGTTCCTACAGGAATTAAAATATTCTCATGATTGGCTACATGTTACGGAGGATCTATAAAAATGACACCTTCAATGTTATTCTCATTAGGATTCGTATTCATGTTTACAATCGGAGGATTAAGTGGTGTTGTATTAGCTAATGCATCACTTGATATCGCATTCCACGATACTTACTACGTTGTTGCTCACTTCCACTATGTATTAAGTATGGGTGCAGTATTCGCAATGTTTGCTGGATGATACTTCTGAATCCCTAAAATGTTAGGTTTAAATTACGACTTAACTTTAGCTAAAATACAATTCTGATTATTATTCATAGGAGTTAATCTTACATTCTTCCCACAACACTTCTTAGGTTTACAAGGTATGCCTAGAAGAATAGGTGACTACCCTGATGCTTTCGCAGGATGAAACTTAATAAGTAGTGTTGGATCTATCGTAAGTGTTATAGCTGCTGCATTATTCTTCTACATTGTTTACAAACAATTAATAGACGGTAAAGTAGCAAGTAGAAACCCTTGATTAACACCAGGATTCTATACTGACGTATTACAAGCTAACTTAAACAGATGTTACAGTAGTTTAGAATGAGGATTATCAAGTCCACCTAAACCTCACGCATTTGTAAGCTTACCTTTACAAAGTTAAATAATATAAGTATAATTAATTTTAATTATAAATGGTTAGCACAGGCTTAACTCAAGCTAGTCTTGGGTATAAGTTAGAAATATTTATTTATATATATATAGTTTATAAACTAATTATAAATAATATATTTCAAGTCTCATTAGCTCAATGGAAGAGCATGATACTTCTAATATTAGGACCTTAGTTCGACTCTAAGATGAGACTATAAGCTTTAGCTTTAGCTATTGCAATAATAATTACCCTTAATAATAAATAGTTTATTAATAGCTTTGTTTCTGCATCTTTAAGGTCAGTATAAAGCACAAATATTACTGACTATTTTTGCATCTAGGTTGTTTAAAGTTTAATATAATATTAATTACAATTAACATTTGATAAATAGATTTTATGGCTGCTGAATTTGCAAATTCCTGCTATGAAATAAAGCTAGGATATAAAATAAAGCTAAAGCTCTTGTTTGTAATGTTATAATAATGTATTATTAACTTTTTATATATTACTAGTTTTTATAAAAGTAACAATAGAAATGAATTTACCTATAACTGTTATTTCAATTATTGAAAATCTATTATTAATGCTACCTGCATTATTAGTAGTAGCATACGTAACTGTAGCAGAAAGAAAAACTATGGCTAGTATGCAAAGAAGATTAGGTCCAAATGCTGTAGGTTATTACGGTTTATTACAAGCTTTTGCAGATGCTTTAAAATTAATTTTAAAAGAGTATGTTGCACCTACACAAGCTAATTTAATACTATTCTTCTTAGGACCTATAGTAACATTAATATTTGCTTTATTAGGTTATGCTGTTATTCCTTATGGACCTGGATTATCTTTAGGTGATATGGAATTAGGTATACTATTTATGTTAGCTGTATCATCTTTAGCTACTTATGGTATATTACTTGCAGGATGAAGTGCTAATAGTAAATATGCTTTCTTAGGATCTTTAAGAAGTACAGCTCAATTAATAGCTTACGAATTAGTTTTAAGTTCAGTCTTATTAATTATTATTATGATAACAAATAGTTTAAATTTAAATATAAACGTACAATTCCAAAAAATAGTATGATTAGCTTTACCATTATTCTGTATATTAATAATATTCTTTATAGGTTCTGTAGCGGAAACTAATAGAGCTCCTTTTGATTTAGCTGAAGCTGAATCAGAATTAGTTAGTGGATTTATGACAGAACACGCTGCTGTTATATTCGTTTTCTTCTTCTTAGCTGAATACGCAAGTATCGTTATAATGTGTATATTTATTAGTATTTTATTCTTAGGAGGTTATTTAGTACAATTTGATTACATTTATGTATTCGATTCATTAAATTACATATATGCCTATTTATTTAATATAGAATGAATTACATCACCAGAATACTTTAAATTAAGAGGAATTTTAACTAGTTCTTCTATAGACGGATTATTATCTAGTTTAACTCTAGGTATTAAAAGTTCAGCTATGGTATTTGTATTTATTTGAGTTAGAGCGTCATTCCCTAGAATACGTTTTGACCAATTAATGTCTTTCTGTTGAACTGTTTTATTACCTATATTATTCGCATTTATAGTATTAGTTCCATCTTTATTATACATGTTTGGAATATACTTTATAAACATAAGCTTATTTTAATTAAGACTTATTAATATCTAACCATGAAATGCATGTCCATCGGTGTCATTATATAATCTAAAGTTTGAAAATAATATCTTTCATAAGATGTTATTATCCTCTTTATTAACTGTACCTGTTATAGGTACAATTATAGTATCTAGCATAGACTCTTACAAAAAAGGTTCAGAAGTCTATACAAAAACAGTCGCACTAGTAACTAGTGTAATAAACTTAATTATATCTTTAGTTATGTTTATATTATTTAACAATAGTACTAATCAATTCCAATATGTACAAGAACATTATAATGTACAACTATTTGATATTTATTTAGGTGTAGATGGTATATCTATATATTTCATATTATTAACTACAATAATAATGCCTATAGCTTTATTATCTAATTGAGATTCTATAAAAGAAAATGTAAAATCTTTCTTAATAATAATGTTATTATTAGAAACATTACTATTAGCTGTATTTATGGCATTAGATATAATGATGTTCTATATCTTTTTCGAAAGTATATTACCACCTCTATTTATATTAGTAGGTATATTTGGATCAGATAACAAAGTAAGTGCTAGTTATTATTTATTCTTATATACATTATGAGGTTCATTATTCTTATTATTATCTATATTAAGTACATCATCTATTATGGGTAGTACAGATTTTGATACTCTATTCAAATTAAACTTTGAATATAAAACACAAATATTCTTATTTGTAGGAATATTTATAGCATTTGCAGTAAAAACACCTACAATATTCTTGAATAACTGATTATTAAAAGCTCACGTTGAATCTCCTTTAGGAGGAAGTATAGTTTTAGCTGCTATTGTATTAAAATTAAGTTTATACGGTATATTTAGATTAATATTACCTATATTACCTAAAGCATCTTTAGATTACACTTTCGTAATATATACTATAGCTGTAATAACTATAATATATGCTAGTTTCAGTACAATAAGAACAACTGACGTAAAAGAATTAATTGCTTATAGTTCTGTATGTCACGCATCTGTATACTTAATAGGAGTATTTAGTAATACAATACAAGGAGTAGAAGGAAGTATAATTTTAGGATTAGCTCACGGATTTGTATCTAGTGGTTTATTCATATGTGCTGGTGGTATATTATATGATAGAACAGGTACTAGAAGTATATACTTCTATAGAGGTGCCGCTCAATTAATGCCAATTTTCGCTATATTATTCTTCATATTAGCTTTAGGTAATTGTGGTGCTCCTTTAACTATGAATTTCGTAGGTGAATTCATGTCACTTTATGGAATAATAGAAAGATTACCAGTATTAGGAGTATTTGCTTGTTCATCTATAGTATTCTCTGCAGCTTATACTATCTACATGTTTAATAGAACAACTTTTGGTGGTTCATTCACTAGATTCTTAGAAGAAAGTATATATGACGTTAATAGAAGAGAATTTATAATGTTATTTATATTAGTTGTATTTACTATAGTATTAGGTATATACCCTTCATTAGTATTAAACGTATTAGACTACTCTATGAATAGTTTAATATATAGTGTATAAGTGCTCTTGTATACTAGTGCCAACGCACAATTTATTTACGATTAAAATAAAGTACGTATTATAAAAATAAAAGGAAAAATAAACATGCCACAATTAACACCTTTTTATTATATGAATGAAATAGTATTTGCTTTTGCTTCAATAGTATTAGTATTATACATATTATCTAAATACATATTACCAAGAATAGTTCGTTTATTCTTATCACGTATGTTTATTAATAAAATATAATTTAATAAACATATTTATTTTATAGTATTTATACTATGAGTACTTAGTTTTTTAAAGATATATATATAATAGTAGTAATAATACTACTTATGTTTACACAAAATTTATTTACAGAAATAAGAAGTCCCTTAGATCAATTTGAAGTAAGAGACATATTAAATTTAGAAGTTTTAGGTGGTAACTTACACCTATCTTTAACAAATATAGGATTCTACTTAACATTAGGTTTCTTTATAACAATAGTGTTAAGTTTAGTTGCAACTAACTATAACAAATTAGTAAGTAACAACTGATCTATAGCTCAAGAATCTTTATACGTAACAATACATAACATAGTTACAAACCAAATAAATGCTAAAAATGGACAAGTTTACTTCCCATTTATATATACATTATTTGTATTTATATTAGTTAATAATTTAATCGGAATGATACCTTATAGCTTTGCTTCAACAGGTCATTTCGCATTAACATTTGCTCTTAGTTTCACAATAGTGTTAGGAGCTACAATATTAGGATTCCAAAAACATGGATTAAAATTCTTCTCATTATTAGTACCAGCTGGTTGTCCTTTAGGATTATTACCATTATTAATAACTATTGAATTAATTTCATACTTAGCTAGAAATGTTTCATTAGGACTTAGATTAGCTGCTAATATAACAGCAGGTCACATGTTATTAGCTATCTTAAGCGGATTCGTTTATAACATAATGAATTCTGGTATAATCTTCTTTGTATTAGGATTAATACCATTAGTATTTATTATAGCATTCTCAGGATTAGAATTTGCTATAGCATTTATACAAGCACAAGTGTTTGTAGTATTATCATCTTCATACATAAAAGATGGATTAGATTTACATTAATCTAGAAAACAAAAATTATAAGTGAGAGTAGCAAGTTAGTTAGGAAAATTATACAAGCAATAAAGATTTATCCTTTATAGGAATAATGAAAATTATAAATTATAAAAATAGAAACTAAAAATGAATAGTTAATTATTCGAGTTAACCATAGTTAACTTAAAAAAAGCGAACAATTCTAAATTTTAAATCAGAATAATAATTATACACATAACATTATATAGTTTATTACTCTCCTTATATTTATAATATTAGAACTTATAGTGATGTAAAGAAATTTATATCAAATATTAATAGCTGAGTTTGGTGATGGCTCTGATTGAATGCTGTCCAAGTGCTTGACACATGCTAATCGAACGTTTTAATTTTATGTGTAAACTATAAATTAAAAAGTGGTGTACAGGTGAGTATAATGATATTCTTAGCCGGCCTTAAAGTGGAGGTAAATCCTTCATAATAAATAAAGGGAATCATATTCCTGCTTTAAGAGGACAATAAATATCTTCGAGATAGGTAGTAGTTAAGGTGATGACTTAACTAGCCCAAAACTCTCGTAGTCGAAGCTGAAAGGTTGATCGACCACATTGGGTCTGAAAAAACCCCAATGCAAGTTAGTACAGCAGTGAGGAATCTTGGTCAATGGCCTAACGGCTGAACTGGCAACTTGGAGAAGTGGCAAGTCCTACTTTGATTATATCATGTTTAGCTTGCTAAACATTGAATATGATCTATAGGATTGTATTAAAATTGAATAAAGCTTTGTTTATATATTGATAATGACAGTATATATATCGTGTCTTGACTAATTACGTGCCAGCAGTCGCGGTAATACGTAAGAGACTAGTGTTATTCATCTTAATTAGGTTTAAAGGGTACCTAGACGGTCAATATAGCTTCTAGAATGTTAGTACTTGACTAGAGTTTTATGTAAGAGGGTAGTACTTGAGGAGGAGAGATGAAATTCTATGATACCAAAGGGACTCGGTAAAGGCGAAGGCAACCCTCTATGTAAAAACTGACGTCGAAGGACGAAGGCACAGAGAACAAACAGGATTAGATACCCAAGTAGTCTTTGCAGTAAATGATGAATGCCATAGGTCAGATTAAGATTTAATAAATTAGTTCTAGTATAGTTTACGCTATACTACAGTAAGGAACTAATTATTAAACATTATTTGGTCTATAAATGAAAGTGTAAGCATTTCACCTCAAGAGTAATGTGGCAACGCAGGAACTGAAATCACTAGACCGTTTCTGACACCAGTAGTGAAGTATGTTGTTTAATTCGATGATCCACGAAAAACCTTACCACAATTTGTATAATTATTACAGGAGTTGCACGGCTGTTTTCAGTTAATGTTGTGAAACTGTGGTTTCCATGAAATTAACGCAATCCCTGGCTTTATTTTTTAAAGCGTAAGCTCTTACGATAAAGCATTTGATCCTGGAATTTGGAAAGAAAAAGGGGACAAAGACAAGTCATCATGGCCTTGATATTGTGGGCTATAGACGTGCCACATATTCCTAAACAAAGAGATGCAAAAATGTGAATTTAAGCTAATCTCAAAAAATAGGATATAAATTTAAAGGATTGTAGTCTGAAACTCGACTATATGAATAAGTAATTACTAGTAATCGTGAATCACCATGTCACGGTGAATTAACCTTGGATTGGTACTAACCACTCGTCACATGCTGAAAAGAGCATGCGCAATAAGTTTGCTTTCTTAATAATTAGTAAAAAAAACATGCAGGTTTTATATTCTGTTATTAAGGATCTTCGTATGCGTGGCTCTAATTAGTGTTAAGTCGAAATACGGTTCGTGTAGTGGAAGTTGCACGGGATTAATTAATTTTAACTATAATTAAATATATAATATATTCTATTATATTATATAAAGGAGGGTTCCTTTATTGGTAAGAAGGGTTGAACTGTAAATTCAATAGCTATCGCTTTTAAGAGTTCGAATCTCTTGTCTCCTAAATATATGTTTCTATGCTTATAAAACTGTGCTTTGCAAAGCTAGAAGCTTGTATGCTTAGCCAGATGCATACAAAGAACCAGTAACTTAATTGGTAAAGGATTTCCCTGTCACGGAAATAGATGTCGGTTCGATTCTGATCTGGTTCGTAATAGGAAAAGTCTTCCATTGGTAGGGTAAGCCACTTGCTACGTGGTGTGTTTATACACTTAGGTGTTCAATTCACCTCTTTTCCGTTATAATAACTAGTAGCTTCTGCTTATTTCTACTCATAGCTTTATTTCATAGCAGGAGGTCAGAAGAGTAAAGTTAAGCCAGCCTCTATAGCTCAACGGTAGAGCATAATACTGTTAATATTATGATAGATGTTCGATTCATCTTAGAGGCTTTTAAATAAATGTTTGAAGCTGTATTTTTATTATTATTTATATAAATGACAAATTTAGTAAGAAGTAATTTCCAAGATCATCCTTTCCATTTAGTGTCACCTTCTCCGTGACCACTATATACAAGTATATCTTTATTCTCTTTAACAGTAAATGCTGCATTATCTATGCATCTTTTCAGTAACAGCTATATATTCTTCTTTATAGCTTTAGCTACATTAGTAGCATCTATGACTCTATGATTTAGAGACATAATCTCAGAAGGTACTTACTTAGGTAACCACACTTTAGCTGTACAAAAAGGTTTAAACTTAGGTGTTATATTATTTATAGTATCTGAAGCTTGCTTTTTCGTAGCTATTTTCTGAGCATTCTTCCACAGTGCATTAACACCTACTGTTGAATTAGGTGCTCAATGACCTCCTATGGGAATAGAACCTGTTAACCCTTTCGAATTACCTTTATTAAACACAGTAATATTATTATCTAGTGGTGCAACAATTACTTATGCTCACCACTCTTTAATTAAAGGAGATAGAAAAGGAGCTATATACGGTACAATTTTCACAGTATTATTAGCATTAGTGTTCACTTTATTCCAAGGAATAGAATATAGCGTTTCTTCATTCACTATAAGTGACGGTGTATTTGGTACATGTTTCTTCTTTGGAACAGGTTTCCACGGATTCCACGTTATCGTAGGAACAATATTCTTAGCTGTAGGTTTATGAAGAATTTTAGCATATCACTTAACAGATCACCATCATCTTGGTTACGAAGGTGGAATATTATACTGACATTTTGTAGATATTGTATGATTATTCTTATATGTTTCAATGTACTATTGAGGATCTTAATTTAATGTGTTATCGCTAATGATATTTTAGAGATAAAATTCTCTAAAAACGGATATAGGTTAATGGTAGACTTTCCGATTTCCACTCGGCGTGTGTCAGTTCAAATCTGACTATCCGTATTCGTGAATTGCTTAACGTTAATAAGCTATATACATTATTCAATACAATATATTTTTCCCTATTTTTAGGTTAGACAAAAAAAGAAAAAATGAATCAATTATTGGCCATTTATGATATACTATCTAATGGATATACAGTAGAATATCTAGATGTTTTAAGTGTAATAGCATTATTATTTGGAATATCAGTTATAGTAAATAGAAATCCTATAGCATCCCTTTTATCATTAATAGGATTATTTGCATCTATCTCTGTTTATTTAATATTATCAGGATTAACTTTCATAGGTTTTTCTTACTTAATTGTATATATAGGGGCAGTTTCTATATTATTCTTATTCATTTTAATGTTAATTAATATAAGAACAAGTGAGTTACAAAGTAACAATTGAAATAGTATTCCTTTAGCATTATTTGTAACAATATTATTAAATTATGCATTATTCCAATTATTACCTTATTATATAGCTATAATAAATAATTATAATAGTAAAATAAGTAACTTAATATATAACTTACCTACAAGTAAATACAATGATGTTATAACTCATATAAATAAAACTGTAGATATTAATACATCTAATGTTATGTTTGTAACAAGTAACAGTTGAGATGGTAATATGACAGAAACAAGTCATATCTCTACAATAGGAAATATACTATATACTTCTTATAACATGTGATTATTTATTGCTAGCATAATTTTATTATTAGCAATGGTAGGAGCTATTATCGTAACTATAAAACAAGAACGTAATAGAGAAATTAGTTCAATTGGCGGAACGTTTGTTTTACACACAAAATGTTAAAGGTTCAAATCCTTTATTTCTCAAAATTCCTTAACTTAACAGGTAGAGTGCATTTTTGATAAGAATGATATCAGCGTTCGATCCGCTGAGGAATTAAATTAAATAGCTTTAGCTTTAGTTTGTTGTACAAACTAGTAGTATAAACAAAGAGAATTGGCCGAGTGGTTTAAGGCGGTAAGTTTGAGTTTTACTCGGTTAGCAATAGCCACATCCGTTCGAATCGGATATTCTCTGTTATCCTAATAATTTATTCTGACTCCCCAGTAGAAATAAGTAAATTAAAGATAGAAGCCTCTTTCAATTAAGAAGGAAGAGTGTAGTTTAATTGGCAAAATAGGAAGCTTCAACCTTCAAATTCTTGGTTCGAGTCCAAGTACTCTTGATTTTTTTAATTTTTAAAATTTTGAATCAAGACCTATGCCTTCTTAGGAGCAAAAAAGCACAACAATGCACGAGATTTATATTTTAACAACGATAAAAACAACAATGAAAAAAATTTTATTAAAAATTTTTACTATATTCACTATAAGTATATTACTTAGATATTTTATAAATGAATATATAAATATTTCTAGTATATTAGAATACTTAGATTTTATTTTAATATTTATTAGTTATATTATAAATTATTTATTTATAGAACCTTATTTAAACTATGATATATATGATTACAATTTAGATAAAAGTGAGATTAAAAAATTTAATTTAGATCATAATATAACTAATTTAGCCTCACAACAAAATCCTAATAATGAATGATTACCAGAACATGGCTTTCCTGGAATACCTCATTTAAATGATAATACTCAAATATCATCACCACAACCACAAAATAGCAGACCTCCACATTACTATGATGAAGAAACAAAACCCCTTCATGAAAGAACACCTTGAGTAGCACATGATAGTAATGGATTTTACCATTATTATTTAGAATCTAAAAATAGAATTTCATTACCAAAAAATTATAATATAGAAAAATATAATTTTGATGCTGCTACTAAAAGTAAACTAGTTGATGCAATACTTTTTGATGCTGTAGAATGTCCTACATACATGGAATATCCCATACATACTGAATGTAGAAATGGTTTAATATCTTTAGGAATTAAACATTATGGTAATCCTTCTGACCCTGTAGCATTTTACGTTAAACATTTTGATTTATTGGACAAAGAACATGTATGAGATATATGAAGAAAAGATAAAAATAATGGACGTGCATTTAAAGATTTATGAAAAGAAGATAAAAATAATCCTATTTATGAAAAGTATGAACCACATATAAATCCTAGAATGAAAGTGTGAAAACTAGCAGATAAGATTACAGAAGTAGATACAGCAAGAGAAATAAATGACTATATAGAAGATGTAGATAATCCTTTTGAAAAAATTCATAGATCGCATACTAATAGTAATAGTAATAGATTTAATAATAGATTTAGTAATAGAAATAGATAATGTATAAAAAAATTATTATGCTGCTACGCAGTAAAAGATTTTTTATAAAAGCTTTTACTAAAATAAATGTTAAAAAAATAATATTTATATCTAGTGTAAGTTTTATTTTTAGATATTTAATTAATAAATATTTAGGAATAAATGTATTTACAGAATATTCAAATTGGATTTCTATCATTTTCTACTTAGGATTTGCAACATTTGTAGTTTTTATAAATGAGTTCTTTTATAAAATGCCTAATTTTGCTTGATTTTCAAGAATAATGTCAAAAATTGGTGCGTTACGCTATAAAAATTTGTTAGCTTTAGCTTGCGCGGCAGTGGTGGTGATTGTTATTATTCTAACTTTAGTTAGCTTTAAGTAAGCTAGAAATAGAGGTTGTCACCTAAAGTGACATATTAAATATATAAGTATATAATTATGTAATATAATTATATACAACGGGTTAGAGCCGGATTGGTTAGGCGCTTCGTTTGGGTCGGAGAGAAACTAGGTTCGATCCCTAGTAACCCGAAATTATAAATTCTAATAATTTAAATGTTAGAACTATTAGAAATATAGCCTTTCTGTTTATATAGCAATTGTCAATACAAAAGCTATTATAAGAAAGAAAAAAATGATATATAAGTATTACTTGTAAATATATATAAGTATATAAAGAAACTATTATGGAATTTAAGCTATGTATTAAAGAGAATTATTTATATATATAGAGATATAAAATCCTATAATTATATGAACTCTAAGAGAAATCTAATATTAAACGAAGTGAATTGAAATATCTTAGTAACTTCAGGAAAAGAAATCAAAAGAGATTCTATGAATAGCGTGAGCGAAAGTAGAGTAGCCTATAAAGTAGAACGGTCTCAAAACTGTTTAAACATAATGGGGAACCTTCCTCAAAGGCTAAATATAATACATAAGCGATAGTGAAAAGTACCATGAGGGAACAAAAACAAAAATAGTAGTTTTATAAGCAGTTCGTCGGCGGTAAGCCTTAGAACGTACCTTTTGCATAATGGGTCACCAAGTTAACATTAGATGCGAGTATGCGCGTAGTTAAACCGAACGTTAAAATAACGAAATAGTGTCTAAAGTTAGACCCGAAGCACGGTGATTTTACCATGGTCAGGATTATAAAAGTCCGAACGGGTGATTGTAGCAAAAATCTCCGAAGAACTGTGGTAGGTGTAGTGAAAGACAACACTGACTGTGATAGCTGGTTTTCTGCGAAACCTATAATAGTAGGCAATTTAAGTAAATATCTTAGCAGGTACAGAATTTAATCTCAGACAAGGCGTGTAAACGTTTTATATTGTACAAATTGGGGGATCATGAAGATTTTATCAGTGAGTATGTAGACTCGGAATGGCAAAGATATGTCTTAAATTATCAGACATAGAATGATAAGGTTGTATGTCGAAAGGGAAACAGCCCAGAACAAGAGTTAAGGTTCCTAAATTATTAGTTAAGTGAAATTAAGAAGGTTTTTATTAAAGTCGACAAGGAGATAGGCTTAGAAGCAGCCACAATTTTATGACCTCGTAACAGAGCGCTTGTTAAGTTATAAAAGCATCGAAAATATAACGGATCTAAACAATATACCGAAACCTTGTCCATGATATATTATATTAATTAACTTTAATGTAATTTAATGGGGTAGCAGAACGTTGAGCTAGATTATGATTTCTATTTTTTAAATAGAATTATATTAATTTAACTCAAGTGAGAATGGTGACATGAGTAACGAAAAGAAAATTTTCCGCCTTAAGCTTATGGATATAATTAAGTAACGGCCTCTAAGTTTATATTATCTAAAGATTTAAACGATGAGAAAATCTTTTTTACTAAGGACAACATTTTAGTGTAAAATGTGCTGGAAAAATAGTAAATATATTTGTTATTTGTAGCAAATGAACAATAACCGTACCTAGAATCTGAAACAAGTAAGCTAGTAGAGAATACGAAGGCGTAAATGAGCTAACAATCATAAAGGAACTCGGCAAATTGACTACCGTAACTTCGGAATAAGGAGGGCTCATTATTCTTGATTAATATCGAGTAAAGAGGAAGAAGCATGAAATAATGTTGTACGACTGTTTAATTAAAACACAGCACTTTGCTGAAAGATTAAAAATCTATGTATAAAGTGTGATATCTGCCCGGTGCCGGCTGGTTAACAGAGATAATTGAATATACTACTATTTGATGTCGACGGAAACCCCGGTTAAAGGCGGCCTTAACGTGAGGGTCCTAAGGTAGCGAAATGCCTTGGCCGTTAAATGCGGTCTTGCATGAATGGTGTAACGATACAACAGCTGTCTCTATGATTGACTCAGTGAAATTGGAATAGCTGTGCAGATACAGCTTACCTCTAGTTAGACGAGAAGACCCTATGCAGCTTTACTGTCACTAATTATAGAATATGATAGACAATTTTCAGATTATAAGGTAATTGACTAAATGACAATGAGAATCCTTTATTTTTCTTTCATATGAATGAATTGGTTTAGGATTATGAGTAGATTGTAATTAATGTGGCTTGTTACTGAGTCGTTAAAAACATTAATTATGGTCTTTAAATTATTATATAGCTCATTTTAGTAAATCAGCCTAATTCAACTTATTATTTTTTAATAGTAAGTACCCTTTGGCAAGGAACTATCGCTAGGGGACAGTTTATGTGGGGCACAGACCCTGTAAAGAGTAAACAGGAGTGTCTAAAAATTATAAATTATTTTGTTTGCAATTTTGAATAGTTTAGCTATTCTTAATCATATACAATTATTTATATTTGCATTTATTGTAAATATATTTAAATTTAGGTAGGATTTTTACTATACAGAAATTAGAGATAATTGAAAGTATTATGAAGGTTTTCTAATATTTTCTAGCTATCAATTTTGATAGTTATGTATTTAATATCTAAAAAGCTCAACGGCTAAATCTTGCCTTACTGTTTGATTATCTACAAATCTTACAGTTGCGTAAGCAGGGCATAGGATCACAAGATGCAATAAGGAAAGATCTTGGATTATTGGAAAAGCTACGCTAGGGATGTTTGTCCTTTAATATTTTATTTGTACTGCTAGTCTATACAAAAACTAAAGTTATAAATAAAATAATTAATATAAATTGGGTAAATTTCAAGAATTACTAATAATAGTAAACTTGAAGCGAAGTTTATCTTAGCATAAATTTTAAGATAAAAACGTTCAACGACTATAAGGTGAGTTTTATGTAATTAACAATAATCCTTTTAATACTACCCAACATTTTTATTCAACATATTTAAAGAAAAAGTAAAATAAATTTATAAAAAAAAATAATTATGAAAGTATTTAATAATAATTTGAAAAGTATACCTAAAACTGTTGCTTTAAGAAATAAAGTAGGAGATATAGGTAAAACAAAATATTTACCTTCTTTCTCGAAAGAGTGAAAAAATATTGTTTATTCTTATAATAAAAATAGTTTAAAGAACATACCAGTTAATGATGTAAATATTAATAAAATAATCCAAAGTTATTTTAATTTATATTTCAAAGATCATAAATACGTAGGTTCTAAAAAATTTATATTACTTAGAAGAAGACGTAATTTTTTAAGAAGAATATATGTAAGTAATGCAGAAATTAAACATACGAATAATAAAGCAATAATTACTTTATTCACTGTAAATAGAGAAAAGAAAATATTAAAAAAAAAATATTTAAAAATAAATAAAAAAGTAAGTAAAAACTTAATAAAACGTTATTTCTTATTATATAAAAATAATATAACTAGAATATACGATATATTAAATAAACAAAAAAATGAATATGCATTTATATCAGATAAAATTTCAAAAAGAAAATTTATAAGTTATAAATTGGAATATTTAAACAAATTTATAGAATTAAAAAATCTTTACTTAAAGAAAGTATGAAGTGTTATTATAAGTAAATATTGAAAAACATATTTAAGATTATTAAGAAAATACGATTTAATGTATTCTCTTAATCAATATAAATTTAATAAACAAATACTTTTACCTATTTTAAGTAATATATTAAATAAAATAATAGGAAAGAAAATAGAATATAATATAATAAATCTAAAATCTATTGCATACAATACAGATCTTTTTACTAATGCTTTATCTTTAAAATTAAAGAAAAGTAGAATGAATTATATAAAAAGTATGTTTAGTATATTAAATAGAGCTTATTTACCTAAAATTAATACAATAAAAGAAAGAACATTAGCTACTAATGTTGATCTATTTTTAGATAAATATAAAGATTTAAAAGTAATTTCTAATCTGGGCCATAGCTCTAATAATAATTTAGATAAATTATTAGGTAATTCTTCTAATACCAAAGAAGTACATAACACAATATACAACTCTATAGGTTATAAAAACATGGGAGGTATAAGATTAGAAGTTAAAGGTAGATTGACTAAACGTTATAGAGCGGATAGATCTATATATTCACTAAAATGAAAAGGTGGATTAAAAAATGTAGATTCATCATTCAAACGTTTAAGTTCAGTTTTATTTAGAGGAAACTCTAAATCTAACGTATCTTATTCATTATCTAACTCAAAACGTCGTATTGGGGCATTTGCAGTAAAAGGTTGAATAAGTGGTAAATAAATATTAAAGGAAATCTTAAATATGTAAAAATAAAAATGAAGACATAGTCTGAACCATTTTGAAAGAAATGGAAATATAGAATTATGATAACATATAGAACAGGCTAATTTGCGCAAGAGTGTACAAAATGAGTGCGCGGTTTGGCACCTCGATGTCGGCTTAACTTATCCTCATGGACGCAGGAACTATGTAGGGTGCGACTGTTCGTCGATTAAAAAGTTACATGAGCTGGGTTAAATACGTCGTGAGACAGTATGGTTTCTATCTTCTAGGGGGAATTAGAATAAAATAAGAACGAACTTTTGTACGCAAGGAACAAGAAGGATTTGACCCGTAAAAAGGTTAAATTATGGTTACTAACCTATGGTTTACCTGTTGTTTATGTGCCCAAATATTAAATATATGTACAATTGTATGTATATAAATGTATTATTATACATAGGGATGTTTCTCTCACTAAGATAAATGTATAACATAAGCACGGCAGGAACGCTAAGTTGGTTAAGGATAAGTGCTGAAAGCATATAGGCACGAAGCTTATCTTAAGATATTTCTTAAATATACGTAATATACTATTACGAAATTTATAGGCTTTGTCCGTACGAATCTAGAGATTTTAAAGAACAAAGTACTAATTTAATAATTCACTATTTATAAATATATCAATATATGCCTGATTAGCATAAAAGTAATGCAATTGTTTTGTAATCAATAGAAGCAAGTGCGATACTTGCATTGGGCTTAAAAAGGATTAGTAGTCAAGCGGTTACGACATAGCTCTTTCGATGCTACCATCGCAGGTTCGAATCCTGTCTAGTCTATTAATTTTCCTACTTATAGATTATAAGAATTAATAATAAAAAGCGGGTTAGTGTAATAGAAACATATTCGGTTCATGCCCGAAAGATATGGGTGCAAGTCCTGTAACCGCGTTTAGATCTACTAGTAATATAATAATAAAAAGGGTTATAGCTTAATAGGTAAAGCATACTGCTCATAACAGTACTTATAAGTGTTCAAGTCACTTTAGCCCTAAAGTCCGAATGGTGAAATTGGCAAACACAACAAACTTAAGCTTTGTAGACTTCTAGTCTTGAAGGTTCAAGTCCTTCTTCGGATATAAACGTAAATAATAATAATATGTAATTATATTAGGGGATATAATTCAATTTGGTAGAATACTTACTTTGCACGTAAGAAGTTCGAGTTCAATTCTCGGTATCTCCATTAAGCTTGAGAAGCTCAATTGGTCGAGCAGAGCGTTGAAGTTGCTTTGGTTATGAGTTCAAGTCTCATCTCAGGCATAGGGACTTTAGTATAATGGTGAATGCGTATGACTTTTAATCATTAAAATGTAGGTTCGATTCCTACAAGTCCTATTTTATATAATATTAACCTATACCTAGTTATATATAATAACTATATGAGTAGCACATGAGGCGCAAGCTCATGCTTAACAGGTATGGTGAAATTGGCAAACACGTTCGTTTTAGGTACGAATGAGTAATACTCGTGCAAGTTCAAGTCTTGCTACCTGTATAAATATTTTGTATTTTTAATATATAGTATACACATTATACTATTAATAAAATAATATTAATATTATGACATAGGTAAGTCATAAATTTAATATCTTGTGGACTAATAGGTAAGTCATAAATTTTTGGTATTTACTATTGAGTGTTCGAATCACTCCAAGATAAAAAGGTGGTTATAGTTCAATTGGTAGAGCAACTGTATGTGGCACAGTAAGTTCCCCGTTCGAGCCGGGGTATCCACCCATAAAAGCCTCAATAGTTTAATAGGTTAAAACTCAGACCTCATATGTTTGTAATGAAAGTTCGATCCTTTCTTGCGGCTACCTTTAGGACTAGTTTATACTAGACCTGTGCTGCTAACCAGCTTCGGTGCTGCGGCAAGGTTTAAATACAACATAATTTTAATACCATGATAATAACTTCAATTATAGCACTTTTACTTTCTAACGCCGTTAACATAAGACGTGATATATCTATTCTATATAATAGAATAGCTATGATTATTTTAATTTATTGTATCTTAAACGATTTATCCTCTTTAACTGTAGTAACTAAAGGTATAGGTTTACATGGAGGTTTATTGTTAGTTACAAATATTACACAAATATTTCATATATTCTTATTCTTAGTAAGTATATTAATATTAACATTAACAAGTTTTTATCCTAGAAAAGTATGAGTATCTGAATATTCATCTATGAAAGACTTGATATTACACAAATTTGTTTATTATAATACAAAAATAATAAATAAAATGGGAGAACATTTAAAAATAATAGAATATCCTTTAATATTATTATTTATAATAACAGGTGCTGTATTCTTAATGTCAACTAATGATTTAGTTTCTATTTTCTTAGCAATCGAACTACAAAGTTACGGTTTATATATATTAAGTACTATATATAGAAATTCAGAATTATCTACTACAGGAGGTTTAATTTACTTCTTATTAGGTGGATTAAGTTCTTGTTTCATCTTATTAGGTACAGGTTTAATATATGCTAATTCAGGAAGTACTAGTTTAGATGGTTTATACATTATAACTAGCATAAGTGACGTAAGTTCTACAGATTTATGATACAAACCTTATTATATTAATCTTGCATTAGTAATATTTACTATAGGATTCTTATTTAAAGTTAGTGCTGCACCTTTCCACTTCTGATCTCCTGATGTTTATGACGCTATACCTACTATAGTTACAGCATTTGTAGCTATTATAGCTAAAATATCAATATTTATTTTATTGTTACAATTAGTATATTATACTAATAATAGCTTCTCAGAAATGAGTTGAACATTTATATTATTAATGAGTTCTTTATTCTCATTAATAGTAGGTACAGTAGTAGGATTGACTCAGTTCAGAATCAAAAGATTACTTGCTTATAGTACTATCTCTCACGTAGGGTTCTTATTATTAGCATTAGGTATATCTAGTATTGAATCTACTCAAGCATTTATCTTCTATTTAACACAATATACAATTAGTAATGTGAACATATTTGTTATATTAATTGCTATAGGTTTCTCTTTATACTGCTATACAAGTGATAATAAAGAACATGAAGAATTAATGGATAAAACTAATTCTCCTATACAATTAATAAGTCAATTAAAAGGTTATTTCTTTATAAATCCTGTATTAGCTATAAGTTTAGCTATCACTATATTCTCATTTGTTGGTGTACCTCCTTTAGTAGGATTCTTCGGAAAACAGATGATATTAAGTGCAGCTTTAGATAAAGGTTTAATATTCTTATCTTTAGTTGCTATATTAACTAGTGTTATAGGAGGAGTATACTATTTAAGTATAATTAAAGAAATGTTCTTTAGTAAACCAGACTATAAAGTTAATACTTTATTAGAAAATTTAGTATTAAAAGGTAATGTAATGGATAATAACAAAACAGTTATTAAAAATGTAAGTTTCAAATATAATAATATAGCTATATCAAGCCCAATATCTTTTGTTATATCTACTATAACATTAGTTATTTTATTATTTTTATTTATGAACAAAGAATGGCTAAGCATGGGTACCATATTGGTACAAATCTTATTTAATTGTTAAATGAGTAGCGTAACTTTTCTTTTTATTCTTGTATCTATAATAGCTATACTATTTTTAGCTCTTAATTTTATATTAGCACCTCATAACCCATATCAAGAAAAATATAGTATTTTCGAATGTGGTTTTCATAGTTTCTTAGGACAAAATAGAGCTCAATTCGGAGTAAAATTCTTTATCTTTGCTTTAGTGTATCTATTATTAGACTTAGAAATATTAGTGATATACCCTTTTGGTCTTAGCGGTTATGAAAATGGAGTATATGGTTTAATCATAGTACTTATATTCATAGGTATAATCACTGCCGGATTCGTATTTGAATTAGGTAAAAACGCATTAAAAATAGACAGCAGACAATCTTATAACTACTTTCATAAATCAAAAAGATTTATAAACACATTTATTGAAAACAAATAAATAACTATACAGCTTAAAAAGCTTTAATAAAATCTATACTTTTAGTATAGATGCACTTCTTATTATTTTGTGAAATTTTTAATTCTAACCCCATGCCCTAGGCATAAAAAGCACAACAATGCACGAGATTTATATTTTAAAAATTAAAAAAACATTATGTTACAATCATCAAAAATAATAGGAGCAGGATTAGCTACAGTTGGAGTTTTAGGAGCTGGAGTAGGAATAGGAGTAGTATTCGGAGGTTTAATCTTAGGTGTTGCTAGAAACCCTTCATTAAAAAACCAATTATTCTCTTACGCTATATTAGGATTCGCTTTTTCAGAAGCCACAGCTTTATTCGCTTTAATGATGTCATTACTTTTACTATACGTTGCTTAATTTTTAAGCTACATAGTAATATGTAAATTAGCTACTTTCCATATATTTTATATGTAAACATAAGGGGTGCTAGTTTCGGATTTTGCCGATTAAACTACACTCTTTCTATTAATCGAAAGAAGCTTCTATCTTTAACTTACTTATTTTTACTGGGGAGTCAGAATAAGTTATTAGGATAGGGTGGGGGTAGGGATGTTAGTTATACTAACAATAAAAAACAATTCTATTTATAATTAGAAATTTAATAATTAAATTTGTGCGCAAACCATGAAAAACTTATTGAACACATTTATATATTTAGACGCGCCTACTGCTTGAGGTATATACTTCCAAGATAGCGCTACTCCACAAATGGAAGGTTTAGTGGAATTACATGATAACATTATGTATTACTTAGTATTAATCTTATTCGCTGTAGGATGAGTATTATTCTCTATAATCAAAAACTTTGCTGCTACTAAAGCACCTATATCACACAAATACTTAAATCACGGTACTTTAATAGAATTAATATGAACTATAACACCAGCTGTTATATTAATACTTATAGCATTCCCATCATTCAAATTATTATATTTAATGGATGAAGTAAACGACCCTTCAATGTCAGTTCTTGCAGAAGGACACCAATGATATTGAAGTTACCAATATCCAGATTTTATAGATTCTAACGAAGAATTCATAGAATTCGATTCATATATCGTTCCAGAATCAGACTTAGAAGAAGGTGGATTAAGAATGTTAGAAGTTGATAACAGAGTTATCGTTCCTGAATTAACACACATTAGATTTGTTATAACTTCTGGAGACGTTATACACTCATTTGCTTGTCCTTCATTAGGTATAAAATGTGACGCATATCCTGGTAGATTAAATCAAGTTTCTGTATTTATTAATAGAGAAGGAGTATTCTACGGACAATGTTCAGAAATCTGTGGAATCTTACACAGTTCAATGCCTATAGTTATAGAATCTGTAAATATAGACAAATTTGTTCATTGATTATACAATGCTTAATTTATTATGAGCTTTATCTTAATTGTTTCTATCTTAGCTTTATTTCATAACAGGGATCAGAAGCCAAGCTAGATAATTTATCTGAATAATTTATTATTCGATAAAAGGGGTATTAGTTTAATGGTAAAACTTGATGTTACGGCCATCACAATCGTAGTTCGACTCTATGATGCCTCTAGTATAGTCATTAATGCCTATACATATGTATTGCTTTAGCTTTTACAGTAAGCAACAGACAATTTAGAACAATTCGATATATATTAAATAAACATATGAGTTTAACTTTAGTACTTTTTTTAATAGGAATTTTAGGATTCGTATTCAATAGAAAAAATATAATATTAATGCTTATTTCTATAGAAATAATGCTATTATCTATAACATTTTTAATATTGGTAAGTTCTATAAATCTTGACGATATAATAGGACAAACATATGCTATATACATTATAGTAGTTGCTGGTGCAGAATCTGCTATCGGTTTAGCTATTTTAGTAGCTTTCTATAGACTAAGAGGAAGTATTGCAATAGAATATAAATAATGTATTTAAGTATAATTATATTACCTTTATTAGGATCTATAGTATCCGGTTTTTTTGGTAGAAAAGTCGGTGTGACAGGAAGTCGTATCTTAAGCTGTTTAAGTGTAATGACTACAACAGTATTAGCTATTATTAGCTTCTTTGAAATAGGATTTAATAACAATCCTGTTTCTATAAATTTATTTAAATGATTAGATAGTGAATCATTTAATATGGCATGAAACTTTCAATTTGATAGTTTAACAGTATCAATGCTAATACCTGTATTAGTGATAAGTTCTTTAGTTCATTTATACTCTATAGGATATATGAGCCACGATCCACACAATCAAAGATTCTTTAGTTATTTAAGCTTGTTCACTTTTATGATGATCATATTAGTAACAGGTAAT
>JALHCF010000163.1:0-76209 GCA_024341135.1 Tolypocladium album | reverse complement strand
AAAAATAGAACAAAAGACATGCTTGATGAATACCAATTTTTTTTTTTTTTTCGAAAATCAATCAATGTTCAAACTTGTCAATGTTTCGGTCGAAAAGATTGAATTTGAAGGTCATGTTTCCTCGCATCTGCGTGCCTGAGGGCGGGCGGATGCCCGAGGACTACCCGCTTCGGCTCGAGGAAAGAGCGCGTCCAAGGAGATACTTCTAGTATACCAGCACGTCGTAGGTTCCATTCCGCCTGAGGTAGGTATTCGACTGGTTATCACAGACCGACTGCAGAGTCAAAGCCTGCAACGGCCTGAAAGTAGTACAATTCCGGACGCCCTGGGCATATCGAGATGTGACTCCCGTTTTATTAGCTGATTGTATCTTGCTTGTGAAGTGTGTAGCGGTTACTGCGATTGGAAGGGTCAACTGGACATGCTGATGGGAAGGAGGTTGACGACAGGCCTGCAGAAGCAGCAGGGAAGGGTTCTTCTACACGATACGACGCAGAAGGAGTTTGCTAACGAGGAAGCATAGATCCCTCTCCATCGGCCGATGGAGACGAGAGTGTCAACCAGCCCAAGGGCAACCGCACCGTTGCGGATGTATTGGCCCAATACGGCTATACCCTTCGACCTCTCAAGGGCCCATTGGGAGAAGGCACCTCCGCGGCAGCGTCCGCTGCCCATGATCATGACGAGAGCTGCACCCATGATCACGACGAAGACTTCATCGACGGTGATGAAGAAAGCCTCGAGAAGCCGCCGGCCGATCTGGTCGATAACCAATGCCTCGAAGGGCTCTCCCCTGAGGCCGCTGAGCTTGAAGCCGCCTTTCTCGAGGACGACCACGATGACGAATACTTGCCCGCCGACGATGGAGATGCCCTCGATGAAGAAAATATTGAGGAGCATCCCGTTGGCTCTGGTAGTGGCTGCGCCGTCGACGAAGACTCTGGCCAGGTAGAGTATGACCTGATTCTTCTCGGGCAACAAAAGCGCCAAGTCGACACGTTGCAACCACGGCTGCAGGTCGACGACTGGTTGACACTTGAATGGCTCAAGGAATACAACCAAGTCGAATCCGCGCCCGACAACGACTCTGACGAGCCAGAATACGACCTGATTCTTCTGGGCAAAGGCGAGCCAGTCGCGGCGCCCCAGCCAGCGAAGGAACCTCGACTGCACGTCGACGACTGCTCCCAGCCAGCAAAGGAACCTCGACTGCACGTCGACGACTGCCCCCAGCCAGCAAAGAAGCGATGACTGCACGTCGATGACTGGTCGGCGGATAAATGGCTCGAATAATTCAATCGAGTCCACTTCGTACCCGAGGATAACGAAAACGTGTGCTCGTTGTCATCAATACTGGAAGCGGCATGGCACAGACAATCCCAATCCCAAGGACGGGCGGCCCCGGGCCCAAACTTGACACACATCATGGCTCCGTCGAGTGTCGCCTCGGCCATCGTGGCAGAGGGTGCAACGCATCTGGCCGGCCTTGGCGGCTTGTTTGCCTCGGCACGGGATGCCACGTTCTGGAGACGTCTGACCTCGCGGCGGCTCGCCCGCCTTGCTCGAGGGCCGTTCAGAGTCTCTCCAGCCTGCCGGTCCGGCGCGCCGCCTTCGGTCGCCGGGCTCGGTCCAGGGATAACGTGGTCTGAAGCCTAATAAACCTACGCAGCGGTCCAGCCCAGCTGACCCCGTCCGACGGCTCGCCCGTCGTGATGGAGGGGGGCCATGGGGATATCCAAAGGCATTATTATTTCTCTGCGTGGACGATCAGGGTGGGTCCAAGTGTTGCCTGACCAACAAAGCACAACAACAAAAACCTCGTACCGGGCGTGTCTACCCAATCATCAAGCCATACTCGTCGATACGCGATGTGAACACCACCATCTTACCTTTATCTCCTGTTACTAACCCCAAACACTGCACAGCAAGCCCTTCGGCATGGAGTCGCCGCCAAAGCGAATGACGCGTGCGCGGGCAGCGGCCAAGGCGACCGAAACCGCCGTGAAAACCACCAAGATCATCACCGCCGCGGCCAAGGCGAGGACGGCAGGAGCCGCCACTGCGAGCACTGCAAGCACAGCCGCTAAGCGAAAGACGAGAGCGGATGAGAACGATCACGATAATGACCATCCAGACGCGGCCGTCAAACGCGCCCCGCGGGGAAGGCCCAGGAAAGTCGTCGACGCTGAAGATGAGCCTGCGGCACCAGCGGCACAAGCGGCAGCGAAGCCCGCACGCGGACGGCCAGCGAAGAAGCCAGCCGTCGAAGTATCAAAGGAAGAAGAGCCTGTCGCGCAGCCAAAGCCTCGCGGCCGTCCCAGAAAGACGCCGGCTCCAGAGACACAACAAACGGCGCCAGAACCTGCCAAGACGACACGCAGCCGAGCAACAGCGGCCACCAAGGCCAGCGCAGCTGCGGTGAAGCCAGCTGTGAAGAAGACCGTCAAGTTTCAAGAGCCGGATAAGGAAAACGTTGAGCCTGTTACCAAGGCCAAGGAGCCCGTCACGGCGGGGCTGCGCGGCCGTCCCGCCAGGCGCGGAGGAGCCACTGCGGCTCGCGCCACAAGGACCACAGCCAAGAATCCCATGGAAAGTCAGAAGAAGCCTCTGAGCCCTAAGAAGGTGACTCAGATGCGCGTGTCCCGAGATGACGACAGCTCCGAGGACGAGCTCGCCATGGACAAGGCCAAGACGCCGGTCAAGCACATGATGAAGAGCCCAATCAAGCCGCCAACGAATGTCATTGCCAGCGCAAAGAAGCTTGAGGCCGCAATCAACAGCGCAGACACCGCTGCGGTTCATACTGCAACGCTCAATGCTCCAACTCTTGGTGTCTCGTCTTTGGGGTCGCCTCCAAGGCGGCTTCCTTCTTCTCCGCTCAAGGACTCATTAAAATCGCCAGCCAAGAAGATGGGCGCCGTACCGCTGCCGGGATCTACCATGAAGTCTTCGGCGTACAACGCAGATCTCCCCGGCCAGACGCCTTCCTTCAAGACGTCGCTTCTCCAGTCTGCTGCGAAGAGGCCCCAGTCTCCAATCAAAGGCCTGAACTTTCCTCCCAGCTCGGCAAGCAAACCATCCCATGCGCAGTCCGCCATGAAGAAATCAATGTTTCAGTCGCCTGCAAAGCGGGCTATGCCAGGCTTCAAGTTGGCAACGGAGCCGCGGCCTTGTGCTGAACCCACCCAGAACGACTCGCTCAAGGCGGAATTGGGTCTTATGTCGACTCCAACACCCTCGCGTACCAGCCGGCCCTCGCAGAAGCTGATGGCGGAGGAACAGCTCGACGAAAACCCAGACGAGTGCGAACTCTTCATCGATCCCATTGAGAAGCCCCAGTTCTCTGGCCGCCTGTCTTCCGTGCTGCCTCGCCACGCCGACCCCGTGATTGTCGAGGACCAGACGGATGGGGAGGAAGAGGATGGTGACGAGATCCTGCTTGTGGAGCAGGCGCTTGAAATTGCTGAGGTCGAGCCAGTTGGTCAGACAGAGGAGGAGCTGAGACCAACCCTAGAGAAGCCCAGCATGGAGGAAGTCCACGTTGCGGAAGATGCTGACGACCTAATGGCTCTCGACGAGGTAGCTGCCGAGATGGAAGAGTCGGGCGAATTGCCACCCCGTGAGCCAGAACCTTCGCTTCAGAAGCTGAACGAGGTTGAGAACCCTATGTATCAGTTGCGACAGAAGGACGTGGATCCCTGTCAGGGTCTGGAATCGGATTTCGAGGACGATGATTTTTCTCCCGTCAAGCAAATGCCACCCACGCCGTTGCAATCTGCAAGGGCATCTCGAGCCAGCCGCAGGTCCACAATCGGCTTGACATCTCTGGCTGAGCAATTCGGCTCTTGGTCCGCAGCCAGCCCCATCAAGACTTGTAACGCTGCCCGTGCCGACATCGAGGAGGACGTTGAGCAACAGCAAGGACCGGCCGATGTCGTTGAACCCGATGAGTCGCCCTTGAAGAGCACATTTTTTGAAGACGAGATGCTGGTTCACGTGGACCCCGTGCCCGGAGAGAAAGATTCCCCCTCGGATAACGCAGTCGAGCTCGAATTAGACGAACCATCCCTTGACGACATCATGGTTACGGATGAGGATGTTGCTCTTGCTCAAGAGGCCAATGACATGTCTGCCTTGGAACCTCAAGAGGATCAGGAGGTTGTCGCCGACCAGTCATTTGACGATGGTTTGTCCGAAGCCAGCCAGGAATACGGAGACGAGAACCAAGTGCCGGTTGATCCGGCCATGGTAGGCCCATCCAACGCTCCCGTGACACCCGTCCGACCCATGCAGCACAGGACATTCTTCACGACGACCAAGGTGCCTCTGAAGCCTGCGGATGACTCGACTCCAAGCCCGCTGAAGAAGCGCAGCTTCAGTGCCTCCCGCGTCGGCTCCAAGCGTCCCGGTACCATGACGAGGAGCGCAAGTGTCATCTCATATTCGCCTGTCAAGGAAAAGAAGGGCTCTGCCGCCCCCGTCACTCCGTCAAAGACGGACTTGTGGTCCACCATGGGCACACCAGCTCGGACTCCTCGTCGCGATCTTGACCCGGCTCTGCTCCGAGGCGCGGTTGTTTTTGTGGACGTCTATACCACCGAAGGTGCGGATGCAAGCGGTATCTTTGTCGAGCTGCTGAACCAGATGGGTGCTCGCTGCGTCAAGACCTGGCCATGGAATCCGAGCAGCCCTGCTTCCAGCGACAAGCCCTCAAGCAAGGTTGGGATAACCCATGTCGTCTACAAGGACGGCAGCAAGCGTACCTTGGATAAGGTTCGAGAGGCCAACGGTCTCGTCCACTGTGTTGGTGTCAGCTGGGTGCTTGAGTAAGTTTGGCATACAAGTCTTGAAAACCCTGCTCTCCATTGCAAGCGCTAACACTCAACTAGTTGCGAACGTGACAACGAGTGGGTTGATGAGGCGCCGTACTACATCGACACCACGAACGCTCCTCGTGGGGGTGCGCGTCGCCGGAAGAGCATGGAGCCGCAGGCGCTGGCCAACCTCAATGGCACTATCGTCAGCAGCCCCGTCAAGGGATCGCGATCGCCGAACACGCCCATGAACCGCCGTGACAGCACATTGTGGATGCACACGCCCTCGGACGAGTGCGGCGACGAGGGTGACGAAGATCTAGAGTGGTCCTGCGTCCTTCTATCGCCCGTTCCGAAGACTCCGGCCCCCGACGCCGTCGCTAGATATGCAGCTGAGCTGCCAGAGACGCCATCCGGTGCGAGTTGCAACGACTTCGACTCATCGCCCACGAAGCAGGATCTCATGACGCGAACCTGCCCACCCAAGGCGAACCCCTTTCGGGACATGGGAGCAGGAATCCTGCGCCAGGAGAAGGATGAGCAGGTACTCCAGCGACTGATGGCGGCCCGGCGCAAGAGCCTTCAGTTCGCGCCCAAGATTGGCAGCCCACTGTCCAAGGCATGGCAGTAGGGTCGTTTGCGCAGAGATAAATGCTCTGTTATTTTTGTTTTTACACAGGTGTAGGGTTTGGGAGAGGCTTTATACCCAGGACAGATGGGCCACACATTCGTTTTTGCGACGGCAGTTGCACTGGCATCTTGGTTCGGCGTTGGATGGTGCGGTTGGGTTTTGGTCTTGTTTGGGCTGTTGTGGCTACAGAGGCCACTTGGGTACCGGTTATATGCCACGGAGTAAATTCTGGAGACTGTGACTTGTGTTACATTGGTCCTTGCTGTGACGACGTCCATGCGTGGCATTCGAGATTTGATACTTTTCGTCCTACATGTCTACCCTGCCCTATGCCCGATGGACCCTTGCAGTCTCCCCCAGTCCACGTCGTCTCATTGGAGGCAGACCAGTGCGATCAAGCCCACGCAGCTTGGCCCCTCACTGTAATTGCTTCCGTGCGCGACTTGTACAGAAGTCAGTCTGTTTGTGCAGGTAGACGATGGACTGATGCTCGACCTGCTTCGACATGGTGCCAAGCAGGGAATGCGTCGCGTTCGGGGGACTGTATGTCTTCAGGTTTGGCCAGCACGCCAGGCGTCCTGTTCAAGAAATCTTGAAGCCTTTTGTTCGAGTTTGTGGCGGTCGAGAAATGATAGTCGTTGACAAGGAGCAGCAGGCCGTTGGGAACCGCACTGTCAGGACTCGCCGTTTGGTATTCCGCCATGCTACGCGCTGACGAACCCCCTCATGGCCTTGACGGCGTCGCCGTCGTGCGCTTTAAGCAGCTCCGTCGCCTTGGCACGCGTGAGCTCCAGCTGGTCGACGACGAGGGCCACGTCGGCGGCGTCGACCTTGACGTTCTTGGCCGGGGCGGCCTTGGCGGCGGCAGCGTTGGTCTTGGAGGAGGCGGCGCCGGGGAGGCTCTTCATGGCCTTGTTGACGGCCTCCTGGTCGACGTCGCGGGCGGCGGCGGCGTCGTCATTGTTGGCGTCGAGGCTGGCGAGCGCCGAGGCGGCCTTGCGATCCTCGGCCGACTTGGCCGCGGGGAGCTCGTCCTCGACGTCGCCCGTGGCGCCCTCGTGGACGGTGGGGGGCTGCTTGTCGGCCATGGCTGGCGGGAGTGCCGGGGTGGTGTTGTCGGTGGGAGGGGGGAAGCAAGGGTTGCTGGCGCACGAAGCAGATGCGATGGCGGCGTCGATGGTGGTCGTAGGTCGGTGATGTATGTGGTGGAGGTTGTCGGAGCTGGACGCTTGAGCTTTTCCGAGGCGGGGCCTATGCGAGAGCGGCGGGGCAGTTCAGATGAGTACATACCTTACGATACAGTGAGAGGCCGTGGGCGATGGGCAATAATGGCATTCTTAATATTGACGGGACGGAAGCTTGAGTCTCTTTACTGCATTTCCACGAGTAAACGATTACTCTGAACGATACTCGTAAAATGCTCATTAGATGTGGCAACCAAAGGCTTACAGCCCAGCTCCAGGCCAGAACACTTGCACCTCTCGCCTGCAGCGCCGCCAGCAGGAGAAGGATGACGAGTTGGCGCGAACGCTGCACCAACCGCGACTTGCAGAAAGGCATCTAGAAAGTAGGGTACTTTTGAAGCAATTCCATCGCGGGCATGCTCCATCGTGGCCTTCCACGTCACATCGGGCCGCAACTTACAAGGAGCCACCGGTGACGCTCCACGCCATTCCCAGCGGCTAAACGCGCCCCGCTGATTCGCCAATTGCTGGTCTCGCTCTGGAGAAAGGCCCCCCAAGGTTGCAGAAAAAAGCGGCGGCGGCAGCATCGACGCGGACAAAAATGACGCTACGGCGCAACTGCCGGTGCCCGGCCAAGGTATTTTGTACCCTCGATGCGGGTGCTGGTCTCAAAACTTTCGTGACTCACGCCTCGTCGCCTTGTATTGACCTATATTGACAATCGTCACGAGGCGCACCGGTCCTTTTCCGTCTCTTGTGCTGTCTGAGTGAGCCTCGGTTTGTTCCTCCTCGGCGATCCATTCACTTGCAACCATCGCCATTCGTCTGCGCTGATTCTTCGCCGGCTCCATCACCCACTCACACCCCAAGTCATGGCCGCGCAACAAGACCGAGGCCAAGCAGCCGCTGCCGGCCCAGCAGCGGCCCAGCAGCAGCCGTGGTCACCGTCGTCGTGGCGCTCAAAGCCCATCAAGCAGTCGCCCGCCTACCCGGACCAGGAGAAGCTCTCCCGGGCCGTCAAGGACCTCTCCCGCATGCCCCCGCTGGTCCATCCCAATGAGATCCTCGCCCTCAAGGCTCAGCTGCGCGACGTCGCCCACGGCAAGGCCTTCCTCCTGCAGGGCGGCGACTGCGCCGAGCTCTTCGACTACTGCGAGCAGGGCGCCATCGAGTCCAAGATCAAGCTGCTGCTGCAGATGAGCGTCGTCCTCATCTGGGGCACCAACAAGCCCGTCGTCCGCATCGGCCGCATGGCCGGCCAGTACGCCAAGCCGCGCTCCAGCCCGACCGAGGTCGTCCAGGGCAAGGAGATGCCCAGCTTCCGCGGCGACATCCTCAACGGCTACCACGTTGACGAGCGGGACATCGACCCCAACCGCCTGCTCAAGGCCTACCACTTCTCCGCCGCCACCCTCAACTACATCCGCACCGCCATCGCCTCGGGCATCGCCGACCTGCACCACCCGCTCGACTGGGGCCTCGGCCACGTCAAGGACCCCGTCCTCAAGGAAAAGTACTCGGCCATCGCCAACAGCATTCAGCAGACGCTCCGCTTCCTGCAGGTCATCAACGCCCGTCCCGGCGAGCTCGAGACCGTCGAGCTCTTCACCAGCCACGAGGGCCTCCTCCTCGAGTACGAGCAGCCCATGACGCGGTTGCTGGAGAAGCTCCCCCCTGTGTCCCCGCCTCCACCCAGCAGCAGAGCCCCAAGCCCTCCGCCGCCGAAGGTGGCTGAGGCTGGCTCGCCACCCGCGCAGGAGTACTACGACACATCCGCCCACTTCATCTGGATCGGCGATCGAACACGCCAGCTGGATCACGCCCACGTCGAGTTCTTCCGCGGCATCGCCAACCCCATCGGCATCAAGGTCGGGCCTAGCACGCCGACTTCGGACCTCCTGGACCTCCTGCGCACTCTGAACCCGAGCCGCGAGCCCGGCAAGATCACACTCATCACGCGCTACGGCGCCAGCAAGGTCGGCGAGCTCCTCCCCCAGCACATCCGCGCCGTCGAGGACTCCGAATACCGCCGCTGCGTCGTCTGGCAGTGCGACCCCATGCACGGCAACACCCTGTCGACGCCCTCGGGCATCAAGACGCGTCGCTTCAACGACATTTACCGCGAGCTTCAGGAGTCGCTGCGCATCCACAAGGAGCAGGGCAGCTACCTCGGCGGCGTCCACCTCGAGCTCACCGGCGACGCCGTGACCGAGTGTCTGGGCGGCAGCGAGGGCCTGGACGAGGACGACCTGTCTACGAACTACACGTCCTTCTGCGACCCCCGTCTCAACGAGAAGCAGGCGCTCGAGCTGGCATTCCTCGTTGCCGACCACTTTTCTCAGGAGCAGAAGCTAGAGGCAGCATGAGTTGGCTACCTACGCATCTAGCAGTCCCTACGGGAGGGGGGCTCAGAGGGGATGATAAATGTCGGAGGGAGAGGCATACGACCAGTGTTTGAGCTTTGCTCATGTAAGCCAAGGACCGTACGAAAGAGACGCTCAGTGACTTGGCGATGGCAATGGCCTCTTGTATATATCGAAATTTTCTGCACGAAGCTATGAAGGAGAGGGAACTCCACAAATCAAAAGCAATGCAATTGGGTCATATTCAACGCTCGGTCGGATGAGAGTGTCCATATTGTTTCTTATTTATTTATGCATGGATAGAGAGCCGGGCTCCTTGAGCCGGCACCAAGGATTCTCGTCTCATTTGCACGCACTTCCCGTCTGCAACAGGTTACTATGCCACTCCCTGAATAATTGGATCATTTGCTCCGTCCACAGGGGTCAAAGTCCGACCCGACTCGTCTCAAAAACAGCTGCAGGGAGGGTCGTTGCCGCCCTCCTCAATGACGACCTCGGGCCACGCTTCAAGACAGCGTGATGGTCTGCGCACCCTCAAACGCGTCGCCCTTTTCCAGCTTCTGCCACCCCTTGACACTGCCCGCCTCGACGCACACCATGTTCTTGAAGCCGTGCTTGGGCGTGAAGTCGGCCATGCCCTCGGCCTTGTCGGTCCAAGGGTTCCACACCACCACCTGGTCGAGGTTGTCGCGCACGATGCTGAAAGCGGTCTTGCCGCCGTCGGTTATGGCAACCGGGTGACTAGGCCCCTTGGCAGGGGTGTAGACGCGGTCCGTCTCGCCGGAGAAGGTGACGGGCGACGCAGCCTGCGTCTTGGCCTTCATGCCGTCGACCTTGTCGTTGTACGCAGAGTCCTCGAGGCCGGTGATTCCAACAGAAGATATGTCCTACCCCTTGTCAATACATGCCGTGCCATGGCGAGGAGCAAATGGTTACCTTGACCCTGAAGTACGAGTGCAGGAGGGTTTGAAACTCAAAAGGCTCGTCGCCTTCATTGGTAATGACCAGCGTCGTGTTCAGGCTCTCTCGATCGAGGGTGACGCTGTACAAAAGTCCAAACTTGTAGGGCCAAAGAGCCCGGGTAGCCTCGTCCAGGTTGTCGGATGAGAGGCCAAAGTCGAGCTTGACGCTCGAGCTGGAGCCTTCGCTGGTAGACTTGCCGAGGAACTCCCACCTGGCAGTGCGCGCGAAGCCGTGCTGTGGCAGCTTGGACGTGGCAGCGTGGTTGGGGTCGGGAGGTCCGAAAGACTGCAAAGGATTCGTCAGCTCACATCCCAATGTGTTACGCGGCAACGACAGAGCCGAACATACCGGGAAGACGATGGGGATGCCTCCGCGCACGCCCTTGGAGCCATCGAGCTTTGAGTTCTCGCTCAGCCACAGCTTTTCGTCCCCAGCGCCATCCTTCCAGCTGAGCACCGTGGCGCCAAAGAGCAGCACCTCGACGCTCTCGCCCGTGGGCAGCACGGCCGTGACGCGCGAGTTGCCGTGTGAGATGGTCACCTGCGCCTGCGGGGGCAGCCCGGGCGTCGCGGCCAGGGCGGACGGCTTGTTTGGTCTGTCAACCATGTTTGTTCGTTGTGTTGGGCTGTGTGCGATTTCGCGGGGAGCTGGCAGAGGAGGACGTCGACGGGATGACGCGGTGCGAGGTGGCGATCAAGGGGCTGAAACAGGAGCTGGGCGGAGATGGACCGTGGTGAGCAGCTTGGCGCTCGCGGCAGATTGACGCGCGGAGCAGACCGGCTGGTGGCGGCAATAGGATGGATGGATGGCTTTGTCTGTCGAGGCACGGAAAATAGAGGAAAGGAGGGCGAAGGGAGGGGAGGGGAGGGCACGGGACGGGATGGGACGGGACGGGTGAGGTTGATGTCTCGAGGTTGACTGGTCCCTTCCGGAGGCGAGAGCAATGGCGGGGTAGCTCCGGTGAGGGGCAGGGGCCGATGGACCTCACCTCCCCTCACCTCCCCTCACCTCACCTCGCCCAAGCCCCCGCTCACCACTGCCGAATCGGATCGGGATTCGAGAACGGCCCTGGAGTCTATTTCCTGTCTATTTCGAGCCGTAAACGCCTTCGGCCGTAAACGTGAGCCTCGACAGCTTCCATTGGCCACCAGCTTCCAACGGACAGAGTCAACTGTATTTACAGCGGCTTGACGCTGTTGATCATGCCGCCCTTGCATCGAACCAGTTCCACCACTGCTCCACGCTAGGGGAGTCGTCTCTATAGTTCGTCACATATGCGAGTAGTCCACGTAATATGTTGGTGAGCGCGTGAGATGAATCGAGGACGTCCTTTTAAATTCTATTTCGCACCCTTCATCTATCTAGACCCCGCGGATGCGAGTTTGATGCCCACTCCATTCCTTTACCCTCCTCAAACCCCCTCATCAAAAATAACTGGGTATATATGAAATCATCTCCAAATATTCAAGCTCATTTACCTTCGTCTCCGTATAATTCCCCTTCAATTTCTTTTTTTCTTTCGCGTACTTCCCGGTTCATTTCATGCGAGTTTTCATGCCGCAAATAAGACGCAAGAAAACACGACTGATCTCGCTAGGCCCAGCTCACTGGTGCGACTTGCGCTGCGATTCCTCGTCCGCATTCGTGAACATGCCGTTGCCAGGGTCGGAGACCGAGTCGGTCGAGTTGCCGTTGCGGTGCTCCGTGGCGGCCTTCTCGTCAATCTCATCGATCGGGATGAGCAACTCTCCGTTCTTGCCGTAGCGGCGAGGCTCGACCTCGGCTTGATGGACGACGGAGAAAGCGCCTTGCCAGCCCGAAACTTTCTGGAAAATGGAGTCCATCTCTTCGAGCGACCGGTAAGCCGTCTCAGGGAAGAAGAAGTAGACAGATGGGACCATGGCGGCGTTGATGACGGCGAAAATGATGTACGTTTTGTATCCGATATTCGAGAAAGAGACGGGCGTGATCATGACAACCTAAGTGCGTCGATATGTCAGCATTGAGATGCGTCGCCCTGTCCATTGAGGACGTCAGCGGGCATGGGGCCTAGCTTACCAGGAAGTTGAAGATCCAGTTAGAAGAGGTAGACAGCGCATTGGCCGGAGCGCGGGTGCGCAAGGGCGTGATCTCGGCCGGGTACAACCACGTCATGCCGAGCCAGCCAATGGCGAAAAAGGTGTTGAAGACGAACAGGAAGACGATGCCGGCAATCTGGAAAGGTACCTCTTTGGGCCTCGAGTTGACACCCGCCAGAATGGCCATGGTAATAGCCTGGCCCAAAGCGCCGAACAGCATGAGCTTGCGACGACCAACGCGTTCGACGAGAAAGACTGCGGGCCAGGAAGCGATGAAGTACTCGGTACCGTTGAGAGCAGCCAGCAGACGGGACATGAAGGCCCCCATGCCGAGCTCACTGTAGATCTTGGCGGCGTAGTACGTGATAAGGTTGATGCCCGAAATTTGCTGGAACATCTGGTTGACGTAGGCAATGAGGGTGCGGTGCAGGGTGCGGTTCTTGTCGCGGGAGAACAGTTCGGCATACGTGCCCTTGCTCATCTCCTCAACCGTCTCCTTGATGGAGCGGAACTCGTTCTCGACGTACTTGTCGCCCTCGTCGACGTCGGCGATGGCGGCGATGACCTCGCGCGCCTCGGCCTCGCGACCCTTGAGGATGAGCCAGCGAGGCGACTCGGGTAGACCCAGGACAAAGGCCAGGATGAAGAGACAGAAGGCGATCTGGAAGGCCAGCGGGAAGCGCCAGGCGACGGAACCAGGCGCAAACGACAGGCCCAGGTCTATCCAGTAGGAAATCATGATGCCACCGGTGATGAGAGCGCCCTCGATCATGACCAGCTTGCCTCGCTTATGGGCCGAGCACGTCTCCGACTGCCACATGGGGACCGTGGACGTGTTGCCGCCATTGCCGAGACCAGTGATGATACGGCCGATGATAAAGTGCTCGAGGGAGAATGCAGACGCCTGAAGAGCAGCACCGATGACCATGATGGCAGTACCGAGGAAAATCATGCGCTTGCGACCGAGAGGGTTGCCAATGAAGATGGTGATGACGGCGCCGATGAAGCAGCCAAGGTTGTATGAAGCCACAGCGATGCCCTGGTAGGTGGAGCGGTTGGATTTCTCGGAGGCAGAGAGCGAAGGATCCTGATCGTTGATATCAGGGAACTGGTTGAGGAAGATGGGCAGCGTCAAGATGCCGCCCATAACTCCCTGGTCTGCGATCCGGCTGCTCGTTAGCGACACGACAACCACCGTGGACGTCCTGGGAAAGAGCATGCGCGCCTACCGTAACCGAAGAGGAGGAAATCGCAGCCAGCAACAGCACCAATGGCCCAATTAAGGGCCTGGCCGCGAAGGCCGAAGAACTTCTTCCCCATGATGGGCGATGGCCGCAGGCGTCGAGGCGTCAACCGACTACGAGTATGATGTTTTCCGTGTTTCTGCTACGGCGTCTCGCTTGCCGATCCTCTTTGACGGGACAACGATTGAAGGGGATACCCTTGGGCTACAGGAGCGCACGAGCATAAGAGTAGGGACAGAGGAGCCAGGGTGGTCGGTGAGCCGGAGGGGAATAGAAATGGTTATATATTGCGTGACCTTCGGCTCCTGACCGCCCGCGCGCTTGCCTGGCGTCCAATGACTAAAGACGACGACGGAAAACGCTCACTGCTTCGTACTGACGTGGTACCGCCTTGCATCCCGACGGCAAACAACACAGGCCGGCGCTGGAAAACCGGGGCCCGTCGACTCCATCGTGGTGTTGCGTTTCCACATGCGCGGGCGGCCGTCAGCCTCCCATGTAACAAGCCACCAACCGTCGCTAACAAGAACCCACGTCTACGAGTAGGATGACGGACTTCCACGACGAAAAATCACAAGCCATAGCCTCCAGCGCAGTCCGCTACCGCTATCGAGCACCTCTCGCCTCGCGCACGCGTGCCGTTTCAACGCGAGCCGTGGGGGTTACGAGAGATTGCAAACCTTTGCTTGCATGCAGACAGCCCTTGACCAAGGATGGCAGGCAAAAGAGCCACCTCCGCCGAGCCTTTTCTTCAGCCCAGGGCGTGGGGATCGACGTCATTTGGACCTGGGGCGTGGAGGAGGAGCCCATTAGATGGGTCCGCCTCCGCGGATGCTTGCCTCTCACAGGCGGTCGGGGGCGAGCTAAACATACGGAGAGCAGAGACTGATGAAAACTGGGGACCAGGCGCACGCGAAACGGTATGCGCGTGCCGAGTCGAGCCAAGACGGCCCCTGTGCAGATGCAACGGTGATAGCACGGCGTGTGCCGTCTCACTGGGCTTCCGGCTGGCTGACCTGATCCGCGCAGCCACGAGCTTCCGTCGGGAAGCCAGGCGCCTGTCGGCGCACTTGGCTTGGAAGTGGCGGGCGATCCGATACGCCACTCATCGCCAATTGACCAGGACGCTGTTGTGGCTGCGGCCCCGGCCATTTCCCGGCCGAGCAGGCAACAGGGTCGTCAACCAACGGTTCACATGCCGTTGAACGGCCAATGACGGCCCCCAAGAGCCAATGGCTGGCCTTTGGGGGAACCCCGAGCGCAAAGCGAGAGCGGAGACGCTTGCTTGCTTGGAGCGGTGGAGAAGTGATGGACCGTCGTCGTCCTGGTGCTGCGGAGATGCAACAGTCCGTGACGAACCATCCACAACCGGCCTATTACCGACTGTTGAGCACTCGTAGGTACGAGTACTCGTACCTGTATCTCGGGGTGCTTTGGAGCTGGAGTTGTGCAAATCCGGGGTCGAGTCGAGAACGTTCATCGATCTACGAGTACTAGCCTCGTCACACGCTCGAGGTGCTCTTCGCCTTGGCCGTGCCCCGGATTCGCATCTTGCATCTCTCTTCCCCCGCGCATTGCCGTTTTGCATATCCCTCCGTATACGGTCATCCGGGGCTGCGAAGCTGAAGGTCGGCTGTGGCGGCGGGCTTGGCATCTCCGAGCCCAGTACCAACTACGGGCGCTCGTACGGACTCGTACGACCGTGGCCGCGTCTTCGGACTGCAGGGTTGAACCCGTCTCAAACCACCAAGGGACGACCGTCGCAGGCTCCGAAGGAAGTGCGGCAAGCAGGCGTCGATGAGGAAGCCAAGCCGACGCCCTGCCGGGCGCTAGTCTGGCTGTTGGTGCAGGGGATCCGACAGCCACAAGCCTGCGATCCACACATCCATCGCCGTACTTGTACGAGTAGGCGCGGAAACAACCCCGACGACGGCCTGCTTGCCTGCCCCCAGTGTCTTTGGCCGCCATCGTGATTGTTGGAAGCCAAGGCTGGCGGTAAGGTCAAGGATCGAAGAGCAAGAGCCCACATGCTCCATGTACTAGCCCACGATGCCCCGGTCTTTTTTCACCAAGGACCCATTTTGACGTCAGCGGGTCCAGCGGCCCGAATAATGAACGACATCTGAGCGTACGAGTACGAGGAGGGCATCGATCAACCAACCCAACGTGCGGTCAGACCCGTGGGGGAGGCATGGGAGGGAAGAATTTGATCACCTGCAACGAGACGGTCTTCTGGTACGATTCGGTTCTCGCAGCAGCACAAGACGACCGATGCCCACAATCCTGACTCGGAAACCGGCCAACTTGAGGCATCGTCCATCCGGTGCACTGTCGCTCTGAGAAGTATGTGAGGCTATGCGGTCCAGGACATAAACCAGTTGAGCCTCAGCTCCCGTCAACCGTTGCGCCAACAGAGAGTCACGATGCCTGGCCGATGACGTCGGGAGTCGTGCAGCTAGGAAAGGTCTCGCATATAGCAAAACGATCAAGTTCTCCCAGGCATTCCCGCAACGTCAAAATGCCATCATCAAAATGATCACCTCTGCTCATTCACACGGTAAAAGTTAAATATACGAGTACGCATGAGCGAGCCCACGGCTCAACTCGGCTCTTCGTCTCCCTGCGCCAGCGAATCCCATTCCTCTCATCCATGTCGGCCGAATGCGGCCGAAGTGAAGAGCAGTCTGACCCGGGTCAGGATGAAGAAATTCGGATCTACCGCCAGCGGTCCCCTCATCAGAAGCTGATACTCGTTCGTCGTTCTGATCGACCGACCCGTCAGCACGCCGCAGGGCGGCTTCATGCCTTTATCGGGTTCCCCAAATAGGAAATCCCGAAACCACTTACATACATGCACCACCACAAATCTTCATCGCTTTCCAATCCGTACTGCTGTCTTCTTGTCAACGACCGGGGCACGCGTCACATGCCTTCAGTTCATTCTCTTGCTCTGCCGTCGTCTTTACCGTTCCCGGACTCATATTGCAACCGCTAAGCAGAAATTCTCGTTTGGGCGTCCCGAGAGGCCTAGGAGTACACAGCCAAGCTCTCTCCGTCTCTCATACAAGAGAGATAGATGATCGCGACATTTGCACTGTCAAGCGCGCATCTCGAAGCATTAGAGTCGTCATCTTATCTTGCGCCTGTCGTCTTATGCATAGCACTAATAGCCTGGACTTAAAGAGCCCCTATGTACGTTAATGGACCAATATACCGCGCGACTCATGAGCCATGGAAACCGTACACAGCCTGCCAAACGCCGAAATGCACATCGCCCTTAAAACAACAATTTCTTGACGCCGATGATGCATGCTTGCTGGGAATATTTGCCCCTTAGACGCTTCCCCTTTCCTCTCGGCCTCTCCTCTCGGCCTCGTATAGTTCTCGCTTCAGATCCATCAAAACTGTTTCCATCTCGTAGACCCTGGCTCGAGTCAAAGCCGCATTGCGCAGCTGATCCAGCCCGCTTCGCAGCGTGTCCATGATTGACAATGTCTTGTCCTTTCCCGCCGCGTGTTCTTTATATGGTTTCGCGCCTGTTGTCTTCGCCAGAGTCGCATTGCCATCCGCATTCGACTTGCTCGTTCGGTCAGTGGCAGTATGGCACGGCACCTCGTCCGAGTGAGCATGACTTTGCTGAGACGCGGCGAATGATTCCGTCACCAGCTGCGACATGAGCTCTTCCTCGGTGTCTTCGGCATCTGGGACCTCAGTCTGCGGTGCCAGGGTTGCTTCTCCGTCTGCTTGCTGGTCGGCAGCTTTCAAATCTAATGTATCGGCTGTGCGTTGTTTTCGTTTGCGTGAGCTTCGTCTGGTTTCCACAGGTGCCGGCGGATGTGCTTGAAGCAGCTCTTCCGGCTGCTCAGCTTCTTCCGCTTCTTCAGATCGCCTTCTCTTTCCCCGACCTTCCGCGTGTTTCTGGCCACCTCGCTTCCGCTTGCGCTTTCCCCTACCCTCAGCCTCCTTGTCAGGAGCCTCCGCTGGCGTCGATGGTATGACCAGCGAAGCCGACCTTCTAGATGCCCTGCTTGATGTCGGGCCAGGCGGTGAGGATTGGTCCCCTTGAACAGTGATGCACTCATGCTCATTGACGACGTTTGATACTCGCTTCTTCATCTTGCCGTTATCTTCCACCGTCCCGGGCATTTCAGAGCGTCGGGACTCAAGCTCGACAACCAAGTTCATCATGCTTATTTCCTCGCCCTCGCTCAGCGCAAACGATATGTCCTTCGCGCCAACCCTCGGAGGGTCATCCACAGCCGGTGGCTCATGTTGAGTAAGGCCCGGTGACCGCTCTGGATTGCTTCGGGCATCGACAAACTCGTCATCGCCGGACTTGGGTGTTTCTTGTATCTGGCTGGGAAGTGCTAAGTGGCGTTGAGGCGGCGTAGCTGGAAGATCTGCATGCACGGATGTGTCCTTGCTCTTCCTCTCACTGCGCGTCCCGCTCTGCTCCTCATCGGTGACGCTCGAAGGGATTACCTTCGACGTCGCCCGCTCTTTGGCGGCAGCACGTCGTTGCCGTCTTGCCGCTCTTGCCGCTCTACGGGTTCGGGGCTGAAGCTGAGGAGCCTCTTCCGCCAAAGCAGGAGACGTAGGCTCGTCAGCTTCAGCAGTGGAATGGGCCTGGTGCATTGCCACTGGTGATCCGGTTGGTGAAGAAAATTCCCAGTCCTCCAATGAGCTATTAGCTCTCGACCGTGACTGGATATGTGATAGCAGAGGATACGGTCGTGGCAGGGGCGGCGACGATGGGGGGTCGTTGGCGTCATCCATGGGCAAGACTTGGCCTCGCCTCGGCGTCGGGGTGGAGCTTATGAGTTCATCAAAGGAGGTGTTATGCTTCGGTGTCGAATCCCTAGCTGGGAGCTCACCGTCGGCGGTCTCGCGAGCATTCTTCATTTGTGCTTCGGCTTCGAGAGAGCCGCTCGGAGAGCTCGATCGGATATCAGGATATAAGGCAGCGTTCTTACGCTGCCTCTCTCGCACTTCCACCTGACGGTCCGTGAGGTGCTGGGATTCATCGTGTCGCGGAGATGAGGGTGCAATCGGCGCGAAGTGCACCTGCGAGTCATCGTGCCGAAGGCGTGGTTTGCTCGTTCGTTTCGCAGGCTGCTCACGACCCACTGTGGATGATTCCGTTCTGCGCTTCCTAGTTGTAGGTCGCGAAGACCGCGGGGCTTCAGCTGCGGCGGCTGGACCAGAATCATGACGCGAAGATGCAGACGAGATGGCCACAAAGCTCTGATTGCCAAGGTGGCCAACGGAAACAGGGGCCTGAGCACCAAATCCGCCACTCAATGGATCAGCTCCAGGCACAACGAGATCCAGCTTTGATCGCAAGGACGAAATAATGGACATGAAACTGTCCGAGCACTCGGGCTGCTCTTCATCTTTGACAGCTGCATTCCAAACATCTGCTGCCCTGCTTAGAATGAAGGAATCCTTGCTTTTGAACGCAGCTGTCAAGAGTGGCTCGACCTGCTCAAAATGCTTCTTCTCTAATGGTTCGTGCGACGTGAGTTCGATGCATATACGGTCCCAAAGCTGACGTAGCTATGACTGTTAGTGTCTACCCGACTTGAAGACATGTTTGAACTTACGGTTCTGTAAAGGCAAGACGTATCGCTCATTCGAAGCTGAGTCTTCTCATCCTGAACCCATGAGCATAGGCCTGACTGCACCTTCAAGATGGTCTTGAGGCCTGCCTGGGACAGAGACCTATCGAAAAACTTCTCAACGGCGACAACAAACTCGTCAACCTCCTGGTGTGCCTCGATTTCAGTGTACTTGTCGTACAAAAGCTCCAGCATATGATTGCAGAGCTTATAGAGATTATCAAAAGGATCGGACGCGCCAACCTTGCCGGCGGTTGGTGGCGCTCCCCAGAGTCTCAACCGAGCAGCTTCGAGTGCCTGTCGGTCGCGAGGCAGCTTAGCCGAGTCAAAAAGCATTGTCATCGCTTGGATAGTCATGCTTGACGGAACGCCCGAATCGGTCGATTGCTCGAGTAGAGTTTTGGCGAGCGGCTCTATGAGAACGAGAGCACGGCCAGCATCACCAAATTCCCGAACAATATTCGTGGAAACGTGATCGAACAGAAACTTCCATCGGGCGATTGGCAGTGCTCGATGACACGTGAGGCCACGCTCGAGCAGAGAGGCAAGCTCTCGATACATGGGTCCCGAAGGTTTCTCACTCCCAGATGCGCCGGGTGTAGATCCTGTGGGATTGTTGTCCAGTGATAGTCTCATGTACTCAGCTGCCAGTAGCCAAGGTCCAAAGGGCGCAAGCGAATTCCGCGGTAGCAACTGAACCAGCTCTCGAGCGAGGTCTCCACGACTTTTGTCGTTGGCCCTAACTTTGAAAAACGGTTCAAACACTGATTGAAAAAAGCTCGCAAACACGTCGTCGTCAGCGCAACCGGGGGGTATTGAGCTGAGCATCAAGAACAAGTGATGCAGAGGCATGCGGACAATGCCGTGAGGCCTTTCACTTTTGTCCATTTGTTGCGAGGGCGTGGTGACAGGCTCGAAGGTATTCGCGTTCCCCATGGATAGTCTCTTTTCTGTGAAAGGAAGAGGGCCTACCTTTTCGATCATGGTCCGTATGAATTGCTTCACACTTGGCAAGATTTTGGCGTTGATGGAGTCGCCGCCGTCGCCGAGTCCTTTGGACCAAACCTTGGATAGCAGACCGAAACTGCAGGCAATGAATTTTGTAGTGTCGTCAGATACTTTGATATCCTTGACCGATGCTGCACCAACTGAACCGACCAGAGCATGCCACAGCCTGCACACCATACTGTCCGTGTTGGCCAGGTCTGCAAACTTCTTTTCAAGGATGGGTCCCACTACTTGCAGCACCTTGTCACAATTTCGCCGTATCCATTTCGAGTCTATCGGCAACAGCTCATCTGGACTCAGAAGCGTCGTATCCAAGATGCGTTCCGTGTTTCGGCAGGGACGGGGCGTCGACACATCCAGAAGGCCGGTCAAGATCCGAACCGCCTGCATCATGCAGTCCCCAGGAACATCCGGAATACCATCGAGGCTAATGAGTTGCATCATGATTGGCTGGATGGCAGCGTCCCATATGACCTCATTGGGGTATCTCTCGGTGCCTTGAGCAAAGGCATGATAATAAAGGCTGCAAACGCCGCCGATGACGACTTTCCGTAGCTTCATTGCCTCCTCTTGCTGCTTGGCGCTCGTCTTCCTCCGCAGCTGGCTCAAAAGAGGCTGGCAGAGAGTGCCTATCGCCTTGGACGACATCTTGCTGTCCAGGAGCGATAGATAGACATACCTGTTCCAGGCATAGTTGGCTTCTTGCTTCGTGGCTCCGTCTGCCATGTTGAAAGCGGATTGAACGAGGATCAGCCAAGGGCTATAGTATTGCCACCTGTCCAGCGGGCATCTCAGGAAGAGAATGACAACGCTCCATATTTGCGGCACGGCGGAGGAGGTGTGCTTTTCCTTGAGCATGCCTTGCAGTCTCTTGATGTAGAAATCGATGTACGTCTCATCATCGTTCGTAGTCTTAAAAATATCGGCTGCTTTGCGGAACAGCAGTTTATTGGACCGAAGGGCAAAGCCGGCGTCAGTCCCCAGGCTGATGGCTTGAGAACGAATGTCTCTAATGGAGCTAAGCATGTCAGTGAACATGTCCTTCAGCCAGTCGGAGTGAGCTGCCATGCAAGTCCGGGATTGGTGAACAAGTCGCTTGTAGATGTGGAGGCGACTCATGACGATGCTCTTTCCGTGCAAGTGGTTCTCGATCCGGTGGAGAGCGGAAAGCAGACGCCCGACCCGATCAGGGGTCATGACCTTGGCGGGGAAACTCTGGAAGGCCACGACTTGCATCAGGTGGCGAACGACGTCCTTGGGCACGTTGGCGTCTTCAAAAGATCGGATGGAATGGTCGATTATGAAGACTCCGAATTCGGAATTGAGCGTCGACGCGATTGCTGGAAAGTGGAGGAACGTGGCAAGCAATGTGAGGGCGTGGTTCACCAGAGAAGTATCCAGTGTGCCGTCCTCATTCTTGGATGTGATGTCTCGCTGAATAAACTGCATGAACAAGCTCATCTTATCCTGCAGAGCAACTCGATCGGGGAGGTTGTTGGATGTCTTCAATGCCCTCGCCAGGGTCATGTAAGCGTCCACCTTGGAGTCTCGGCCGACGCCGGCGAGCTGCTTGATCGTCGAGTCCAGCATGTCGGTGATGTTGGGCTGGACCGCCGTGCCATCGAGTTGGACCCCCAGGGACGAGGCGAGCGGGTTGGGTGACGAGGAGGGTTTAAGTATGCCCTTGATCGGCTTGAGCGACACTGGCGTGACGGCAGATAGAGGCGAGACCTTGCTTGGACGGCCGCCGTCGCGATACTCGGGGGGGTCCTTGTACTCGGTGTGGTTTGACCACTCGACCTTCTTGCGCGCTCGAGCCGTGCTCGGGTTGGAGCCGCTCGCCGCCGAGGAGGTAGGCGAGTATGCGTTGGGCGGCGTGTGGAGGCTACGACTCGGGTCGAAGGGCTGTGAGCGGCCGAGGACGACGGATCTGACGGAGACGTCGACGTCGTGGCTCGCCTCTCGCGGGGGCGTCGGTGGTCGAGGCGGCAAGGAGGTGAGGATGCTTGTGGAAGAGGCCGAGGCTGCCGAAGATGCCATGGCTGCTGCTAGGCAGCACACGCGATCTAGAGCGCGGTGGCGGGTTCAGCGAGAAGCCTGAACATTTGGCGGCGCACCGGGTCCAAGGAGAGGTAAATTGCAGCAATGCGTCAAGGGATCGACAGGGAGGCTTTCATGGCAAAGAAGCTGCGAGCAGGTCCGAAGAGAGTGTCGTGTTGCGGTCCTGGAGTGAGATTGGGAGGACGCCACGGCATCCCTGTGACGCTGGTCCTTTTCAATAAACGCGACCACGGTGCACGTAAAACGCGTTGAGCAGCCTGCAGCAGCGCCTTTGGCGCGCGACGAGCCGCTCCAGGTGGGGCTTCGAGGCAGCCCAATTTAGCTCCACGCGCGCTGGAGGTTGGACTTGGCTGGAGGCTGGGAGCCACCACTCATCCCGTCCAACGGAAAACCCCCCTCTGAGGAGCCGCTGGAAGAGGCTCCCCGAGCGGCGCGCTTCCCGGGCAGCTAAGGTACAGTGGGTGTACCTAACTCAAGGCGCCAAAAGGTAACGGAGGACTCCGCACGATTACCTCGTCTGCCCGAGGCCGAGAGGTCTGCAGCTGCACCTCGAATCGCTTCGCGGCTGTCAACACAGGCACAGCATCCTGTCCGCCTTGCGATGCCTTAGCCTGCTGCCTCGGCGATTCCTAGTCCTTCCGTTGGTACATGCAAAATGCCGTGGGCGGGATCTTAGAGATCGGGGTCACGCGGGGCTGTCAGGAGATTGCGCCAGAGTCAATGACCAGTGTACGGCCCGAAAAGCATCCGCGTTGCTATGACCGCTAAGCCCATGCACATGAAGCATGTGCTTCGGAGCTCCTTTGCAATGAAAGGGCCTCTCTCTCCAGCTGACGACGACGAAGGGCTGGAGCCGTTGCGGTTGCCATTCATACCGTCCCAGCTTGCTTGTGTCTTTATTCTCCTTAAGCGCCTGCCATCATCTTTATAGTGGAGGCCGCCTCCATCCGGACTTCAAAGCCTAACCAACATCCCCGTCCCCACATCACGCCTCGACCTTGGGAAGCTAAATACTGCGCACTCCTTCTCCTACTCACCGTCGTCCGATCCTACACAAGGAGGCAAGGCTTCATCCTGGCTCTGCTCGACGGGTGACATCCACTTTGTTCCCGGAGCTGCCCCGACTTTCGGGGGCCCCTCGCCAAGCATCGTCGCTCCAACGTTGCCCTCCCTGTCGCATATCTGCAGCCCACCTCCACCATGGCTACGGTACCGGTGGAAACAGCCTCTGGGCCAGGTCAGCACGCTGCGAAACCATTGAGGGACTCGCCCGCTGATCAATAACAGCGAAGCTCAAGGCTGTTGCAGACCTCGTCAAAATGCTCACTGATGACCTTGACAAGGCAACACTTCTTCCTCAAGGCATGTCTCCACTCAGCTGCCTGACATATTGTGAAGCCGGAGCCCGTAATTGACAAGTAACGCAGCCCGCAACGAAGCTCTGGAGCAGCTGAAGCTCTACGGCAGAGACCCCAAGGATGCCGACCCCATCTTCACCAAAGCGGTCGGTCATTTTTCTTGGCTCCTCTTCTGTTCGAGGATTCGAGTACTGACTCCTTCTCAGGGCATATCCATGATCCTTCGACACGCATTTTACAGCTCCGCGACTGAAACAGCCCGTGCCGCCCAGAGGGTCCTGGCAAATGCCATGCTGCTTAAGCCCGAGACGCGCCAGATGGTTGTCGACGAGGGCTTCGCAACCAAGGCATGCGCCGAGCTCATGGTGGACAGCTGGGAGAACGAGTTCTTGATTTCGCGCATACTCTTTCTGACAACATATGGCACCAATGTTAATCTTCGGGACCTCATTGAGAAGCACCGACTGGCTGACACCATTGTCGAGAATCTCAATCGACATGTCAGGGTCATGTCCGGCAAGGCCAAAATTAAGGCTGACCCTATGGAAGCGATGGCAATGGTAGAGACTCTGAAGCTCCTTTTCAACGTCACTCACTTCTGCAAGGACAAAATCTCGTCCTTTACTCCCGCCGTCCCACACGTCGTTACCTTGCTTTGGAAGCAGGACATCCCAAGCTCAAAACCTCTCGATGCTCCGTTCGGGCAACTCATCAATACCCTCCTGAATCTCGACATGACGGCCGATAAAAGCAAGTCTGCTCTGTTTCCCAAGAGTGAGCCTAACAAGGTTTCACGGAAGCTGGTGGAGCTCCTCGGCCAATCGATGAAGGCGTACGGTGACGACGAGCTAGAAGCTGTTGTGACGCCACTTGTCGGTCTACTTGGGAGGCTACACGAGAGCGCACCGGAAGCGGTACGGCAAAAATTACGAGACTCATTGCTTCCCAGTGCTGAGGATCGCGAGGATGTCCTAGGGCGTGGAGAGACGCTCTCAGCAAGCCTACTCAAGAATTCGACGAATCCAATGGCTCCAGCTTTGAGGGACGCTATCTCTCACCTCCTATTTGATCTGTCGGATAAGGACGCCACAAAATTCGTCGAGAACGTCGGATACGGGTTTGCATCAGGCTTTCTTTTCCAAAACAATGTGCCCATTCCGGCCTCTGCGTCTGAAGCCTTCAGCACTAGCGATGCTACCGGCCAACAGAAGCCAGTGAATCCCATTACCGGGCAGTTCCTTGATAAGGAAGCCTTTTCAGAAGGGCCAAAAATGAGTATGGAGGAAAAGCAACGAGAGGCTGAGCGGTTATTTGTGCTCTTCGAAAGGTGCGTAGACTTCAATCCCTTCTTCTCCAGTATGGCGTTTCTAATACGATCTCAGACTGAAAGCAACCGGCCTCATGAACGTGGAGAATCCGGTAAGAACTGCGGTTCAAGAGGGCAGGTTCGAAGAATTAGATGACGATGAGGTCGAGGAGGTTGAGTGAGTTGAGCCGATGTTCAGTCTCGCAGCAACAAAGGTGTCATCGGGGGGACAAGTTCGAAGAGCCTCTTCAGAGCTGTAGTCAATGGCCAGATGACATGCTGAGGAGAATCGTGCCACAAAATAAAGAGAGTCGCATGAGCGAGAGGCGCTTTGAAGAACCAGCAACTGTGGCTTGATGTCTCTAGGTACGAGATGGCTGGCGCAACTCGTTTTGCTTGGCAGCGCGAAGCGAAGCAAGAAGATGAACCTTGCCGAATAAGGGGAGTAACATGGAAACAGGGGCCAACGGCGTGTGGACAGCGCCAACGGGCAGAAATACCTATAGAGCCAACATCGGCAACAACCTTCTAAATCCGAACCACTGATTTCACTGCGCTGTTCTCCATGTCTGCGTGCGTGATCGGAGATGGTGCGCTAAGGCGGTTAAGCGAGTCTGTGAAGCCCTGACCGCTTCCTCAGCAACAGGCTGCCTCCTTCCCAGGCACATCGCTTCTCCTGCCGCGTGACTCGGAGCATACAAATTGAGGCGGAGTGCAGAGATCCAAACACTCAGCTTCCTCCACCTTCATGGCTTCTACAAACGAACTTGATCACTTCTTCCGGCTTCCATCCTCCGTGAGAGCTTAGATATTAACACCCGAAGCCCTCTGGAACCTGGACGCTATACCACAGCAAATCTGCAATCCACCGGACATGCCTCCAGCCGGAAATATTCCTGTCGTCTTCGGTCGCGAGACTGAAGCCAGCCTTTGCAAGTTTGAAGAGTGAGTCTTTGGCATTTCTCTTCTCCCCTAATAAGGCTCGAGTTGACAGTTGGTACCTCAGGACAGGCCACAGCCCCCAGGGTAGCATGGGCTCGCCTGAGGACTTTCTTCTTGTGACGTCGGACATTGTTTGCGGCAACTACGTCGCATACAATGAGGAAACTCCGTCTGCCGAGCCAACCGACAGCGAGAGAGCGCCAAACGATCGTTTGCAGCCCATCCAGTCGAAAGGTCGCCAACCCAACGCCTCCAAACCCGCTAGACGGAGTCGCAAACCCCAGGGCAGTGAGAATCATGATGCTCGCCAGCCACTCCCTCGCCGCTCAGGCAGAATCCGAGCCTCTGGAAGCGACACAGAGCTGGCACCCGCTATGGCGACCAAGCCCAAGAATCGGGTGGCCAAAGCGACTACGTCCAGGCCCAAACGCAACGAGAGCTGCGAGTGGGAGATTGAAAAGATCGTCGACTCTCGAATCGAAAACGACACATTGAAGCACTTCTACCTGGTCAAATGGAAAGGATTTGCATCCAAGGACAATACGTGGGAGCCGAAAACAAACTTGGCGCACTGCAGAGAGGTTATCGAGGCCTACGAAAAGGGAACAAAGTAGGCGGTCAAGGGTACCCGCTTGGAGGCACGGCGCACAATAGGATGTCAGTGATCAGGGGTTTCTGGGTGGTATTCGTCCTCACTAGCCTGATGCAGGACCCTTTGGGGTACGCCTCTTCGCAAGTTATATAACGAGCAAGGACGCATTGAGAATACGAGTGTCAAAACTGCCATTGCGTGAGGATAACAAGCCATCAGCAACCTGACAAGCAAAGACTGAACTTTGGACGACTGCATCCATCAGTTAAAAAATCCTACATGTGCTCATGTGTCTCCCCCCTTCCATATCAAGGTGTTCATATCGTTCAACTACGTCACTCATCCATCCATTGCTTCTCACAGCGACGCGTTAGCAAGGAAGGTCATCGCCCCCATGATCGTGCCCGCAAAAGGCAGAAGACTGCGCGTAAAGTTCAGAGCCGCCCACGTCTTCAACGCGCTGGCCACTGGCGGGTCAGTGCCCTTGGCGCCGTCCTTTGCCGCCTTGTGAAGGTTGTTGTTTGTGCCCTTCATAGCGGTGAGCGTAAAAGGCACAATGGAGATAACGCAGGCAGCCGCCGCGGCGAAACCCTCCCAGCGGCCGCCCCGGCTGTACGTGTCGTACGCAGCGAAGAGGTACGACGCCGTCACGCCAAGCGCGACCTTGGGCACGAAGCTGGCGCCGCGCGCGTACAGCTCGGCCCAGACCGTTGCGCTCGCCTCGGGCGCCGTCTTGGCCGCGGGGATGGAGATGATTGAGAGGCTGCCGATTATGCCTGTGAAGCTTTGAGTCGGTTGTTTCCCGTCGCAACGGGTTCGTGGAAGGCTCGCGGCTCACCTGAGGTCCACGCTGAACCGAGGATGCCGGTGGCGACAGCGACGAGCGATGGCCCGGAGAACTGCATATTGATTGTCGTTCACGAACGCGTCCTTACTGATGAAATGGAAATCTCAGAAAGACGACTTCGGATAAAGTAGAGTTCTGTTCATACGACTGACGATGTTGGACGTAGGCTACAGGGTATGTAGCAGGGGAGGCAATTTCACCTGCAGATCGGGGCGCGTCATAAGTGGCTGAGGTCCCTGCTTCACCGTGACATCAGTCGCTTAGTGGGAAAGACCAGCTCGCCACAACCAATCTATTCAACTGAAGTACCGATCTGTGAAGAGGGCATATCAAATCTACATATGGAGGTCCATCAATCCGCTCATATGAAGGAACCTCCCATTCTCTGATCGTGAGAGATCTCCAAGCAACATTGTACGAATCGCGCCGCCCGCATCGCCATGTTCGATGAACTTATTCAACCTTCCAGCAAAACCCGAAAACCACGGCAATCTGCTCCCGTCGTTCTCAGCTAGCCGCGGCCGGTCTCGGGCAAACGAAGCCGTACAGGACCGCCGTCTTCGTGGGATCGCGAAGGTCCGGCTCCGCCCAGGCCTTGGCCGGCCGGAACTTGCACTTGGAGAGCACGTGCTGGCTGGCCTGGTGCGAGTCGAGAGTCACGGCCACGATGCACTCTCTCGCGGGGCCGTCCTCGGTCGTGCGCTCGATCGTCTTCTGTTCCACCTCGACCTCGGCCTCTGCCCGCGGCAGCGCCCACCACGCCTGGAGGAACGCGTTGACGAACTCGGTCGCGTAGCCCTTGCCCCAGAACTCCTTGCGGAACATGTACCCGATGACGGGCCAGCCAAATTCCCCCTTCACCATGTGGCAGCCGCCGCATCCGATCATCTCGCCTGTCGAGGCGAGGCAGATCATGAAGTCGTACTTGGAGTCGCCAGCGGGCGCCAGCCGCTTGACGAAGCGCTCGCGCGACCATTCCAGGTCCTTGTCCGGAACCCCCTGCCCCGTCCAGACCATGACCTCTGGCTGCGAGCGGAGTGCGTGCCACCCATCGAGGTCGCTCTCCAGCGTCCGCCTCAGGACGAGCCGCTCTGTCCTGATGTCTGGCCGGCTGTCCAAGAGAGGGAAGGGCATAACCGGGAGGGTCGTCTTGACCGTGACAAACTCACGCGGCGACGGCTCAAGCATCGTAGCGGAGGTGATCGGCTGGGGCTACTCGTGTATAGTTGTTGATCGGCTGACAGTGTGCGTGTTGCTTCCGTGAGACTGTAATGGCCGCCCTGCTCGGATGGGGAACGAGGCCGCTGGCGGGAGCGTGGTTGTGCTTTTGAGTCTCTCACCCTTCGTGAGGCCTTAATGCGCAGCCAGCGTGACTTGCTCAAAACAGCAGGTAGGTGCCTATCTTTACCAATTGAGTGAGTCACGAACACCGCCTCTCTCGCTGTCGCGTCCGCTGTCGCGTCATGGGGGTGAAGCCGAGGGTACAGAACAGACGACGGAGAAGACCCCTTTTAGTGTTGTCAGCCGGACTTGGCCGGCCGACCGCACGACTCGAGGGCTAAGGCCGAGCAATTTACCCGACGGGAAGCCTCAACTACGGACGAGCCGACAGCCATCATCGCTGCAAGTGTCATGCGCTCACAAGGATATACTGGATTCAAAACGGCCCTCGGAGGCTCATGTCATTGTGCGAATCCTGTCAGTGTTGCGTTGCCACGCGGCGTTTCCCCCATGTCTGGGTCCAGAGTTCCTGGCTGCTCAGGTAATGTCATAGGCTAGACGAGGCTTTTAGTGGGGGCACCGAATGCACTGTAAAGCCGAACCCAGAATCGCGGCTACAAAACTGACGGAACCGACGGCCTACGTACATAGTGCTTCTGTGCTCAAGGGTTCGGTAGCCGCCGAGGCTCACGATTCAACTCACGCAGACGTCGCACAAGCCGCCTCACGAAAGAGTCGTTTCCAACACTGGAGACACGCACCACCAGCTCACAGCATGGAATTCACGTGATCCTGCCAAATTGCTCAAAATTTTTGGTTCATTCGCTGCCCGTTACATCGGGCAAATGCAGTTGATATTTCCATGACCCGTAGTTAACACCTGCAGAACCCTGCCCAACCGTCCTCGAAACCAGTAACACTCTAAGCGAAGGTGGATGGTCGCTGCGCGCTGAACAGCTTCGTGGAGGCAGACTTGGTGACACGGTGGGGCAGAGGGAAGCTCAGGTTCTTCGTGACGAGCTGCTTGATGTAGGGGCGCTTGATATCGTCGGTCTTCTCGAGCTCAACGACACGGAGGACCTGTTTTTCTCTTGTCAGCATACTTATCTCGTCCAACTACGATGCCGAGCTGCACGTACGTGGATCGACCTGAAGCGGGCGCGGTGGCGGGCGGCCATGTCGGCGTACAGAGCCTCAACGGCATCAGTGCGCGACATCTCACGGTACTCCTTGTACATGTTGTGGGTACCGGAGCGAGAGTCGTATCGCAGCCAGATGCCAAAGTTCTTGACCTTCTGGGGGTGCTTCTCGTGTTGCTGCATGAAATGTCAGCTTGAGCTGTCTCCAGACCATTCGTACCGGGGAATCCATACCGCCTTGACGCTGACGATCTCACCAGTGGCCTTCTTGACCTTTCGCAGACCGCGCAGGAAGTACCAGAAGCGGGACTTGGCGACCGTCGTGTTGGGAGCGAAGATGGTCATGCGGTACATGTCCGGGGTCGGGTTGGCCTCGGTGGGCAGATGGCGCCCAATGACCTCATATTCCTGAAGACGACCTGCTGACTGTCAGTACCAAGCATCATGAGGCAAAGCACAGTCTCCGGGTTCGACGTCGTCGTTTGGTGGAGTTGTCGGGACGGCTGTTACTGCTGTTTCGAGTCCGATCGCAAGGGCGAAAAGGCCATGTCAGAGATGCCACCCGACGCGAAGCGAAGTCCAGAAGACGACCTTCTTCCATATCCGTCGGGGTCACAATAGCAATTCCAAGACCACTATTCCGGCTGGCTTCTGCATGGCAATTGCCGTTCCTGGGATTCGAAGTCGATCGATCGAAGTCTCGCGACACGTCGGTACCGAAGTGATGCAGTCGCGCTCGATCCTCCACAACGGCGAGTGCGTCGAACCCGAAAACAGTGCATGACGAAGGGGAAATGCTTACCCATCTGTATTTGATGTCAGTAATCGCGTAGATTGGCGAAGTGAATCCGACTTACGGTGACGGTGGTCAATGTCTTCGACTTTGGCGAAATTTGTAGATTGTCAAGTTGGAATGGCACGGCGATAATTTTTGTGTGCGGAGGTGGGGAGGGCTGAAAGGTTCACTGGCTTGCAGGGCTTTGACCCCAGCAGCGATTGGCTGGAACCTAGACGAGCTGGCCCCACACCTTCGACTTGGAGATCACGTGGATGCTCACGTTGCGCTTTTGCAGGGTTTCGTTGCTGCTCCTGGAGCTAGCGCCCAAATCAGTTGGTCAGAATTCGGTACGTACCTGCCTTGCTGTTGCGCAGTGGCTCAGTTCAACATCCAACCGCGGTCATCGTCAGCGGAGCTCGACCACCAGCTATATTACACCGAGTTGTAAGCAAAGAAACCGGAACCGTTCTCTCGATACGCCGAGCTGGAGCTCATTTGGCAATCTCGGTAGACGACTTCCAGCCGGTGTCTTATTCCTCGCAGGCAGAAAGGCTGGGCTAGCCGTCGTTTCCCGCCATGAATGAGCTATTCGAGGAGTTTGCAAAGGCACACGCCGTGCAAAATGGTTACTTGCTTGCACAGACTCTCTCGCCTGTCCCGCCGCCCAATGAACCTCACAGATTGAGGAATATTTGGCAGAGCACCAACTCCCACAGTGTCAAAGGAGACATCAAACACTTCATCAAGACACAGACTTCACATCGCATAAACTTGGATCATGAGGAGGTGAATGGCTGGGTTGAGGTGTACACGGCATATTGGAATGCGATTGGCGAGATTCTTGCTGGTGAGAGTGGCAAGGTTAGATATTCCCTGTGGAGAGCGCCTAGGCTTGAATTCTCTAACACAGACGCAGTCTACGTGGACCAAGGCGTATGAGTCCTGGAGAGACCTGACATCGATGCTCATTCGAGGATACAACAACTATGGCTTTGAAGCCTGGAGTATCCCGAGCTTGTATGTGGTGGGCAAGTATCTTCGATTGTTCGCCATCAAGTCGGACGACGAACGCAGCCGCACAGCGACGGATCCCTCCGGTGCAGTCACTCTCATGCAGGACGACTTCGACCCGGACACTGAGAAGCAAGCCCAATTGAGAGACTGTGAGCAGCACTTGAAGCGTATATTCACGTTGTGCTTAAATGACAGGTGAGCGAAGGCCGCGACCCGAGAGCATTGTGCATCCAACTGACGAGGCCGCAGAGCTCCCCTGGAAGAGTCTCGAAAATGGGGAATCTACTTTGTCATCAACTTGCTGTTCAAGACATACTTCAAATTGAACTCGGCTTCGCTGTCTAGGACAATTTTGAAGACCCTATCTGTTTACAACGACAAGGGAGATATGCCCCCCCTGGAAAGCTTTCCCAAAGCCCAGAGGGTGACGTTTAAGTTTTACGAAGGTGTTCTGTTTTTTCTCGAGGAGAATTACATGCAGGTTTGTCTCCATACCCTTGGCGGACGGACAACTATGCTGACGACCCTATGCAGGCCGAGAAGCACCTTGTTGAGGCATGGCAGCTTTGCCACAAAGATGCAACTTCAAATCTAGAGTAAGTGATTCTATTGCAGCTTTCGGCTGACAAATATTGACGTATGATAGACGCATCTTGACGTATCTCATCCCTTGTAAACTGCTCACTAGCCACGTTCTCCCGACGAAAACGCTGCTGAAACCATTTCCTCGGCTCCAGGAGCTGTTCCTGCCACTAGCTCAATGCATCCGACGAGGCGACTTGCGAGGATTTGATGTTGCTTTACAACATGGCGAAGATGAGTTTGTCAAAAGACGCATCTACCTGACGTTGGAACGCGGACGCGATATCGCCCTCCGAAACCTCCTGCGAAAAGTTTTCATCGCAGGAGGATTTGACGAGCAAACGGATGCAAGCCTACCTCCGGTGCGACGGACACGAGTGCCCGTGGCGGAATTCCGAGCCGCAATATGCATGGAAAGTGGCGGGGAGATGATAGACACGGACGAGGTTGAATGCCTGCTGGCTAACATGATCTACAAGGTGAGTACGACAGCCAGTGCCCTCGTTGATCTTCTGCGAATCACGCACGGCGATGCGCTCAGTACCGTACTCGTACCGCCTCAATTCTTTGCCTCTCCAATTTGCTGTCACTTGCCCACGACCACGTCACGATGCTTGCCTCCGCCTCCACTCCTCACGTCTGCCTGAGGACCTAAGGCCTTCATACCCCCATGCGACAAGAGAAAAAAATACCTGGCGCAAGAAAATATGAGTCACTAACAAATGTCGTTCGCAGGATCTTATGAAAGGTTACATTGCACGGGAACGAGGCATTGTCGTGCTTTCTAAAAAGGGTGCCTTCCCCGGAACGGGAGTTTGAGTGAATCACCAAAGCGAGCCGGGTTAGTCCATGAGTAATGATATTATGCAGTACGTGACTCGCAACTAGCAGACAACATAGACATAGACTCGGGTCGACAATTTTGCCCCGTACGGCGTGAACGTGCAGTTAGTGAACCCCAGGGATGCTCGCCGGAGGTTCGATCCCGCCACCGTCCCGGCACCCTCAAGGGCGACGTAATTTCACGCTCCAGCCATGTTAGCCCAATAGGAGCATCAGATTGCCACGGTATCTTCATCTTGCACTCTGCACGACGAGTCCCCCCCCCCCCTTTTTCGCCGGTTTTCCAGCCGGGCCGCGTACGTGGATTCTCCTAAGGCTCCCTGGTCTACTAGTCCATTGTCCCGTCTCCCGTTTCCACCCGCTCACGCTCCCATATTATGACTCATTTCGACTGAATGCTGGTCGGAGCATGCAAGTTGCCTCCCCGCAAGGCAAGGCAAAAGGTTGCCGCATAGAATGGACCTTGACTCTTGGAGGCATTGGAGCGGCGGAGTGGTTAACAAGTCTTTCAGGTTATAGTGCTATTCACAGCACTTATCGCTTCTAAATGATACGCTGCCTGCAATTCTCGATAAATTATGAGTCGCAGAAGCGGTACCTTGTTATCTTCAAATCCATTCTTAGAGTAGCCGGTTCAATGAGCATTCTGAAGTAATGATACATTCGTTTTCCCGCATGAATCTCCCATAACCCTTCGGAATGCTCCAAGGAAATGAGCCGAAAACAGAGTGAAATGTACTCTAAAGCACCCTCAAACGTCCAGATCGAGAAGCATAATTGTACATGGGTAGCCACAAAAAAAGCACTCAAAAAAAGCACTAAGAACTTCTGCTGGGAGCTCTTGAGGGAGTAATAGGACAAAGGGAAGACTCCAATCCTGAGGACCAAGAACGCCGAGCGATTTATGTAATTTTGTTGTTGTTTCCGGCTGTCTGCCCAGAACGATCGACGACATTGCTGGTGGTTTAAGTGGAAATGCGTGAAATCGTAAGAGATAGAGAACCGGGGTGAGCAAGAAAGATTGAGGGGACATTAAAAATGGCGGTTGGATCGCGGAGTGCCTCTACAATACGTTGCGGTCAGCAAGTTGCTTCATGAACGTCTGGAAGTAAACTTACTGAACGGACGAAATGTCGTCGACGTGGTTGCACAATGCAACAAAAAGGTCAAAGAAGAGTTGCGTGCCGCCATTATACATCTCGAGCTGCATAGTCCCGCTACGCTTAAAGGTGCTCCGAGAGCGGATGATCAGGGCCAGGTAGTGTGCCCGTAGCTTCGAGTCGGTGTCAGGAGTATTGGAATAGGCATACCTGGCCGACGCCAGGATGGTGCTGCACTGGATCCCGGATTCTACTCTCGTTAGGAATACAATCGAGCAAGCGAGGGGGGTGAACTTACGAAGCCCTTGCTTCCGTAGCGCCAGCTTCTTCAGCTCCTCCAGGCCGTACTTTTCAGCGGCACAGTAGATGACAGTGTCCTTGAGCAGATCACCGTCCACACCGCGATGATAGACGGTGCTTTCGACGGTTCCCTGATCCTCGCCAGTTGACGGCTCCAACTCCCACGAGTTGCGGCGCTTATTGTGCATCAGCCGTGGGAAGTAGTCGCCCTTGTAGAGGAATTCAAGCACGCAACTAAAAATCTCGGGCTCCTCGTCGGGTAGGGCGATTCGCTTTGCCGCGGGATCCATGTACGAGTTTCGAAGGGCGTTAAGGAAGAATGGGCTCGCGCACAGAACGTCCTCGTGGGCAGCAAAAAGGCGCTGTTCGGCTCCGATGACGAGTGTAACGATGGCAGATGTCAGATGACTATCGCCTGGCTTAGTCGACTGTTACACGGATAAAAAAAGAGCGTTGATGAAGTCGTCACTTACTTGCCCATGACCGTATCATCGTTGCCCATGGCGGTGGAGGCCGTCGTTGATCTCCGGTGGCGAGACTCGTGGCGCCTCTTAGATACCCCTTTGTCTCTGCTGAAGGAGGAGCTGGATTTGGAAGCTTTGTGGCTCTTGGAAAAGCTCCTGTTGGAGGACTCGACCCGTTTACTGAACATGGTGGCTGTTTGCACGGTCGGAGGTCGGAAGAGTTCGACGTATGGACACCTCGTTCCAGGAAATGGGCAAGCAGGAAATGGATCGGACAGAAAGGAAGAAAATACAAGCAGTGCAGCAAACAGTCGAGATCGAGGTGGCAAACCACTGTTGCCGGGGCAAAAGACCTACCTCGGCTTCAAAGGGGCGCGGCAGGAAAAAGGGTAACGAGAGATGTGACAAAGGCCATGGTTTTATAACGGTACAGCCCATGCCCCGTGCGCCGCAACCAAGGCATCAACAGCCTCGTTGTAGGCACATCCCTGGGCTTGTCAGGTACATGCCTTGCCTCAGCGAGGCCTACGCTAGAGTACCTTTCCCTCTCCTGGGGTTTGGCGAGAAATATCAGTGGGACGCGTCGTCGCTCATAGGCTACCTACCTTGCGTGTAAAGTGCTGGCGCCAAATTTCCGCGGACTCACGTGACGCTTACGACCCCATCATAGCGCTGGCGGAAGCGAGGCGACCGGGGCCTGCTACTCGTTACAGTGGGCTACAGCGGGTTGGCAGGATCTGGTGTTGCCGTTCGCTGCAGGGGCCTTCAAGGCAGCCACTCGCCCAAGCTACGTGAATGGATCATAGTGCATAACGCATCTCGACTGCGCGAAGGCTCTTTTTCGACAAGCGGAGGATATCAAAAAAGTATATTTACTTTCCATGCTCTTTTTAGAATCAATTGCCCTCAATTGGAGAGGGTTCGAGTCGAGCGTGATGCCGTTCCAGCCTCAAAACGGTTGCGGTCGCAACCAGATCGTCACAGCCTCCGGTGGACGCATCACGCCGCCCTCGCGCCTGTCGCACGCCTGGACATTGCTTCTGCCAGTACTCCGTACGAGTACCTTCAGAGTAGCCCGTCGGCAGGCTTGTCTAAGGTCCTCGTTCCCCCCAAGCTCCCCACCCATCTGTGACTGGTCAATGCAACCATGGCTCGTAGAAAAGGCCCTGAGAGGCCAGCCAGCGGCCGGTGCAATGCCACCCTTGGTGTCATGGGGAAGCCCAATGTTAGTGCCGGGCGTGTTTGTTCACGCTGGTCGCTTGTTGCTGCTCCCTGTTTTCACGGCTCAGCTCTGCGTCAGCCCTGTTGGCTCTTTCCACGGCCGCGGAAATGGATTGCGCGATGGTACGTTTCCCTTCTTGCCGCACCATGACATCGTTGTGAAGGGCCTTTCGGATTCGGTGTCTCTCGGCAACGAGCCCCACGTCCTGGCACCGATGATACAGCATGAGGCCATGGTCCTGGGGCACGAGCTCATCGTTTGCCGCTTCAACAATGTACACGTCGGGCAATCGGGCCTGCTGCTTCATGGCTATGAGGCCGAGATTTTTCCAACTATCCAGGTGGTTTCGAAGAAACGGCCACAGATATTGATATGGCAGCCATCGCTGCGGATACAAAGCCTTTAGCATTGCTCGTGTATTTGTGAATGGGGTTTCGAGTATCAACGCATCAACGTCCAAATTGGAAGAATCGTTTGGTAGTGCTGCCAGGTTGGTCACCAACCCGCAGCCGATACTTTGGCCCCATAACACCACCACGGGCTTCTGGCTGTCCGCGGCCCTGCTTCGATGCAGCTGGGATATCCACCGCAACGCAGCCTGAGCATCTTTGTTGATGCCGCTCTCGTAGGGTCGGTCGTGCGACGTCCAGTACCCACGGTAGCTCAGGCATACGGTTGTGCAATGAATCGGTTGGTCGGCGTCTTTCAGCCGGCGGAGGATCCACGAGATATCTGGCAGTCGAGGGGGAAGTGACGACGAATTGCCTTGCAACGCTGTGAGCCATGGCAGATCGATATATGAGAACGCAGCTAGTATTCAGAGCCTACCTTGAAAGTAGAGAACGTATACAGGAGTCCGTGCCACAGCAATGCCAGGCTTGCTGCTACCCTTGGACGAGATCTCACTAACACAGAGTGCGATCTCCGTCCCATCCAATGATCGTATCCGCTCCTCGTGCCATTCGATGCCCCCGCACTCTCGAGCAAAGTCGGCAATACGCATGCTCCTCGAATTGGGCGGCAGAAAAGGGTTGTAGATGATGGCATTCTGGAAGAGGATGAGCATGGTGCATTTCCAGCACCACAGCGCCACGAAAAGCCCAGTGAAAATGAGCGGAGGCATCACAACCGCCGGGAGGTGAAGCCGTCTTCGGAGCAGCAAAGGGCCGCCCACCAGTGACGCCCTGCGCGGCCATGTCGCGGGCGATGGCTGGTCCGGGGCTCTGGCCGTAGCCAGGCGCAGGTAAGCCCGAGGACGCAGCCAGCGCACCGCATCCGCGCGAGCCCCCATCAGAAGCAATCTCGGCCGGGGCCGATCATGACATGTCGGCTCGTGACTGGACTCGACCGTGCGGCATCATCGCGAGGGAGCGGCGTCGCCTGTGCAGGATGCAAGCTCTGAGTTGTGCCAGCAGAGCGCTGCAGCAAGGGACCGTGGCTGTATTCTGGGAATGGCGCCCGCTCCCCGCTTCCGGGTGCTGCTGACCCGATCCAAATGTCACCCCAGCGATTAGCGTGGAGCGTCAGCCGGTTCCGCACCGTTCTCCAGCGCGGAATGCCCTGTCCTGTACCCCACCACTGTCAACATGGCAGGCAGGCATCCACAATCTTACCTTGGGCTGCTTGCCATCCATTCAGGTTCTATTCGTACTTCAACCTCGCAACAACCGTGAGCCGCATTCAGTTACACAACGGCACCTCGCGTGTGTCTTGCCATCAGCCACCCCAGTTGGGCGACATCGTGAATGTGCATCGCATCCTTCTCCGCGCGACCGACTGGAACTCACCATGGCTGCTCCTGCTAGAAGAGACAGCGACACGCCCGGGCACATCGACATACAGGATGACCGCGTTCCGCCCCGGGAAGAGGGCGAGGCCAGCCCCGGCATGAGGAACAGCAAGGGCTGGGACGGCAAGCTTCGCGTCCCCAAGTCTGCCCTCATGACCAACCCAGAGGCCCTGTCCGACCCCGAATACTCTGACGACAGCAATGTCTTGCCTGGGGAGGAGATCAGACCTGATGAGAGTGAGTTTGCCGTTGGGTATTCGCTCCGGATCCTGGAATAACCATATTGCTTGGGCAGATCTACTTGACAGCGAAGATTCTGGGACCGAGGAGATCATTTGCTCCCACTCCCGAATCGGCGCCATCGCTTCCCTCCGGCTGGAACGGTTCAGGAACGTCGCCAGGATCTGCCTGCGCCAAAACAACATCCAAGAGATAGACAGCCTTGCCCCACTGGCGGCAACTTTGAAAGACCTTGACCTCTACGACAACCTCATCACACACATGCGGGGTATCGATGAGCTGACAAACCTCACGAGCTTGGACTTGAGTTTCAACAAGATCAAGCACATCAAGCAAGTCAGTCACATGAAGCAGCTGAAGGAATTGTTTCTTGTGGCGAATAAGATTAGTCGCATCGAAGGGCTGGAAGGGCTCGAGAAGCTCACCTCCTTGGAACTGGGATCCAACCGCATTCGAGAGCTGCAAAATCTCGACAGCCTCAAGAGCCTAGAGGAATTATGGGTGGCAAAGAACAAGATCACAGAGCTAAATGGGCTGGGCGGACTGCCAAACCTGCGGCTGCTGAGCATCCAATCCAACAGGATCAAGGACCTGTCGCCTCTCAAGCAGGTCCCCAGCTTGGAAGAGTTGTACATTTCCCACAACCTCTTGGACTCGGTTGAGGGGCTTGACGGAAATCTCAACCTCAAAATAATCGACATCTCGAACAATCAAGTCAGCAGTCTCGATGGATTGGCCAGTCTCAGCAAGTTGGAAGAAGTTTGGGCCAGCTACAACCAGCTGGTAGACTTCGCCAACGTCGAGAAGGCCCTGAAGGACAAGGAACACCTGAACACGGTGTACTTCGAAGGAAACCCTCTTCAGCTGCGCGGCCCAGCACTCTACAGAAACAAAGTCCGGCTGGCTCTGCCGCAGGTTAGCCAGATCGACGCCAGTAAGTTGTGGAGCCCTTTATGCTGGCGGTGGCTAAAGCTAATCATTCACCCCTCTGCAGCGTTTGTGAGGGTCTAGCGGCAACATGGGCAGATTATACCGACTCAGGCTCTTGAGTATGGTGTTTTACGGCGTTTCACGGCAAATCATGGTGGAAGCTCTGCAAACTGGGCAGGTACTGAGTTTCAGCGCAACGATGAACATGCGCAATGTAAGTGGCATTGACAGCCGTGAAGATGCGAAAGCGGTACTGAGTTTTGTACTTTGAAGGACTCAATATCGCCCAAATTTCCGTAGACGGGATCATTATGAGCCAGCAAATGGCAACGGTATTCTTGCCTTGTTCTATCTTCTATCCAAATATCCAGAGTTTGTCCGTTGGGAAGTACTGGGGCCCGATGTCAGTAAAGAGCCATAGAAAAAGTCGCACAATGTGAGCGGGTGTCTCGCACTCACATTGGTGGGCTGGTTGAATCTGAGGTTCAGGTCCATCTGGGCAATACGATCCATGTCTGCCTGATCGAGATCAAAGCCGACACAGTCGAGGTTCTGCGCCATAACCGCCGGCCGGGACGTCTTTGGAATGACGGCAAGGCCGCGTTGGGTGGCCCATCGCAGCAGCACCTGGGCGGGTGTCTTGTTGTACTTGGCGGCCATGGCCACAACGGCCTCGTGCTCCATCAAGGGAGCGACGTTCTTGGCACGGTCCATGCCGAGCTCGACGAAACCCGTGGGGCCAAAGGACGAGTAGGCCGTGACGACCATGTTCTCGGCCTGCGCCAGGCGGACCAGGTCGTTCTGCTGGAGGTAGGGGTGCAGCTCCACCTGCAGCGTGGCCGGGCGGATGCGCGCGTACTTGAGCGTGTCGTAGATGGCCTGGGCCTGGTAGTTGGAGACGCCGATGCTGCGTGCGAGGCCCGCGTCGACGAGGCCCTCCATGGCGGTCCACGTCTCCTGGTTGGTGGCCGTGCTCCAGCGGACCTCCCGCTCGCCGTCGTAGAACCAGCCCGGCGGGTAGCGCACGCCGGGGTCGACGTACGCGAGCGCGACGGGGAAGTGGACGAGGTAGAGGTCGAAGTAGTCGACCTGCCAGTCAGCGAGCTGCCTGCGGCAGACGGGCTCGACCCTGTCCTTTTCGTGGAAGGTCTGCCAAAGCTTGGAGACGATGAAGAGGTCTGCGCGCTTCACGAGGCCGTCGTTGATGGCGCGGGTGATACCCTCACCGCATTCCTTTTCGTTTCCGTAGTCTGGTTCAGGAATCAGCTGTTAGAAAATCTCTCTGAAACCAAAATGGTTGATATGCCCAATGAATCATGATGTCTATCATCCGCCTTCTTTCCCCGAACACCGCTCTAGGGTAGGTAGGCAAGCATCCCTTCAACTGCTCCCAGTCCCTCTTGCACCCTCCTCAGCATATGGGTTCGCGATACACTTTGCGACCTACGCGAAATACATACCGCAAGCGCCGTCGAAAAGTCGATAGCCAGCTTTGATGGCGTTGTACACCGTGTCAGCGCACGTAGCGTTGTCGACCTTCCAGAGGCCGAAGCCCACCAGGGGCATATCATAGCCGCTGTTCAGCTTGATCGTCGGTGACGCCATGGCAATAGAAACCACACATACAACGCTGGGCACAGAGAAATGAGAAATTTCAAAGATATAGACACGTCATGAGCGAGCTCCGGGAGAGATCAATGGCTGGCAATGTATTTATGTTTGCGCCACACTGCAACCACCCCAGAGACGACTTTTGCCGCCTCCGTAACCCGTCCCCAAAACTACCTTAACCATCCTTACCCCGGAAGCAGCGCTATGAGGAGCCGTTTCACAAACAATTTACACAAGTTGCTGCAGCAGACGAGGAGTGTAGTCGGCGATTCGCCCAGTAAGGCGCCCATCATTTAGCCTGATATGATGCGCGCGGCCCACCCCCGGCTAAATTGGCGCTATTATATCCGCAGTTGCGACGGAATAAGACTCTTGACTCGAGGTTCTTGCAGATCCTGGAACCCATGACTACTAAAGGTTGCAATGCATGGAGAGCTTGTAGAATATGTATACCCTCATTTGTGTTGCTAGGCGAGTGACGGGCGAAGGTGCGTATAGTCTTCGGAGACACTCGCAATTCCTGGCGCTTAGCTGTGCACTCTGCTTCCCATCGTTGGTTGCCCTTACGCGTAAGCTGCTACGAAACTGTCGAGAACTCGTACGAGGACGTCGTAAGTCCACATTGCGGGGCTACCTGACGCACCGCACAGCCCGCTCTTGGGAGGTACATGAGCTGGCCAAGTCGACTATTGTTGTACGTAACCTGCAACGAATTCATCGCCTATGGAAGCCTGCGTTGGGGCACCAGGGCGGCAAGGTTCTGCAAGGGCCGTGGGGTCGAGATTGAGATTTGAAAAATCGGAAATTAATGACTTCAAAGTGAATTATACCTATCCTCCCACTAGGAAGTCCTATTAACTAGTTGCCTTGACAGAAGAGGAGCATAGAGGGAGGCAAGTGGATCAGAGCGCTGTTGCACTCAGCAGGGTTTCTCCAGAAGTCACTTTGCACATTCTGCCTCTGAATCTTGATCTCTTGTAATGAGTGCGGTGGGTGGATCTATCTCAGCCCTCGTAACTGTTATATGCAGTATATAGTATGTATATACGTCTTGTACAATAAGACAGCCCTCGATGGGTCGTCTGTATATGCGTCTATCCTCGTACAACCTCCTCACGCAGCCACCGCTTGGCGCTCTTCCGCCTCCGGCTGCTCCTCGTCCGCCTTCGATTGGTCCTCTTCTGCCTCCAACTGATCATCCTCTGCCTCATGCTCTACCAATACCTCACTCTCCCCAGACTGCTGCGTGTAAGCCGGCGCCTCCAGCGTCTCCCCCTTCTCGGTCCATACAGATGCGAGCTCTTGTTCGATCTCATCGCGCCTCTTCTTCCACTCATCCACCTGAGATAGTCGCTCCCGGAGCTCCTGCAGTTCCTTCTCCACCTGCATCTTCTCCCGCTCGGTCCCAATGCGCTCAAACTCCCACGCGTCCCCTTGCTCGCCCATGCCAAGCATCAGGTTGAAGGTGTGATACTTCTTCAGCGAGGCTCGCGTCGATATCGTGATCAGAGCTGTCGAGAAGAGGTCGACTTGTTAGTGGCGCCGAAGCTGCTAGCTGCGGTCCCGGGGTGTACTCACTGATGCCCTTCTCCTTGCACGTCTCATACAACAATCCCTCGACATCACTTGATACGGCGCTGGTGCCCTCGTCGATGATTGCATACTGCGGCTCGTGATACAGCAACCTTGCGAACCCCATCCTCTGCTTCTCGCCGCCGCTGAGAACGTCCTTCCACTCTTTCCGTGTGTCCCATCCACCCTCCCGATCAGGGAGGTAGCCGAGCTTCGCCTCGTCGAGGATCCTCTGAAGGTCGTCCTCCGACTTGCGCTTCTGCTTCATATCGCCGTGACCATCCGGATATATAACCTGATCACGCAGGGTGCCAGGGCTGAGATACGGTCGCTGAGGCAGGAACATGATGCCGTCTTGCCCCATATTCTTCGGGCGGCTGACGAGGCCTCGGTACACGGGCCACAGACCTGCGAGGATCCGAGCTATGGCGCTCTTGCCAACACCGTTGGGACCGGAGATCTACAGAACGAATCCGTTAGCGACAAACAGTGACAACATCTCATGCCCCGCACGCGACCTACCAATAGGTGCTCGCCGCTTCGAACAATCATGGATAGCGACTCCAGAAGCTCGTCTCCACCCTGCGGCCAGAGGCCCGGCGCCACCACTGGGACGTGCTCGAACCGAACGCCGTCAAAACCCTTCTGGATCGTTCCTTGGACATCAGAGAGCGAGTAGAGTTCGCCCTGACCTCCCCGCAGGTAGTATGCGTTAGCGTGGACGCGATGCAGGGTCGATATCAACGTGTACACTCTGCTTGTGTACCCCGCCAGCTCAGCCAAATCCTTGATCGAGTACATCATGCGGCCGCCGGCATCTGCTAGCGAGAGCATGAGCCGCTTGTTCGTGATGAAATCCTTCATTCGGTTCCGTTCCCTGCCGCCCTTCTCTGCGGTCTCCAGCATCTCGGACGCGCCACCAATGCCGCCCCAGGCTGGCAAGAAGACGGGCAGAGAAGCGAGCAGGTAGCCGTATGCGCTCCAGCTGTACTTGAGAATGAAGTCCTCCAGAATATTATACCGAATTTTTAGCATGTAAATCCCCTCCATCCAGCTCTTCAGGGACTTGTACTCCTTGTTCAGGAAGGTCTTCTCCATCTCGGCGCCGCCGTAGAAGGCTACTTCTTCCGCATTGGCAATCAACCGCGCGTGAAGGCTTCGGAAGTCGCCCTCCTTCCGACCCTCAACAGCCTTGAGCTTCCCGAAAGGCGGCGACAGCCGACGCAAAATGCTGGCCGTGAGGAAGTAGTTGCTCATCAGCCCTGAAAGGGCCAAGGGACCGAGGGACCGGTACAGCTGGAAGCTGAAGACGCAAAGGTCCACAAAAGGCTTGCCTAGCGACGAGTACAGGTTAGCCGCGGCGGCGCAGAAGAGTGTCAGGTCTTGCGTGATGAACTGATCCGCGCCTTGACCGACCCCGCCGTCCAGGTTGGATAGCTTGTAGTAATTCAGATTCTCGTTGAGATACAAGTCGTGAATGTATCTCGTCAGCCGCGTGCGGAAGGCGATGGACACCTTGGATTCGAGGTACTTGATCATGGCATTGGTATAGGATGCGAAGCCGCCGAGACCACACCACTGGGGGCAGCGCAGTTAGCGCAGGCATAGAGCGGGCGAGAAACATGGGAAATACCTTGAGGATGCCCCAGAGAAACGACTTGCCGTTGCCGGCGACCAGGTCTCGGACGAGCTCACCGTCCAGTCGGGCGACGACCAGAGACAGGTAGGTCCTCAGCATGAGGAAGACGCCATGGCTGAGCAGCAGTCCAGCCTCCTTGCTCGACCACCGAGGAATCATGATGCTCATGAGGCTGAGGAACTGGTGCAGGAAAGCCAGGTTCAGACCCGGCTTCGTCTGCGCCGAGGGCACGGTGCTGTCGCCCAGGCCAGACACGCGCGGCGGGTTCAGGAACAGGCGACGATGGGCCTCGAAGGTGAGGGGCTTGGTGGTGCTGATGGTGACCTTGGATGTGCCTTGCTTGTAGGGGACGTATATGGTTCGCGAGCCATCCTTGTTGTGCAGCCACGAGTTGGTGCGGACCAGCTTGCGGCCCTGCTCGCGCTCCTGGCGCTGCCTCTTCCAGCGCCGGCGCGTGCCCTCGAAGCCCAGGACAATGGAGGCAGTGAGAACGAGGGTGGCAAGAATGCGAGTCGCGCGCGAGGTGCTGCGCAGCCTGCCCCGAGCGCGGGAAGACCATTTCTCGATGAAGGCCGCCAGCGCGTCCTCGGCGGCCGTGCGGCGCAGGTTGGACTGCGCAGCCATGATGACGTCGACACGAGCTTACGGGACCGGGGCCCTGATCAGAAGGCGTAGGAAAAGACCATGGGCAAGGCCGGCGGCGGCTTGTCGAGGCGAAATATCAACGGTTTCTGCGGCGCCGAAGAAACGAGCGGCCGTGGTGCGTGTCGGTGGTGGTGAAGGGATGGAAGTGGCGGCGAAGGCATCGGCCAGCCTGGAGGTTGCGGGATGGCATGTGAAGTTCCGAGGCTGTTAGCGACGTGTACTTGTACCACGCCCGCGCCCGCGCCCGCGCCCGCGCCCGCACCCACAACTGTACCCGAGCTTAAGCTACCCACATAGGACCTAGGACCACCACGTATTAACTACAACGTAAGGTCTGTCGTATACTCGTATCTTGACCGGCCGGCCCGTCCTCCGCACAAACACGGCCCTCCGAAGAGCGCGTGCTTCTCCGGCGAAATGCAAGCAAGCCGGACTCTTTAGCCTGCAGGCGCGGATGCAATTGCTGGCGCCGTGTGCCTTCATTTCTGCTCCCTCGTCGAATCGACCCCGTAAACGGGCAGCGTCCACCGGCTCTATCTTCACGCTCCGTATTCACATGATAGAACCGACATGTGTTCCTCCATATCCATGGACGAGCTGGACGCGCAACCCATCAGCCGACTGAGGATGCCAACCGGTAGCTCCGGCGTTCATGCCGTGCAGGGAGCCGACCAAGGAGGGGACGTAGGAGCTTGAAGTCTACCCAACACCAGCCGTCCTCGTCCCGTGAACCAGCTACATTGGTTGCCGCTGCCCTTGTATGAGATGGGAGCCTGGAATTTCATGAAATCATGACGGTGGCAGCGAGTGTCACGTAAAATTATCTTCATCCGTACCAAGTGATTCCTCCTACCCCGTGAGGCCGCGATGCGGATTTGGCCCTGATCCGTGCCGGTCCGGACCTTGCGACTTGGGCTGGCCCAACAGAATGAAACAGTGCCGGATCAGCACCTGCCAAGAATGCGCTACGCATGTGCATAAAATTCCCTGGACATAACCCGAGATTCTAGTAGTCTGTACGGAGTACGTCCGCAGATCCCAAGTTGATTCGTCCGCTGGGGTCAAAAAGCATTCGCCAGTCGTAGAGCCGTGCTCATCCTAGCCCGACCGATGAGAGGTTGCAAATAATAGACGACACATTGCCAGACAATGCGTCCCAATGAGCGACCGGACCCTGCGAGTACGACACGGCGTGCCGCGCGGAGAGGCGGGAACGGGACTGAATACGAGAGCAGCGGGCGCCGACTGCCCACGGCCGTGAAGCCGGAGAAAAGCACCCGCGAATCGTCTGTTAGCCTGTAACGCCCCAGATGGAGGACCAGACCGCAGCGACAGTTCGGGTACGGAGCAGCTGGGGCGGCCGGGATGCAGGGTGCAGGATGGAGATGGGTGCTGGGGCATGAGAGCCGGGCGCCAACGCGGCCAATCACGGCGCCAGGACGCGGGATGGGCTGGCTGTGGCACCGGGGAGGGCTACGCAGCCGTCTCATTTGACCTGGAGGTTGCATGCAGACTGGAGATGCCGTCCCGTCGAGCGACCGGCTGCACCCATGATTCAGTCCGCCAATGCCCCGGGGGAACCAGGCGATGTTGCGATGGCGACGAGCGGCCAGACAAGTCTTGCTGCGACCCCAAGGCGATCACGTGTGGTGCCAGAGCCTGTGCGTTTGCGTGCGCGGGTGAGCGCGAGGAAAACCATGATTCTGCGCAGTTGAGGGCGGATAAGACAAAACAGTGGCCAAAGCCAAAGAAGGGCTCAGAGGGCCACGGTGGCTTGGTGTAGGTGTACCTTATTATCCGTACCTACCTACCTAAGCCAAGGCACCCAGGTTGGCAGGTAAGATAAAGGTACAAGTAAGGTAGAAGACAGTTTAGCGAGCGGCCCGCTGTGCAGAGCGCCGCAAAGCAGCCGTCGGCCATGGATGGCGCCTCTGCGTTCGCTGCGGAGGCAAAGGGGGAGATTGGGGCACGGTGTGAATGTCGCATGGCGCATGCACGCTGCCGCGCGAGACTCGAGGAATCTAGTGACGGCGGCACGTGTGAGCAACGGTCGCGCGCACGCTGGCTGGCCCGCTGCCGCCCTACGAGCGAGTACGAGTACCTCGTTGCCTTACCGTGCTGGCCCGCACGGGCGAGTACCTGACCTCTCTGCCACCACTGGCTGGACTGGCACTGGGTCACGGCGGCCAACTCCACCCACACCTGGGCCCCCTCCCACGCCCAGCCAGCCTGTCCCTGCGCGCTCCCCCAGCCCAGGCCTAGCACGCCGCTCAACCGCTGTGCCTCTCTGTGCCAGCCCAGCCCAGCCCAGCCCAGCACCCACCCCATCCCCGACCGGGCCTGCGCTCCCTGGCCATCACGTTTAAAGGCAATCATCTCGCTTGTCTCCTCAGCCTCCGACACGCCGTGCCCGTGTACCGTCTCGCCTGTCGCCGTTTCTCCTCCTGCTCACCGCGACCCGGCCGCTGCCCTAGCCTCGACCTCATCATCGACGCGAAGGCCGCCTCGGGCTGGTACTAATTATCGCCTGCGGCGCTTCTGCCCATCCTCGCCCGTGCCCCTGTCGCCCAACAACCTCACCAGCGCTGACGCCTGGTCTACTCCCTAATTTCGCGTCGTCGCAGCTCGCACCGCCGCTCGTTTGTTTCTTCCGCCTCGACACGAGACTGAGGTCGACTCCCGCCGTACTGTTCCCTAGACGGCCGACCATCCTAGCGCCACGGGGCTGGGTATTCGGACCTGCTCCGTTGGGTCGAGCGAGCGTCATTTGAGGTGAGTCCTGTCAGGCGCGTGTTCGTGCGCAATTTTGCAAAGACCTGCCGTTGCCCTTGTCGCATCGACTTCCAGTCACGACGGGCTTCACGGCTGGGCTGCTCTGCGACCCGAGGCCCTGGACACAGACACACCGCAAGCGCCGTCGTGCCTCGAGCAACGGGTGCGTGTCGACGGCCAGGTCATTCGCGCACTTGATCATCACGTCCGCGCTTGCCCAACCCTCGCCATAGCGTCCTGCCCTTGATGCTGACCTAGTGACGTCGCTGCAGACAACATGTCCGATACTGTCGTGTCGCCGAGGTCAGCCGCCGAGATTCAGCCTGAGAAAGGCCCAGGCTCTTCCGAGATGAGCGGAAAGGAAACCGAGCAGCCGACGTCAGAAGAAAAAAAGGGCGCCAGCGGGCTCCTCAAAGTACCGTCAAGATCCTCGTCCCAGCAAAGGAACCAGGCCTCTGCGACCTCCACCGCCCTTAGTGGCGCCACGGTAACGGACCACCGAAACAGCATCAGCGAGCGGTCCAAGGAGTCCAAAGCTAGTCTCGCTGGCAGGCAACGCAACGGCAGCGCCTCAAGCAATCGGACGGGCGGCGAAAGCGAGCAAGGAAACGCGCTCGGCACTTCTGGGCCCAGCTCTCCCTCGACCAGCGAACAGAAGAAGAGAAAGAAACGGAGCGGGGGCCTTTTGTCGTTCCTTGGATGCTGCGGAGTGCCCGACGCGGCAAATACCGTGGACGAAGGGGACAGCGAAAACGTCCACAAGGTGGAAAAGCTGCCTCAACGACCAGCTACGGCCAAGGCGCGGCCTCAAGGTGCTCAAGACCAACCACCCGCCAAGCAGCTCAACGACAAAGAACTGCATCAGACTGTAGCCGCCCCAGAGAACGAAGATACCCAAGCATCTGGCAGCACCCCAGAGAAAACCACGAGCGCCGAGCAGCAGGACAACGAGTCGAAGCAAGTTCCCCCCCCGGCCGTCACCGTTGAGCCGCCCAAGCCCGAGGCTCAGGAGAACGAATCCCGGGACAGCGCCAAGTCAAACGACGGCGATGAAGACGTCGGCATGCCAGACGCCCCTCACGAAGATGCTCAAGATGTTCCTGTCTCTGCCGAAGTCGAAGAGCCTCAGCAAAAGATATTACCCCCTCATCCGCCGAGCCCAGGCTCCGCTGCTGTCCCGCCACCTCCTGCCACCGACCCGGGTACAGTGGCTCAAGAGACCCAGAAGTGGCTCTTGCCGGCCATTGCGCCGGAGCATAAGGGCCGGAAGTGTCTAGTCTTGGATTTGGACGAAACCCTCGTCCATAGCTCATTCAAGGTCCGTCTCAATCTCGCACCGCGCTTTCACAAAAGCTAACTTCTCTCCAGATTCTGCACCAAGCGGACTTCACAATTCCGGTCGAGATAGAGGGCAATTATCATAATGTGTACGTCATAAAACGACCCGGCGTGGACGAGTTTATGAAGAGAGTTGGTGAGCTCTACGAGGTTGTAGTATTCACGGCATCTGTCTCAAAGGTAAGCTGGAACTATGCAGCCGCTCTCGCAAAACTGGAATACTGACAAGAGACTAGTACGGTGACCCCTTGTTGGATCAGTTGGATATCCACAAGGTCGTTCACCATCGGCTCTTCCGAGAGAGTTGCTACAACCATCAGGGCAACTATGTCAAGGACCTCTCGCAAGTTGGACGAGACCTCAAGGACACCATCATCATCGACAACTCGCCGACGTCGTACATATTCCACCCACAGCACGCGGTTCCCATCAGCAGCTGGTTCTCGGATGCTCACGATAACGAACTACTCGACCTCATTCCCGTCTTGGAGGACCTGGCCGGACCCAACGTTGCCGACGTCAGCCTGGTCCTCGACGTCACTCTTTAAGATACCAACACCCTAGTCTTCTTCTACACCTAAGAGTCGCTGTCGCGAGAGCACCCCGATTTGCGGTATTGCCATCATAGCGGAAGGCGTTTAGTTGAGATGTTCGTTTCCCGATGTACATGTACTACTGTCTAATCTTATATAATTGGTCTCTGCACCGATGGGGAACCACAGCAGGGTTACGGCCAGAACATCCGTCCTCGACGACGGTTTCTCGAAACAGAAAAGACCACTACATCCAGAGGGGTTAAAAAAGCGGAAAAGACGGAATTGGGCGCCAAAAGAGAGCATGGAACAGCTATTTCGGGAGAAGAGCCAGCCACTTCCCATGGATCAGCGATCACGGTCTTGACGGTAGCGTGTCATTGGCAGCGTAAAGCGGATGCGAGTCGTCTCAGGCGGGGGCCGCGCCCTCCATCTTCTGTCAGCGCCTCTCCCGTCGTTTGGGAGCGCGAATTGGGACTGGTGGCTAAGGGCTGATTTGGAGTCCGCCTGAGCAGCTTGCTTGGTTTACATCTCTGCGTTTCCCTTTGTCTCTTGTGCCTCTTCTTTTCTCTTCAAATTTCTTGGATGTACATATACTAGCGAGCCTGCCAGCAGACTCGGGCAACGGGTTGATTGCGTTTGAGATGCTGTTGATGTAGATGCAACAAAGAGCAGCGGCTCAAATCTTGACGGGCAATGCCTCTGCTATATATGGTTTCTACACGTACTGCAAGAACCACGGGGAGTGAGATTTAAATATGTTAATCGAATGCATTTGAGCGCGATAGAGCGAGCTTTGATTCGTAGCAAGCGCTGTACGAGCAATCACAAAGGTGCTGTTGGTTGTTGCTTCAGCCGGCATGCCCCTGGTGGCGGACAATTGTTTAGCCGACTGCGGTCCACTGTCTGGTGAATGTGGCCTCAACTTCCCCCAATCCGGGGGTAATTTCGCCAGGTCGCTACCCATCATCAACCCTCCGCGTCGCAACATCTCATCCGCCGTCACCAATTCGAATCAGGAATCCTGCAGCGATTCCCAATTCGCCTCTCCGAAGATGGTAGGCGCGACCTATATCCCCGGTGCGAGGCACCCACGGACAGTTGCTCGGGAGCCGTGAGCCGGCCGCACCACTCGAGCACGTCCGTCGCGCTTCTAGAAGCCATTGCACCACCATGGCGGCCGAGTTGTCTGGTCATGGGGATTTCAGGCTAATGCGTTGCGATTATAGTCTTCTCCCCGTCCCGAGTCCCCGGTCAACTCCCCAGCGGCAGCCAGCGGCGCCAGCATCGGGCGCCCGTCATCCCCGACCCCCCCTGGTGGTGCCCGAACGGCCATCCGACGACGCGCCGCCGCCGACCAGAAGGAGAAGATTGCCAATGCTCGGCCGACGAGCACGAGGGCGGCTGGCGCCGGGGGCTCCAGCAGCACCATGCTGAGTACGTTTGCCCGCGACGCCACAGGCCCCGCGGCTGCGCCGAGCTTTTTGTTCGCTCGAGCGAGAATGCTGACGCTTATCTAGGGCTCTACACGGACGAGTCTCCCGGCCTCAAGGTCGACCCCGTCATTGTTCTGGTTCTGTCCCTTGTCTTCATCTTCAGCGTTGTTGCTCTGCACGGTAGGTCGCACATGTTCCTAAGGCAGGGCGAAATGGCAGCATCTAATGGATTTTCTAGTTATTGCCAAGATTACCCGACGATTCTCGAGCTAAGCGAGTTGACGGGACAGGAAGACGAAGGGACGTGGGCGGAATGCATGCGGCAATCCGGCGCAGGTACATACGGCATATGACTGGCGTGACGGGGCAATTGGAAGGGACGGCTGCTTGAGGAAGCGTTCATGAGCTCAACAGAGATGCAATGATGCGGCTGGCTAAGACGAAACGCTGAATGTGGCATCTTGTAATACTATACCAAAATTGCGTTCAACTTGGCAAAAGAGGTGCTGTGGCTTTGCTCATGCGCCGGCTCCCGGGGATCATGCGACGCACTGACGGACTGCGGTTGCCGGCGTGGATCCTGTTTTCCACGTCTCTAATGTTCGTTACGTACCGTAGGCGCGCGAGAATGGTTCCTAGAAGGGCTTAGCAACCGGACGGGGTCCAACGATGACGACGCCATGGTTTCCGGATCCGCAACGATCTCCGATCCGCGCAAGTGCCTAGAACCAGGAATATTGGTTGTAGGTGACCACAGAGAGATCTGCGCGCGTGCGAGTGCGATGCGGAGGAGCGCAGCCTCGTTAGGGGCAGCCGCTAGCCAGGAGGAGAAACGCACACGCGGACGCACGAATGGGCGGGCTATTTCCGGCCGCCTAGGTGTGGATACGAACGCGAGTACCCGCGCCCGGCGGGTCACTTAGAGACGGCACAGTGGACGAGGTGGATGGACTCTCGTGCCTGGATTACGTCGCCCCCCCCCAAAGTCGCTGCTGGTGCGAAGACGATAAGCTTTGCAGGGAGTCGACGGCCGAGCCGGCAACTGGTGCGATGGCGCGACTCGACGGATGTTGAGCCTCGGTCATCTCCGTCTAGGATATCTTCAATATTCCTCGCGTCACCTTGCCTTGGGGAAGGTGGGGCTTTAAAACGTGCAGCTCCATCCCACCTTCAAGCCCAAGTCTTCAACTTCCCGCGCTCCGTGCGCGCATCATCGTCGCTCCTCAACACTCAGGGCAGTCCGACTCATCCTCCCGTGTTCTGGTTCGCGGGTCTGCCTCAGTGAATGGCCCGCGTGGTGAATCATCTGTGATCCACGCTGAACCCCCCTCGGCCACTTGCACATGCACATGTCGGCTCGGTGACCGTCAAGAAGGCGCGCAGCTCGGGCGCCGCACCCTCTACCTTAGCACTCATCAACACATAGGGAAACGACCGCATCGCCTGGTGGCATCCAGCCATGGAGCTCCTCGACGAGAAGCAGAGACTGGCGAACCGAAATCCCAACCAGCAGCCCCCGCAGATAACGCCGCCACCCCAGGATCGTGGCGACGGCTCCGAGGCCCTGGTGACGGATGGATTTCTGCTGCCGAGCCTGGACACGCCCAATGAGACGCCCCCTGCGTACGGCGAGCACCATGATCAGGTCCAGTTCTCGCAGCCAGGCTTCGAAGCTGGCGCTGAAGTCACAGGTAGGGCGACCAAACGGCACCGTAAGGTGTAGGTTGCTAATAGCATTAACCTGTAGCCGATGGTCGAGTTAATATCAACATCAATACTAAGAACAGGAGACTGGCTGATCTCCTGGCCCCAACCATCGATAACCAAATCTCGGTCGAGCCACAGCCTTCCCTGCCGCCCGCGTATATCCCCCCAAGTCTGGGAGGCCAACCGGGAAAGGCCCCTCCCCCGCAGCTCAACGTGGTCATACAGATTGTTGGCTCGCGAGGCGATGTCCAGCCGTTTGTGGCCCTCGGAAAAGTCCTCAAGGATACCTACGGCCACCGAGTTCGCATCGCGACCCATGCCACTTTCCAGACCTTCGTAGAGGAGAACGGCCTTGAGTTCTTCAGCATCGGAGGCGATCCGGCTGAGCTCATGGCGTTCATGGTCAAGCACCCCGGGCTTATGCCTGGATTTGATGCGCTCAAGAGTGGCGAGATCAGCAAGCGGCGACGGGGAATCGAGGAGATGTTGCTCGGATGCTGGAGATCATGCATCGAAGCCGGTAATGGATTGGGACCACCACCAAAGCCACACTCCCGGAAAGAGCCTCTGGACTTGTCTGCGGGGATGCCGGGGGACGAGAGCAATGAGCCCTTTGTGGCTGACGCCATCATCGCAAACCCTCCTAGCTTCGCACACATTCACGTCGCAGAGAAACTGGGAATCCCGCTGCACATGATGTTCACGTAAGTACTATGCTCCCAAGGTGTTATGCCCCTACTAATCATTGCGTCTTTTCAGTATGCCGTGGTCTCCCACGCGAGCGTTCCCCCATCCGCTGGCCAACATCGAATCGTCCAACGCAGATGATGTAATGACGAACTACTTGACCTACACGCTTGTAGAGATGATGACCTGGCAAGGCCTAGGGGATGTAATCAACAGGTTTCGAGAAAAGGCGCTGGATCTCTCCCCCCTATCCTTTATATGGGCACCCGGCCTGCTTACCCGACTCAAGATTCCCTACACATACTGTTGGTCTCCTTCTTTGATCCCAAAGCCGAACGACTGGGGCAAGAACATTGACATTTCGGGATTCTACTTTCTCAATCTTGCGTCGTCATACACGCCTGACCCAGATCTGGCGGCGTTCTTGGAAGCTGGTCCGCCTCCTGTTTATATCGGATTTGGCTCCATTGTCGTCGACGACCCAAACGCAATGACCCGAATGATCTTCGATGCCATCCATTTGTCCGGCATGCGAGCTTTGGTGTCCAAAGGTTGGGGTGGCCTGGGCGCTGACGAGGTTGGGCTGCCAGAGGGTGTCTTCATGCTGGGCAACGTTCCGCACGACTGGCTGTTCCAGCACGTGTCGTGCGTGGTTCACCATGGCGGAGCGGGTACCACTGCCGCTGGCATCAAGGCCGGAAAGCCCACACTCGTTGTTCCTTTCTTTGGAGACCAGCCTTTTTGGGGTGCCATGATAGCGAGAGCCAAGGCTGGCCCTGAGCCGATTCGCTACAATGACCTGACGGCCGAGAATCTGGCAGAGGCACTCAAGTATTGCGTCCTACCTGAGACGCAACAACAGGCCAAGGAATTGGGCCAGAAGATCAGAGAAGAACAGGGTACTGATACCGGAGGCATGAGCTTTCATAAACATCTCGATGTGGACTCTCTCCGCTGCTCTGTAGCGCCTAGCAGAGCCGCCGCATGGCGTGTAAGGAGGACCAAGTTTCGGCTGTCCCCCCTTGCGGCAGCCGTGCTTGTTGAGGAGGGACTGCTTCAGTACTCTGATATCAAGCTGTATGAGTTCCGCGACTTTTACTTGATACAGTTACTTATCGATCTTCTAGGTACCGAGCCGTCGAGTACAACACGGAAGACCAGCCTCCCGACCCTATCTCAGCCGGCGCTGCCTCGCTCGTCGGGGATCTCACCAGTATCGGGATGGCCGTCGCCGATATGCCGAGAGAGCTCTTCCGGTCGAGCCAACGCAGCAAAGACAGCCAAAGCGGCTTAACACCGTCACTCGCAGGCTCCAGCAAACAGAATCTTGCCCTCACGCAGACATCTAGCAGTGGTATATCAAGGGTAGAGTCTAGCACCGACGTATCCAGCGTCATATATCCCGAACATCTGCAGCCCGGCGGCAGTTCAATTCAGGAGCCCAGCATCTCTCCCCACGCCTCTCAGCAGTCCTTGCCGGACTCACTGTCATGCGTCACGTCCGGCACCGGGACTGATCAGCACGACTCTGTAGAGGGGCCAACTAGCAATTCGTCGAGCACACAACCGAAATTGACGTCCCCTCGCCGAGACTCATCCCCCACCAGGCTCACCTTGGGGACTGCCGCCGGCGCTGGAAGAGGCGTCGGCCGTGCTGTATCCACGGGTGTAAAATCTCCCATGAACTTCTGCCTTGGACTGGCCAAGGGATTCAGAAACATACCGAGGCTGTACAACGACGACACTGTTCGGCCAATTGAGAAAGTCACTGATCTGAGTAGCGGAATGAAGGTTGCCGGCAAGGAGTTCGGATACGGTCTCTTTGACGGCATTTCAGGACTCGTCACACAGCCGATTCGGGGTGCCGAAAAGGATGGAGCCGGAGGTCTTGTCAAAGGTATCGGAAAAGGCATCGGCGGTCTGATCACGAAGCCTGCAGCTGGTGAGTCAACACTTCCGTTCCTCGAAAATTAGATGCTGACGTGATTTCAGGCATCTGGGGGCTGCCAGCGTACGTGATGCAAGGTGTCCACGCCGAAGTGAACAAGTACTTTACGAGGAGCGTTCAGAATTACATTGTCCATTCCAGGGTTGCCCAAGGACAAGAACATTGCAAGGATGCGACCCCTGAGGAAAAAGCCGACATAATTTACCGCTGGAACAATTCAAAGTATGACCTGAAGAATTTCTACTTCATGAAGAGGAAGGCTGCAGAAAAGGCGCCAGCAGGTTCCGAGCCGGCCAACGCAGCAGCATCGCCATTTTCGCGGCCGAAAACGAGCTGGTTCTACACTCGTCATATGTCGTCTGACGAGAGAAAGAAACTGCAAACACAGAAAGATCGTTTGAAGAGAGGCTATGTGGACGCGCCGATGCCGCCGCCACCCAGTAGCGGCTCAAGCGCCCGACCCAGCCTGTCCGAAGATGCCGAATATGAGCAAGCCATCGAAGCTTCAGTTAGGGAAACATCACGTGGCAATGCCGAAGAGGATGCCATGGTTGAGGCTGCCATTCGGGAGAGCGTCCAGGCCATGCGACTGCAAGGAGGCTTACCGGAGCCTGTGTCGGAGCTGCCCGGGAAGGATGCCGCTGGTGTCAATATCTTTGAGGACGAAGAATACCAAGTCACCGACGAGGAGTATCAATCACTCATCGAGCAGGCAATCCAGCAGAGCTTGGCCAACATGGGCTATGGGCCTGGTGAGCGTGAAGCTGACAACGCGGAGCTTGGTGCAACGCAAACGGATCGGCCAGCCGCTGTCGGCGGGCAAATTCCTGCAGCTTACCCACCTCATGAAGAAGAGGACGCCGAGCTGCAACGAGCAATTGAGGAGTCCAAAAGGTCGCCAGATGTGCCACCCCGGACGGATGATGACGGCGAAGAAGAGCTGCAGCGCGCCATTGCGGCATCAAAAGCGGAAATGGAGCGGCAGAAGTCGCAGCGGACGGAAGAAGATATTGTCCTCGAGTATGTGAAGAAGCAAAGCTTGGCGGAGGAAGAACATCGCCTACAGAGTATCAAGGGGAAAGGGAAGATGCCCCAGGGAGCCGTCGAGGATGAAGATGACGAGGACCTAAAGCGGGCGCTGGAAGAAAGCCTGAGGTTAGCCAGGGGCGACGAGTCGGGGCCATCCGGGTCGAGGAGCGGGGAGGAGCGTGGCGGGAACTCGAACTAGCGGACAAGCGACGGCTCGGTTAGATGCGAAGTACATGCAGGATACCCAATGCCATGATTTGGAACTTTCTCCTTAGCCCTAGGTGCACAGCCCGAAACAATTGACATGGCCAGTGATTTCTGACACAAGAGGACGCCAGGGATGTAAAGGAACTGGCGCAACCGTTGAGCACGGTATTGTTGCCAACTCCTAAACGAAATTTAGACCACAATGAACTTCCTGCTTTCGTCTCTGCGACTCCCAAGATACCATACCTTACCCACCGACCTCCGATATACAACACGAACGATGCATCCAAGGCGCATGATGGGTAAATGCAGAGAAATCAAGGAAAATCAAGAAGATGTAAATGCGCTCATCCCCGCAGCCCGCCAAGCAGGTCGTGCAGCTCCTGCTCCTCTGCCTTGGCGTCGACGTAGCGCGCATGCAACATCTCGCACGTGACAGCCGTGGACCAGGTGTAGGCGAGGGCGTTGGCGACGAGCTGCTGGACGAGCTGCTGGACGAGCTGCTCGGGCGTGGCCAGGGAGCTCAAGGCCCTGGCCACCAGCGTCGACTGGATCACGAAGAGCAGGACCCAGAGCCGGGCCGCCGACCACGCGCTGTTGGCTTCCTGCGCTCATGTCAGCCGCTGCTGCTGCGACGCGCACGCATGTCGAGGGGCGACGCATGAGATGGGGGAAGGGGAGGAGCAGGCTTTGTGCGCGCGCGTACCTCGACCTCGTCCAGCACCTTTTCCCAGAAGCGGCTCTCGCGCAGCTGCTCGCCCTGCCAGCGCGCGATGGCGCCGTCGACGCGCGACCGCGGCAGCTCGAGCCCGAAGCCGCGGTACCGCTCCGCCAGGCGCTGGGCCAGCGCCCCCATGCGCCCGCGGCGCTCCCACTCGCGGCCGGCAAGGTCGGCGAGGCGCGCGCGGCAGCCCTCGGCGAGGTCCTGGTACGCGAGCGGCAGGCGGCGGAAGTGGTTGGCGGCCGTCTGCGCAGAGGGGGGTTGGCGGAGCGGCAGGCGGGCGTGCAGGTACGCCTGGTCCTCGGGTGTGAAGTTGGGCGGCGGGAGATTGAGGTTGGGGTTCCGGAGGGGGTGGTTGTGGTGGTTGTTGTTGGGGCTGTTGGTGCTGGTGCTCCTGAAGGTGCGTCGACCGGCCAAGGTCCGCCTGGTCGAGGCTGGAGCCGCTCTCCTGGCGTTGGTGCCTGCAGGAGGTGCAGCATCGCGACGCGCAGCGGAGATGAGCTCGGCGTCGCCGGTCAGTGGTGAGCTGGAGTCGTCTGTTGACATGCGGCCGGCTGGAGGATGTCCACGGCCGGCAGTATACGGTCTCAGTGGAGGCAATGCTGACTGCCAGTTCGCGGCGGCGACCATGTCCATCTGCGCGTAGGCTCGATAGGCCACTCGGTCTATTTACGCCCGCTCAGTCAGTCGCAGCAGTCAAGCCGGGCACACCGGGGAAGATAAGGAAGCGAACGGTCGGATGGTGATATAAGACAGAAGACAGACCCATCACTCACCTTGCGCAGCTCGAAGGACGTCGGCCCACGGCCGGTCCTGTTTGCCGTCTGCTATCCACCGCTGATTGCCTCGTGGCGGTCTCTCGTCGTCCGCGGAATCCCTCGAGCTCGTCTCCCTCTTTCCTTTTCGATGATGTGGCGGCGGCGAAGCCGGCTCGCTCGGTGGCGACGAAGACATGCCGTCGTGGAACATGGCGGGGGTCTGAGAAACGACCCACAGCAGCAAGAAACGACTGTCGACACGATATATTGCTACACCTGATGGATGGCCGCCCGGCGGCGTCTGCAACCTGTCTCTGGCAGCATCACCGTCCACGCGCACCAGGGCTCATCATCGCCACCATATATGCGTGAGAGATCACATGATGATGGCCGCCACGGAGGCCGCTCCAACCTTGTTGGAAGAGGTGCAGCTGCTCATGAACTCTGCCAGTTAGGGAGCAGGCAAGGACGTAGACCCTTGCTGGAGTGTGGGCGAAAACGGTCACGACTGCGGTGAGTAGGGCGGCTACATCCTCCGACAAGGTAGGGGCCAAGTTGGGCGGATGAAGGATGCCGGGGACCTCAGCGTCCGGGGAGCAAGGGCACGGGTGGGAAAGGGAAAACAGTAAATCGGTGACTTATGACTGTGCTAGATATGTCAGCGCACTCGCTTACAACAAAGTTGTCTCCCGGTAGGCTCATCGGCTTGTCCGATGCTCCGCTGATCTCCGATAACCCGCCACTTCCTTTCGGCGCCCCAACCAGATATTGAACGGCGTGTATGCGAATGCCGTCCGGTTTTAGAAACGCCAGCTTCCCCGCAGCCCTCCCCGATTTCAAAACTTGAAAATTAGAAAAAGAAGTTGTTACATCGGTGTCGATCATCTGCAATAGTGCATATAGCGACACGTGCCATGCGGTGCATGTCTCACCGGTCGACGGAGCCGCGAGACGAGAATATTCGAGGCGACGAACGAACAACGGCGAATGCAAGCCATCGCAAATATTGCACCCCGGTTCCCCTAGGCGTACCGCTGCGGTTGTTGCGGCGGCGGTGGTTGGCCTTGAGGATTCCACCCCTGCTGTGGGGGAGGTTGCGGTTGGTACGGTTGCTGGTATGGCTGCTGGCCGCCGCCGCCGCCATTGGCCATTGCGATGACATCAGGGCGGTTCTCGAGGGGTTGGTGAAAGCTACAGATGTGGCAAGCCACATCCTTGTATCCATGAATGGAGAAGGGTATGACAGGCTGATGCGATGCGGTCAGCAACATGCGTCTGGCACGAGAGGCGACGACACTCTGCCATGCCCAACGAGAGCCTCGCGTCACGAGATCGTGGTGCGAGAGAAGGCGAGACGCGACCATGAGAGAGCGCGAGACGGAGCGAATGACGAGACACGACAATGCCAAGTGACATGGTGGATGGGTGCACTTACAACGAAGCAGAAGGTGAACCAGGGATTGCTCTTGAGCACATGGCCTGACATGTTGCCGCAGTTGTGGCATTGGCACACGATGCCCTCGTAACCGGGCACCTCCTTCCGGAACGTGTGCTCGCCGCATATGAAAAAGAAGAACATTATTACCGTGCGGCGCAAGGATTGCGACGGCGGATAGGGTGAAAAGACGACGTCAGTAGAGCTGAGTTGCGTCGATGGCACACGACCCTTGCCCCGACAGAGCCGCACTGGTCCTAAGGCAGGGCGAACACGACGAAGAGAGGACCTTGATCACGGGGACCGTGGCTGCTCAGCCCAAAGCGGGATGGGTCTGGACAGGCACTCGAGTGCACGATGCGTATCTGGAGCGCGAGCTGCGAGAGAAGACGCCGACGAGCGGTGTATCCGAACCCGCGGGGCGAGGAGCGGGCAGAACGACGCGAAGCGAGAGCGAAGCGAGGGACTGGGGAGCTGCTTGCTATTCGCTGGCCAGCGAGGTAAGCCTATTGCCGAGGCACCGAGCGAGCTGTCTGCAGCAAAGCCAGACCTGCAGGACGCACGATCACCGGACAGTACAACGCGTAAGAAGTTGCAGCACGTCGCACCGGCAGCAACGGGCAATGAGAAAGTGGTGGACGTCGGATGGGGTGGACGGGCGACCGATGAGGATGAGGATGATGCAGCTGGAGAGTGAGTGACGACGCCCACGCCAAGGTGCTTGCCACTCCCGCGTGCACGTACCACCGCTTCTTAGCTGGCCCGCCATGGCTGGCTTGCCGCCTTAGGCAACCTGTGGGCTGCCGCCCCACCTGTGCAGCAGCTGCAAAAAAAGGAACCTCGCGCAAGCTCCAGGCGACGACACGCGCAACGCACAACGACCGGCTACCTCCCCTCGCCTTCGCAAACACGTCGCGGCAGTGCACGGCGCGCGAACTGAGGTGGCAATCGAACGCACTGCCTCGGCTCGTCGTCCCATCGATCATGACCGGCCTCGGCATCCAGCGATAGCCCACCGACCGCGACACCACCAAGCATAACCACCGCCAACAAACACCATGCTCTACGATCTCAGCATTGCCTGGTCTCCGGCCACGGCCCCCGAGCGCCTCCTCCAGACCCTCGCCCAGGCCAGCTCGCTCGGCTACGCCACCGTCGCCCTCAATCACACTCTCGAGCTGCCGTTCCCCGCGAATCCCACCTCGCCCTTCCCGCCTCTCCCGGCCTCCTCCTCAGCCGGCAAGAAGCTTCCCAACGTGCTGCACCGCGCCACGCTGCCCCTCAGCGACCCCTCTGCTTCAAACTACCGCCTTCCCGCCCTCGCCGGCGTCTACGACATCCTCGCCATCCGGCCGCTCACGGAGAAGGCGTTCCAGAACGCCTGCCTCACCCTCGACATCCCCATCATCTCCCTCGACATGACGGTCCACTTCCCGTTCCACTTCCGGCCCAAGCCGTGCATGGCCGCTGTGTCGCGAGGCGTTCGCTTCGAGATATGCTACGCTCAGCTTCTCACGGCCGACGCTCGCGGACGGGCAAACTTCATCGGCAACGTGACGAGCCTGGTCCGCGCCACCCGTGGCCGCGGCTTCATCATCAGCAGCGAGGCGAAAACGGCGCTCGGTCTGCGCGCCCCTTCGGATATCGTCAACTTGATGAGCGTTTGGGGACTCGCCAGCGAAAGAGGCCTCGAGGGCTTCCGGTCCATACCGAGGAGCGTCGTTGCGAACGAGGGCATCAAGAGGAATGGTTTTCGCGGCGTCATCGACATTGTTCAGGTGGCCCCGAGAAAGGATGATGATATTGCCAAAGGCACGGGCAGTGGCACGGATCAGAAGGACGAGTCTGATGCTGCCAGCAAAAAGGCCGCCAAGAACCAGAAACGCAAAACCGGTGGAGACGACGGTGGCCAACCCACGAGCAAGCGGCAGGCCAAGAAGATGAAGCTGGCGGCGCGCTCGGCTGGCTCCGAGAAGAAGCAAGTTTCATGAGAAAGAGGCGAGGAGCAAGGTGACGCCTGATGATACCCTATAGAGAGTGCTACGATGAGACGAGAAGGGCCACTTTCGACGTCTAAACACGTGTTGAAGAACATTCATCCAGCAATGACAGAGCCTCAGGGCATAATATATGCTATTCAAAGAATAAAGAATCGGCATGCCTCATATCACTTGGCCAACGACGACATCTGTCTGCCTACGTTGTTCCTATCTGCACTCTGGCCAACACTTCCCAGGTACCTACGCGGCCGCAGTCTTGGGCTCCTGCCCCTGGCCCTGACCCTGAGGCCCCTGCGGCAGGGGACCGAGGTTCAGCACGCTGCTGAGCTGGAGGCCGGCGAGATTGACGGCGGGCTGCGCGGGCGCTACTACGCCGGGACCGGGAGCTGGAGCAGCGGATTCGAGCGGCGCGGAGGCGTCCGAGCCAAGACCACCGAGGGCGATGGACCGCGAGAGCGACGCGGTGCTTCTGCTGCTGCTCGTGGCTCGAATAGCGTCGCTAGAGACCGCGGGGGTTGGAGTCGGAGCCGCGGCGATCGAGGAAGAGCTGCGGGGCTCGGCTGCCGGCGATGACGAACTTGGAGCTGCGGGCTCGGCCTTTGGTGCTTCGGGCGCCTTGGCCGGAGCCGGAATGGGAGGGGGCGCGGGTGCCTGGGACGCTGGTGCCTGGGACGCTGGTGCCTGGGACGCTGGTGCTTGGGACGCTGGTGCATGGGACGATGTCGCCGGTGACGACGCGGGCGGTTCCGCAGAGCGTGTTGTCTTGGGCAGCGCTGACTCGGCAATGGGGATGGTGGACACGCCGACCCCGTTGCCGTTCGCGTTGGTCGTTGCAGAGACCACGGGCTGGGCCTGGCTTGGGCTCGGGACCTGGCCGTTGCCTCGGGGGGGCGCGGCCTATGAGGGCAATTAGCACCCGTTGCTTGATATCGCGGGGTGAGGAGAAGGAGAGGGAGGAAGACTCACGACTCCGGCAGCTGGCACGGTCACAGTATGGGTGACAGTAGTTGTCTGCTGAGGCTGCGCTGGTGCATTCACGACCGGCGGTGGCGAACCAGGCTGGTTCGCGGGCTTCTCAGTGTTAGCACATGCGTGGCGAGATAGTGACGAAAGACAAAACTATGAATCCTTACAGGCTGTCCCTGGCACGCAGCCGTGACTGTCTTCGTAACCGTGGGCTGCGGGCCCGTTCCCTGGACCGTCTGCGTGATGATGGACAGTCGGAGGCTGCAGTCACCCCGTGTGTCAGCGACTGAGAAGCGAGCAGGTTGGGCAAATGTCATGCGTTACCCTTCAAACTTTGGTTTCGATGCATCGCCCCTGGCAGGCGGCTGCTCCCTTGCGGGGGCTCCGTTCGGCGGAGGAACAGCGCCCGTGGCGTTTGCAGGTCCTCCATTGCAACCGGCTCCGTTGACGGTGATTGTTTGCTTGACCGTCTCGGTGACCGTCTTGACAGCGTCCTTGTTGTTGCCCCTATTGCCGCCGTTGCCTCGATTTCTGCCGCCATTGTTCCCGTTGCCGTTACCTCCATTGCCGTTGGCTCCGTTGCCGTTTCCGTTTCGCTCGTTACGCCCATTGCCGTTGCCCTGGGTTCCTCCAATTCCACCTCCCGGGATGATCTCTACTACTCCCCCCGCTCCTCCTCCTCCACCTCCTGCAGCTCCTCCAAAAAGCTGGCCCAGTTGGTCCAGAAAGCTCCTCTTCTCTATCTGGCGGTAGCTCTGCCCATCGTAGCCTAGTGCCGTGACCTACACGCTCAAGTCAGATTCGCCGTCACGGCCACATGCCATGGTTCACGTGGCTCACCTGCGCAACGGCAGCCCACGCGATGAGGACGTGGAAGGCGGCCGGCTTCATCCTGACCATCCGGGACGCCTCGGCACGCAAAAGTTGCGTGCAGTCACGTCGGGGTATCAGAGAAATAAAAACGATACTCTGCAACAGTCCAGCTGTTGGATGTGAACGGTTAAAGGGGGCGATGTCCAAAAACGACAGACGTGAATGCAACTATCCAGGCATACGGCGGCGAGCGTAGACCGGGGCTACGAAGCGAGCGTCGAGAAAGGCGAGAAGACAACAGGCAGCCCTCCCTCAATCAGCCAGCTGATGTGTGATGTGCAGCCCTTTTCTTCGTCGAGGAACGCGCAAGGGGTGGTTCGACGTCGACAATGATCTGCGGCGGCGGCGCCGGCGCGGGTCGTGAGGTGCCAATAAAGAAAGAAGAAAACGAGGGAAACGCACGCTCGGTGCTGGTGGAAGGGGACAGGTTGGTTTGTACGGCTGGAGGGGAGAAGCAGGAGATCTGATACCGGGTGTTTGGGAGAGCGAAGGGCTAATTAGCATGAAGGCAGAGATGGGACGACGATGCAACGGGGAACCAAGCCATGACGGGCCACGAAGACGAAGCGGATCTCGTTTCGATGCCAGCGCTGGCGTGAGCCTGCCAAGCTAGGCGCCAGCGTGGGATGGCCGGCGGGCCCTGGTTACACGCTGATTTGCAGCTCAAACGGCGTCAATGAGGCTAGGCCGGGACGTCGAGCTGGCGGTGGTGCGCATCGCGGCGGATGGACTGGCGGGTCTGAGACGGCACCCCGACGACCCCTGTTTGGGCCGGGAGCCATCAAGGGGCTCGGCGGACCGGGGGGCCTGTGGAGACGCGGGCTCGGTAGCGGACGGATGTTGCCAAGGATTGAATCTGAAAAATGTTGCGAGCTCAACGTTGATGGCATCGCACGGCGGGTGCGGTATGCTGTCGCTGTAAAGTGTCGACGAGAGCATCGCCAAGTGAAACCTAAGGAAATAAGTTCAGGTACCAACGCTGCGCGGTCGTAGCTGGAGAGGGAAGGTCCTGATGGCGCCGCAAAGGCGGCAGGGGCGGTTTCGCGCAGGAGCCACCGACGGCGTCGGCGTTACAGAACAGCGCACGAGTCGCTGCCCCAGGCGGCGCAGTCAGGTGAACCGTGGAAGAGAGCCAGACGCCTGCACGTGCACGCCTTATCGCGATTACGGTGTGCTGCACGGCAGAGGCAGCAGCAGTCGGTCGATGATACGCAGGTTGGGCGGTGCAGCGCAGCATCGCATCTGTGAGCTGTTCCCCGGATCCCAGGCCCATACATTCCCGAGTCCCAGGCCAGGCCAAGCGCCCGCCACTGCCGGTAGCACCCCTGTCGCCGCCGCGCCAACGGTCCCATTGCCGTCATAGACTTTTGACTTTGCCTACGAGTACGTACGTACATGCAAGAGACCGGTAAACGCTCTGGCTCGCATGCGGATGCGATCCCCCCCCCGAGTCTATGATGGAATCGCGAAACCGCGCGTGAACAGGATACAACGTTGGAATATAAAGCATTAGGCTCCCTTTGTCCTTCCTGCAGCCTTGACGAGGAACGACAACGAAACCGTCGGCTCAACGCCATCGACCATGACGGCCCATGTGCTTGACGGCTACTTCCTGGCCATCACGGCCATTGTTACCGTGGGATACCAGCTCTTCTTCTTTTCCATTGCCTACACGTTCAAGTTTGACAAGCTGACGGGTACGTACATGGTCGGCATGCGATCACTCGCCTAATCTCCTCGCCTAACCTCACTTCCTCACTACCAGCCTCATCCTCGCCAGACCCTCAAGCATGACAAACAAACATCGCGAGTAGTATACACTAAGCCTCGTATTAGACCTCGCCGGCGGCTCCAACTTCGCCGTGCTCGCCGTCCTCACCCTCGCCCTCTCTGCCCCGCAGCACCACGCCCGCCAGATCGTCGCCTCCCTCCTCCTCATCGCCTGGGCCCTGCGTCTCTCCGGCTTCCTCTTCTTCCGCATCCTGCGCACCGGCTCCGATGACCGCTTCGACGGCAAGCGCGACCGCTTCTTCCCCTTCCTCGGCTTCTGGGTCTTCCAGATTCTCTGGGTCTGGACCGTCTCCCTGCCCGTCACGGTCCTCAACTCGCCCAACGTCACGCGCTACCCGCAGCACACCTTTGGCACAGCCCGCGATATTGCCGGTGTGGTGCTTTTCGCCGTCGGCTTCGTCATGGAGAGCGTCAGTGACGTGCAAAAGTACAACTTTCGCAGGACGCACGACGGGCGGGCCGTCTGTGACAAGGGATTCTTTGCCGTCTCGCGGCACCCCAACTACTTTGGCGAGATTCTCATCCAGTTCTGTGAGCCTCCTCCTTTCACCGCATCCAAACGTCGGTCCGCCCTGTCCGAGCTAACGAAAGTATGCCAGCCATCTACATGATCGCCGTCTCCGCCGCCACCGACGGCTATGTCGCCGGCCAGGCGTACGAGGCCCTCTACGCCACCATCCTCGGTCCCATCTTCCTCACCATCCTCCTCATGTTCGTATCTGGCTTGCCGCTATCGGAGCGACCGAAGGCCAAGTCGCGCTACGAAAAGGGCAACAACTGGGAGGGCTACAGCCGCTGGCTCCACCGCACCAGCATCCTCGTTCCCTTCCCGCCGCAGCTGTACGAAAAGGTGCCTGTCTTCCTCAAGCGAACCCTCTTCCTGGAGTTCCCAATGTATGTGTTTGACCCTTCGAAACACTCGGATGTCAAGCGTCCAGGAGGCGACGCCGAGAACCCAGGGGCACAGGAACAGGGGAATGGACGTGATAGAGAGAGTGCTGAGGAGAGACTTGTGTAGCATTTGATGACTATTACCTCCCTGACAATATTATTATCCGGTATTCCCCGGTGTTCCCCGAAATATGGACGAATGTACATGTGTATGCATACGTTGAATGATTGCGCCTCCCCATCGTCCCAAGTTGATTCATACCTGTTCTCTCATGACCATGCAATTTTCTGCTGTTGCCGTGTTAAACGACACAGGAGCCGACACCAACAAAAACACAAACAAGTTTTAACGTCCAGCGGCACGTTAGCCCGCCGGAACGCACCAGATAAGCACTAAGACCACTTTGCCATCGTCGTCATCACCATACGCCATACTCGTGTTCATCATCATTATCGTTCGCCTCTTAGCTGCGACAAATCTGCAATCATAGCCCGAGATGTTGTCTAGCAGCCCCCGCTGCCCATCAGCTCGCCAGGCGAGTCCGGCTGATCAAGCATCTCCTGAGAGGAAGCATAGTCGTTGCCGGCAGACATCTCCGAGTGCGTCTCAGAGCCCTCGGGGATGGGCACCATGGCGCTCTTGGTCCACAGGTGGATGGCCTTCTTCCAGTTGAGGCCCTCGATGCAGCCGCCCTTGACTGAGACGACATTTTTGGACTGTGCGCAGGTGAGCGGCGAAGTCAGCCGGGGCACTGGGGTGATAGCAAGGGTATAAAGGACCGTACCGGCGTCGTGTGCAAGAGGCGAGTCCCGCAATTGCGGCAGAAATAGCTGCGTTCCAGGTCAGCTTCGGCCAGACAAACTCAGGGTCGAACAGGTACACACCAATACAGCGTTTGCCCTGACGGCGTCGGTCGACTTATACGCACAGCCCATGTTAGCACACCGTCGCTCCAGCCAGTCAAGTCTGAGACAAGTCGAAATGCAAGGAACTCACGCGTAGCAGCTGAGCAGCTCCGTGTCCGGGAGCTTAAAGCGCGGGAAGATGGCCGAGGTGCCAAAGGCCGAGCTCGTCTGGCGCCGGCACTCAGAGCAGTGGCAGATGTACAGGGCCAGCGGCTCAGGGAGGGGCGTCTTGAACGAGACGGATCCGCATTGGCAGCGCGCCTCCATTGCGACGGCGGACCGGTGGTGCAGCAGGCGAATTCGGGAACTGCGACGTTGGTCGAGGTCGGCGACGATGGAGGGCCAGTCGACGGCGGGAATGACAAGCGCTCTGGGTGCGTCTAGTCGGACGGAATGCAATTGACGGCGAAGAGTAAGTTGGAGGTGAGGCGAATGCAATTGGCAACCTGCAACGCATGTATCCGTAGTGCAAAGTGTCTTGGGAAAGGCAGTGTCGAGAGGATTAAATTTAATACAGGTTCGAGATGGGCAGACAGCGCATCGCTCAGTCGGTGAAATAATGCCCTGGAGGCACGGTGACGCATTCACGCATGGGGAAAGCCACCACACCTCAGCCTCCACCAGGCGCGGCGCGCGGTTCCTCTTCTTGTAGATGCCCCATTTTGCTTACGAGCACTACCACAGAAGCCAAGCGCCGGTCATCGCACGCCAATCCGTGCTCGTACAAACACGCGCAGCGTACTCGAAGGTAGGTACTTTTTGCCAGTTTCAGGTGTCCAAGACCCCCGGCGCAACAAGACCAAGCCTCGGCTGCGTTCCCCGATTCTCGGGCTACGGTCCGGTGGTCGGCGGCTTCTGTGTAGTCGACGACGGGCACACGCGGGCACGATCGGTTCACCGCAGCCGGCGACCGAGTACGGGGACGAGCCATGCAAGGGAGCAAAGACCTTATGCGCTGCGACGGCGCGCGACGTGACTCATCGGGGCGACTGTCGCGCGAAGTCACATGAGAGAGACGATCCCCCGAGCCTCCCTCCCACCATCACCATCCCCCACGTCCAGCCGCCCGCCCAACCGCAAACGATACCGATGCAGCCGTTCATCCGCTGCAGCGCGACGTGTCGACCAAACAGTAACTAGCCACAAGCAGCGCCGGGTCGTATTTACGAGGACCGCCGCCAACGGCGCTTCAACTCGACCCGGCAGACGACACAGGCCGCGCCAACGTCGGCTGCGCGAGGTGGGCCCAGCCCCAGCCATGCCGCGCTCCGCCGTCACGACGGGGACCAGCTCCGATGTGGAGGCGCCGGCGCATGGCATCTGTCAGTCGGTGGTCATTCAGCCGACTGCCAGAGTGTCCACATTCCTGTTGCGGCCAATCGCTCTCTTGCGATATAGGGGCATCGTACGCGAAGCGGATAGCAAGATTGTCACGGGGATTTCATTTCTAATTCTAGTTACCAGGCAGTGCTTCGTCAATGAATCTGCGGCAAAAGTCCGTCGGAAACTTACGAGGCCAGTACATAATCTTACACATGCATGCAGGTATTAAACATCTCGACTAGTAGCTTTGCTGAACCATGCCCGGGAGCTGACGGCTCGGTCTTCGACAAAAGTTCCAGGGCTGCGAGAATTGAATATTTCACACCCCTCTCCCTGTCCGCCCTTCTGTCCCCTTCCTATACTCCTCTTCCTCCCGGCGGCTCTTCTCTGTGCAGACAACCCGCGATCTCGACCCCGTCTCCCGCAGACACCTCTCCAACTCGTCACACCAGGCCAGCTTTCTTTCATTGTCCCACATCAGCACCTCCAGTTCGACTTCCAGCCGCTCCAAAGCTTTCGCTTCCGCTAGCCCACTGCTCAATACCCATGCCTCTGCTGAGCCCAGTCCGCCGGTCGGCCCCACACCGGACCCGACTCCGAGGCCGGAAATCTTGATCCGCAGACCCCGTAGTCCCGTCCAGGCCTTGCTCAATGCCGTCCACGCTCGCCGCGAAGCCTCTTCTTGCAAGTCCCGCTCTGTCATCTCGATCCGAACATAGCGCATGGCTTCCCGCTGCCACTGCACAAGAACCCCGTTGACGACAGCGCTTGCCGTCTGCAAGCCAGACGTGAACCAGGTCACAAACACAAATTCGTTGGTATGAAAGGGGATCAACCGTGCTTCGTGATAAATCTGCCTGCTCGTCCCCAGCAGGCCGGAAGAGAGCCCGCACAGTGGCCGGTCAGGGCACAGCAGCCTCGGCCGCTCCGTCTTGCCTGCATCGGTCCAGGCATCATCGAGATCACGGATCCCATCGCAAACGCGGTCCCTTTGGTCGTCATTGCTCGACACGGGTCGTTGCACGCATCGCTCAATGTTAGGCGCTGGGTATCCGGGCGACGGTGCTCTTTGCCGGATGGGGTTCATGAGATGGAGCCAATGGTAGATCTCGAGCCTGACTTCCAGCGGCAGTGACATGAGGTGCGGGTATTTTGCATTTCTGGTGTCGGCTGGCGTTTCCACCGCGTCGCAGGCCAGAACTGGCGGGTCGACATTTGCTTTGACATCGTATGCGGGCCACCGTCTGTCGCTGAACGATGCGTCCTGCGCACACCGTGGACCGACGTGTCCTCCCGTCCAGCTTTCAAACGTCATGGGATCGCGTTGCTGTGAACGGAGGTGCGGCGAGCAGAGAACCACACGAGGTACTGAAAAGGCCTTAAGAAAACCGGCGAGATACGGCGCTGGGTTTCAGGTCACGAGGCTCTCGTCCCATCCCGGAGTTCCGCTGCTAGCCCAAGCACCGCAATCGTAGCCAAGTTGCGCACAGGTTCTCGACGCCTCGCTCCCCCCTAGTCGTAAGCACTACTCCTTAGATGTAATTCGCTGAGGTAAGCGATCGTTGCAAATGTTGTTGAGGTCGTGAGCAGGATTGAACGGGGTGCTGGGTTGAGCTCAGAGGCTTCCCATGGCGGTAGCTGAAGTGACATCACAGCCCTTGCTAAAGCTCCTTCGCCACGAATGTGGCTTGCAACCACAACCGGGAAGCACACCAAGATCCGAGCGTCAGAATACTCGTGCCCCGCGAGGTCGGAGCTCCCCAGGCGTCACCAGGTTCATAAACGCAACTAGACCAAATTGTCGTCTGGTGCTCGCTTCTTGCTCTGTTGACATCAGTGCTAGGGTAGGGCGGCGGTAGCGGGGGCGCAAACATTGAAACAGCTTTGAATGCATGCATGTCCTGGCAACCTCGGCTGATACATGTGGTGAGCTCGGCAGGTGGATTTGGTCAGTTCGTAATCCGATGCGTACCACGATGCAAGGTGTCGATGCGAGAGGGACGTCTCGCGACGGTTTGCGCGACCCCGAAGAGTTGTTTCCCGTCGGGCCATTCTCCGCCTGCCACATAGTTATTCGTTCGTCGGGCATCCCAGCGGGTCTGTCGTTGTGCCTTCATCGAATCGATTAAGTTGCGATCGACTGAATCTTGCTCCAGGAAGGAGGTGTCTCATGCACCTAGGCCGACCCAACCCCCTCCATCCTCTCAGGTGGAATATTCACCCCCTCGAGCCCCTTCCTCGCGGCGCCTTTCCGCCCATACTCGACATTCCGCGGGACCTCGAAGTCTCCCCGCGCGGCGAACCACAGCAGCGTCTCCGGCTCTGGGCCCCTGGGAGGCTGCGTCCTGTTCTTCTCCCCGTCCTCGTTGTCTCCCTCGTCATCCCCGTCGTCGTCGTCTGCATCCTCCGCCTCGTCCTCGTCGTCGCTCTCCTCGTCGAGCCCGCGCCGCAGCCCCGTGCGGACCGTGTCGACGCCCATCTCCCGCTCCTCCTTGGTGTAGACGTCGCCCGCTTCGTCTCGCACGTACGCCGCTATGCGGCCGTGCGTCCACTCGCGCAGCTCGTCCCATATTCTCTGCAGCTCCGCCACGCCCTCGGGGGTCGCCAGCCGCGCCGTCTCGCGGCCCTCGGCCACAAGCTCCTCCACGTCAGGTTCGAGCTTCTTGCGCAGCAGCTGCGTCAGGATATTCTCCTGCGCTCGTCCTGGGTAGTTGGTAGACGGGTGGATCGCGATGCGCGCGAACAGCTCTGCGTTCTCGCTGAGGTTGTCGAGGACTGTTTGTAGGTTTCGCTGGAGGATCTGCGCCGAGGCTTGGAGAGAAGACCTGCGCACTTTCGTAAGCTGCTGCGACGACAGAGTCAGCAAGCGGCTGAACACTTACGGGTGAGGGAGCGGGTTGCTCTTTAGTATGTCCATCTTCAAGCTCTGAATGCTGCTCGACAGCTGGGCTAGCCTGGAGAGCGTTTGCTCGACCGACTTGAGCTCGTCGTCGTCGAGCCCCAGCGTCGCCATTTTGTCTTGCTTCGCCCTGTATCTGTTGATTTCCTCTTCGTGAAGGCCAAATCTCGTTATCAGGCGTTGTGGGCGTGAGCAATGGCAGCTTCAGATCGTGCAAGAAAGGCGAAGGCTGAATTGGGCGGTCTGCGGAACGCGCGACTCCAGGCCGGTGCAGGCAGGCTTAGGACCCACTCTCAACCACTACTCGAAACTCGACTTCGAGCAAGCGATCGGTTCTTTCCACGTCACATTTTTGGACGACATCACGATACAAATAAATCATGTGCCACTAAAATACGACTTATGATTTACTCCCTAAACATTCTATGCTATGCTCCTGTCGCGATGCCAGTGCCAATGCCCCCGAAAGTCGTTTACACAAATTCTCATCAGTCCAGTCGCAGCATTGGGTATCACTGGCTCAACAGGCCAAACTCCCTCGGCCTTCTGGGAAAAGACAAAAAAACTTCAATCTCGGGTGAAGTCCAAATCACTCTCCCTGTTTTCCCTACGCGGCGTCGTGCTAGACGCGCCGCTTTGTCACTCCTCGGCTTACTGCGGGCCTAGCCGCGTCAAGTTGACAGTCTTGGTCACCTCGTAGCCGTGCGTATCCACGATCGGATAACGAGCGCGGCGCTCCAGGTCATCAAGTGGAATGTGGGAGCGAATGTACCTGCATTCTCGAGTTAGCGGACGCGCCTCGATTAACTCATGGATACAACTAGAGGCCGCATACTTCATGCGACCATCATCAAGAGGATCATGGTCCCAGCTGGTGAAAGCGCCCTTGGTGAGAGCACTCCACACCAAGCGGCGGCTGCGCTGCGATTGGAGCACTTTCACCGTGATGGCGTCAAAGTCCCACTTGGCCTTGGCCTCGGCGTCGTACTGTTCAAACGCAAGCTTGGCTGCCTCCTCCTCGGGCGTCTGCGGCACAACTCGGATGAAACGAGCCAGGTTGTCGAGCTCATCGGGGTCCCTCGCCAGATTGTAGAATTGAGGCTCGTCGGCTGGGCAAGTTACGTACTTCCAAGGGCCGCGTCGGATCATCATCATGGGACGAACAGTGCCCTCGCCCGTGTACTCGGCGAAGACGGTATCGTGGCCTTCCTTTCCGAGAAGATGAGGCATCATGCTGATGCCGTCCATGGGCAGGTATGGCTCAGGCTTTGTGCCGATCAAGTCACAGATTGTCGGCAGGAGGTCGAGTGTCGAGACGTTCTTGAAAACGCGGTGTGGCTCGAACCACTTGGGGTAGTTGACCAGAAGGGGCACCCGGACTGACGACTCGAAATAGCTCATCTTGTACCAGAGCCCTCTCTCGCCAAGCATGTCTCCATGGTCGCCGCTGAAGATGACGATGGTGTTATCTGACAGACCGGCCTCCTCGAGCGTCTCAAGGAGCCTGCCAATGCAGTCATCGACATAGCTGACTGAACCATAGTACGCCCGCTTGGCCCTTTTGATCTGGTCGTCGGACAGGTCCTGGTCCCACAAGTCGCACACACGCAGCAGGCGCTGGCTGTGAGGGTCGAGCTTCTCCTTCGGGATCCGGACCTTCGGCAAGGCAATGTCCACGTCCTCGTACAAATTCCAATACTTTTTGGTAATGGTGTAAGGGTCGTGGGGGTGGGTGAGGGAGACCTACACAGAGGCGCTGTTAGTTATGTCTGCTGATTGAAAAGGAATCCAACCTCTCTGCCTCGAGCAGAGCCCGCACGTTCGCTCGCTTGGACGGCAACCACTTCCGGGCTCGCTGCGTTCCCAATTCGGCGACGGGCTGTTTTCCGATTCACTCAGGTGTCGTCATTCAGAACTTACAGTCAGGGCAAACGGTCGCTTGTCGGCGCCCTCGCGGACGTGGTCCCACAGGTACTGGGTGCTGCGGTACATGACCTCTTCATCGTAATCCAGCTGGTTGCTTCGGCCGCAAGGCCCAGCCTGCAGGATGGAGCTGGCGTTATGGTACCACTCCAGGCGGGCGTCGGGCTCGTCCCAGTTAACGGCCCAGCCAAAGTCTCCAGGGTAGATGTCGCTGGTAAGGCGCTGCTCGTATCCATGGAGCTGGTCACCCACAAAGTGCATCTTACCCGCCAGGGCCGTGTGGTAGCCCCTCGAGCGGAGGTAGTGGGCATACGTGGGGATCTCGGAGCTGATCTGGGAAGCGTTGTCGTAGGCTCCGATCTTCATGGGCAGGAGACCGGTGATCATGCTCATGCGCGACGGGGCGCACAGCGGAGAAGGGCAGTAGGCAGAGTCAAACTGGACGGAGCCGGCTGCGAGGCGGTCGAGGTTTGGCGTCTTGATCTGAGACTCGGGGTTGTACATCTTGAGCTGCGGAGCGGCGAGCTGGTCGGCCATTATGTAGAGAATATTGGGCCTGGATCCATCGGGGCCCTTGATGGCCGCGGCAGCAGCCGAAGGCGGGAGGGTGTTGACGTCCGGAGCCATGGTGGATGACAAGAGTGCGGTATAAGCGCACAGGATTTCGGCCTTCGGGGTTGTTGCTGAAGAGGGCGTTGCGTACGGGTGGAAGCTGGCCGGAATTAAGGACTGCTGCGGTTGTCTCTACTCCTCATCCAGGGAAACGGCGCCGGGGGGATTTGGCAGCTGAGGAGGAATGGACGGTGGATGGTCGATGGCTAGATGGGATGCAAGACGAGGCAGATTTGCCACGGGAGACAAAAAGGCGATTGTCAGATAAGGGTAAGTAGAGCTACTGCTTTTCCCCAATCCGTGCCCCCCCCGTAACAGACAAGAAGACAGACAGGCAGGCAGGCAGGCAGGCAGACAGGATAGACAGACGGCCCAGGCAGGTGACCTCAAGCAGCAGGATGTAAGAGAGGTGTGACGGCAGACGACCACATTCCAAAAGCAATGTGTGATAATTACAAGACTGGCGACGCGACCCGAGAGACCGACGACGATGTGGGACAAGCACGCGAGCAACGGCGAGCTGTAGACGACGGCGGGCGTCGGGGTGAATTTATGGCTTTCGTTTGCAGCCGTGCGGCTCATAACTCAATAGGGGTCCACGGGGCATGGCCGCATTGGGGGGTGGGTAGCCGGAAGCAGAGGGCGGAGGAAGATGGGGCGCCGGGGGATGCAGATGCTAGCAAGGGGCGACGGACTTGCAATAAGGGCGGCGATGCTGCTTGCGGACTGGGAACACCTCCGATGGTGCATAAGTCGTGTGATGGTGGGCAACGGTGGGTATGGGCAGTGCTTGTGCTCGTGCTCGTGCTCGTGCTCGCTCATGCCGTTAGCAGCGCTGGGCAGCGAGACTGGAATGGCGCCGAGGACTCGCGGCACCCGCTGGGTGAGACACGGCTGCGCTTATTCAGACTCCGTCGCGAGGCCGTTGATCCGTTTCACCTTGACCTCTGCGCGTCCAGATGGCGATTTGCGTTTGCCAGCTTGGGCTCAACTCTGGCGCGAAAAGTGATCACATGCCTGCTCATCCGGGAGAACCAGCGGTGTGCGCAAGGTCAGCGCAAGCAGCCACCCTCTACGGTACTCGTACTTGGTATGTGGTGGAACTGCTCCATTCGCCGTCGGGCGCCTCGTGGTTGGTCAATCGAGACTCGTAGCATCATTTTACTTTTGCACAACCACCCGAGCTAATGGCAGCCACCCGTCCGCCGTGCTCGGCTCCAAGGGAGGCCGGTGTCCACGTGAGGGCTTTGGCCGCGTCCGGACGTCGGATTAGAGCTTTGGCGTCGTTTCTCGCTGGTGCGTCGCACGGTGCACATTGCGTGTGGCTCGCGCGAGGAGACGGGTTGAAGCCAGACGGGCCCTTTGGTTTGGGCACTGTATAGCATCTGTTCGGACGAGATGATGAATGATGAATTGATGGAGATGGAGGGTGGGTCCATGCAGGTTCCCATGGCGCCGTCTTCCCCTTCCCCTCGACTTGGACATGGCCCGAGACCCTTGTTAGAGTTCGGATACAAGCATCCGCCTGCGTTGGCGCGGGGGACTCCCCAGACGGACGACGACGGTCCACGTTCCAGAACGAACGCCGGCTCCCAATAGCTTCTGGTCTGGTCGACCATCGCGCGGTTGCAGCATCGCCTTTTTTCCCCGGGCGCTTGACTACGAGTAAGGCACCTCGAAGACGACCCATGCAGCAAAACGGTGTGTGTGCTTTACCGCACCTTACCTACCGTAAGTGCATACCTCACCGTTCTGCTGTTCGTGGTAGCGAGCTTTTGTCAGCGAGTATCCGTAACACGTAACACGCCACGCCGCTTGCGCACAATGCTAGTAAAGTGGCACTTGCAGCGATGGCGCAATTGCTCATCCTCCCCACGTCCCTACAAAGGCAGTGTCAGGCAGCGGGCGCCAAGTGTGCTGTGCTCGCTGAGGTTGGGACGCTGCCGATGTCGACATCGCATTTAGCGATTGCACCATTCAGACGTCCCGCGCTGCAGTCTCACCATCGGGTCCTCCGGCCATCTGTGTTCCATGACTGCCTACCTTCACGTCATGAGGAATCAGACTGAACGGACCGCCGCTTTGTGCCGTCGGTAGGGAACGAATTGCACATTCATTCAGTAGGGAGCCCGTAGGTGCATTGGCCCTATGGGCTTCCTGATGCGGTCCGCTCCCCCGGCCAAGCCCTCGGTTTGCTTTCCCGTCCAACCACCGACAGCGCCAAAGATGGCCCCGGCGCCTTTGAAGCGTGACAAGTTCAACCGTGACATAAGGTGTCAGGTGCTTCCGGCATACGCACAATATGGGTTCATGCTTGCACGCGTGTACTCAGGCACAATAGATACTGAAATTTTCGAAGGCTTTTATTCAACAGCTGCTCCATCACTATAGCCGACTCCCAGAGCCCAAATCCTTGCTCGTGATGGACAATGCTGCGTGGCACAACCAGGACAAGATTGAGTGGCTGTGTGCGGAGGCAGGAGTAAAGTTGCTTTATCTGCCTCCTTTTCCGCCGCCCTTTCACCCGATCGAGGAATTCTTCGCGCTCAAGACTTTTATTAAACGGCATAAGTATAACACAGATAGCTTTAGGACGGAGTTCAAAACGTTTTGGAATAGTGGGTTCAAATGCTCGGCGCTCGGCAATCAAGCGCGGACGGATATTTTGATGTCGGACCAGTTGGTATTCATAGACGAGACAGGAGTGGACAAGAACATCGGAACCTCGTGGGCGCAGACCACGCCAAGAAGCGGTTCATGGCGACCGAAGGATCCAAGTCTTCCAGCGTACACTCAAGGGTGTGTACATATTCGAGTGTGCAAAGGGTCAACTGACCAATAATGAGGCCCGTGAGACCGGCTCCAGTGTCAGGATAGTCCGACAGCCGTACTCTGACCCAATATTTCTTGGACTAATAGTGTGGACTACAGTACTATGTGCACTAATAGTCCTCAGAACAGCAGTTGGAGCTCATGAAGGTCGCCGCCTTGTTTGACAAACGTTGCTATTGTATGCGTATCAAGGCTGTATCTTGATCTTGGTCTGCCTGCCTAACGTCTCGCCACGAATGCCGTTGTCTCCAGGTCCCATGGGGATGACGGATAGTTCGCGAAGGAGATTCAAACTAGCCGTGTCTGAAGAAGACTTCTTGAGGCTACAACTCTATCAGGACTGTCTGTTCCTGTACATAGCATCTAGCCACTTCTCTGACGCTAGTCGATCCGGGTGCTCCTCCGAAAGCGTTCTACTTGTAATCGCTACTACATGCTCTAGTAGCTTTACCGCCTCCTCTACCTGTCCGTTATCCCAGTATGCCATTGCGAGCTCGTGCTGTGATGCTAGTCGATCCGGGTGC
>JALHCF010000162.1:109184-149211 GCA_024341135.1 Tolypocladium album | reverse complement strand
TTTGCATTGTGCTCGTTTTAGCTGTCACGGCCAGAACCATGATGACCTGGAGACGAAGGTTTCGGCGAAAAATGTAATGATTTTTGGGAATGCGCCAGCTGGCGAGGGAATACGGATGAAGGACGGCCACGATCCCACGGGGCGGCTTTACAGAACTAGGACCGCATGCGTTGACTTTTCAAAGCGTTTTTGCAGCGGAGGCAGACACGTCGGATGAGCAGAATAATGAACATTGTCACACCTCACTCGCTACTCCTTTGCGCGACTGCACGTGTCTTGTTGACTGAGTCGACGGACCCGGACTTGGACGTGCTGCCTGCTGAGCATGTAGCGCGTACCAGGGCACAGAGACGGCGACCCGATGGAGAGAGACAATGTAAATACGGCCAATCACTAATCTAGCGGTGAGAGTTCATTCTTAGACACTTGCGAGGCGTGGCATTGGAAAAAGCAACATCGTTGCAGAGGGCCATCTGGGGTGCCCCGCATCGCCGTTGGATCACGGGCAGATGTGGCGCAGACAGGCGTCGGTTGTCGGAGTAAGCATCGGCAGATTCCCAGTGTGAAAGGTCGTGTGATCTCGGTGCCTCTGCAAAAAGAAAGTACCAATCTGCCGCTGCGATAACGGCTCCCCGGCACTGTGGGCCAGTGCAGTCGTCGAATTCTAACACCCTATGAGACAGGCATTGTGAAGCCAGGCCACATACAATGCTACATGTAGCGAACAAGTCGGGTGGTGAACGCAGATTCATTATCGTCCGAGAACGTCATCATTGATTGTTGGCACTTGGGTTATGAGCGCCACATGGTCGCGGAAGATATGAGGGCGGTCCATGTTCTCGAATGCATCCCCGAAGAGGGCCTTGCCGAAACACTGCTGGCGCATAGCTGAGCTTCATGGGTATTACTCAACTTCGTTGATCTTACATGCGAACACCCTAGGGAGAGAAGATTCCAATCGGTATCAAACGGAAAATTCGGTTAGATGAATACGTGGGACATCATCATCAATTACCTGCCGATTCTTCATGGCAATATTCACGACGAAAACGCTATGAGCGCCCGGAGACCTACGGGGCGGGGGGTCGACCGCTGCTTCGGGGCTTCGGGAGGCTACCTGAAATGGCCAGGGCGACCGCAAACATGAGCCAGGTATGTCCAAGCTCGCAGTTTGTTTATGGAGTTGGGCGTGAAACGGTCGTGTATACCACAACTCGCAATTGAGACTATGATAGACGGGTCAATAAACAGGACCATCTTTGAGCTGCATGTGCAAGCTACCGCGATTTAGCACATCGATGAATGGGGTGTTCAGAACAAGGTAATCGACGTTCATGCCCGTGAAGTCTCGGTACTCCATGGACTTGCAATGGCTTCGGGCCCTGCTTCGAACACTTTAGGTATCCTTCCATCAGCGTCAACATATCTGAGGCCAACGCAGATTGATGCATGCGTCTGCGCGCGGGTGAGTTGACGGCTGTTTTACTGGAGACAGTACACGGTGGCCCTGTGGAAAGCCATATCGGCATCCGTCGGTGTCGTTCTTCTGCGCGTACAAGCCAAAACGTGTCAGAACCGGTGCTCTTTCATAAAACCAACAGAAAACGGGGGGGCCACTGGGCACTGACTGTTGAGAAGTAAACTGTCTCCACGCCTTCTGCGTTACGGAAAACATGGGGGAAAAGAGGCTGGATCTCGTATCGCGTTAGTCCGCAACGAAAGCAAGTGAGCCCATCTCTTCTGTCATTTCAGAACGGAATGACTCAATATGATGGGTGAACATAGAGAAGGTTTAAGCGCTATTCCTCGCCAACTTAAGACAAGACTCACGCGGCTCCCCAAATCCATCTGTGTCCCTTGACCCACGTTTCAACGAGGTTGAGAGTTGTCGACATGAGAGGGCGGAGAGTGTGAAAAATACACGAGAATGACGACAGATAGCTGGACATGGCTGGCTGGCGCACTGGACCTTCATGTCAGTCGAACGATGACGATGGACTCAAATACATGCATCCTCTGGGATGTTACTTTGCTAAATTTCAGAAAAGTCTTGGAAACATCTGCAGGTTCGGTTGCCTGATTGTGAACTTGCGCAAACGGCGCTAATTCTTTTATTTGAGTGGAACAATGATAGTAAGAATGGCCACTTTACGCCACCCCCAGAACTAAATGCTGCGTGAGCCGCCGTAGTGGACCAACGACGCCATTCAGTAATGCGCAATCTCCATCCATTGTCGATGACACTCAGGGCCATGTAGCAGTTGAATTCCGATGATGCGAAAACGATTGACGCCGACGTATGATACATGCTATGCTATATACCACATGTGCTGCCTCCTTGCTTGAATGCACGAGTATAGCCACACTGTCCCTTCAGCTCCTAGTATTTGACACAAAATGTTCTTGTCAAAACCCCTTTGCGACGTCATCTTGGGATCCACAGCCCTCCATTGCCGTACATCCCATCTCTCAACGCTCCATGCTCGGACCTCACCCCCGCCCAGTGCAATGGGATCCTATTCACTTGTCGCTGTACTTTACCTGTAGCCTCATCCAATCTGTCCGAGAAGCTCCGGCCCCTCTCAGCAGCACGAGTCTCAATCACGGCCAAGGGGGGGACCCAATTGACACGTCCAAGGATCGCTAGAGTCGTTATGACGTCTTGGGCATATTCACGGGCCGATGCGTCTTGGTTGTCATTTACCGCGGACGGGTGCAGGAAGCCCATCAGCACGACCCTCAGCTTGGCGCCAAAGAACACATCGCCATTAAAATCGTGCGTGATGTGAACCGCGACATCGTTGTGCATGGCGACGCTGAGCGGCGCATGTCGCGGAGGTGCAATCGTCACGACAGCTTCATGCCAGTCGTGAGAGATGTCTTCTAGTTCTGCGGCCGGCAAAATCATGGCCCATGCGGCAAACACTCCTTTAAACTGCATTTTGATCGTCTCCGTGACTCCCTTGAGATTCGCAGTTGGAAATCCAATGTCCACGGTGGACATTCCGGTCCCCCTGGCTACCCTTCCCTCAAAGCTGATAGGAAATGGCGGTGCGGGCCCCGAGTCAGGCCCGATGACGGTCAAAGGTGCCTCCAACAACCGTGAGTTGAAAAGTTGGCCATATTCGCTGAGCTCGTTCCTTCTCCAGCTCTCATTAACAGCGTCACCTAGGCCAGCATGGCGATACCCCTGATGGATGACCTGCCCAACTCGTTTCGCCCCGGCGGCCTTGACCACTTTGGCAGCACCATTTTGTGCTACGGCGCTTGCGACGCCCGTGTATTTCCTTGCGGCTTGCTGGCCGATCGTGCTGGCGACTTTGACGCCCAGCTCGAGCGGCATGGTCCCGATGCCGGCCCCGCGGACGACAGCCACGTCCGTCGACGTGCTCGCGACTCTAAAGACTGGGCTGCCACAGAGGGTCCTTTTTCCGTCTTCGTCTGCACACAGAACTAGACGAAAGTAACCGTCGGCAGCCGCGGCCGGGATTCGGACGATGTGCGTCTCCCGCGGAACGTGACCCTTCAGCCTCCCTGATGCCTTTTTCGCAAACCTCTTGAGATCGCGCTGGATACCTCGTTCATCCACTTCTGGCAGCTGCTCTGGCCGAGCATGCTTCGCGGGGGTCACGTCGAGCCAGCTCCTTGTCGACCCTAGAAGCGCCTTGACTGTCATGCCCATGTTGCCAGAGTAGCCCTTCTGCTGCAGCCACACTGTCCTAGTCGCTGGTAACGGCTCGTCTGAGAGCACCGTGACGGACACAGCGGTGGACGGGCCGCGATACCATACAAGAGCGTGCGAGTGGCGGATGATGCTGTGGTGCCGCGTCGACTCAGCCGGTCTGCTAACGAGGCTGCCGGCGACATACTGAGCCTCGCTGAGCGCATTCATCCACATTGAGGGCCCTTTTAGCGCCGAGTTGACGGGAGATGCACCGCCAACAGATAGAGCAGATGAGCTCCGGACGCGGCGAAGGTCGATGGCGCCCGGCGCCAACGACGTTTCTGGGGGCGGCAGCTCATCAACAACAAAGTCGGTTGACCGTGTTTGGTGATCGGCAACCGAAGCAGCAAATGAGTTGAATCCTGGAGGCCTCGGCAGTTCCTGTGCCTTTGAATGCAGCTGCATTGCCGATCTGCTTGGTCGCAGGGGTAGGGGAGGGCAATCAAGATTGGATCCATGGCGGGAGCCGCTCGTTAGCGGCCGCTTGCTTGCGTGCTCCATGTAGGTAGGTAGCTTGGGAATGAAAGCATGACTAGCTGCGAGGTGACACGTAGATGATGAAGGAAGTGCAAATCGCCGTGAATATGAGTTTGGACCAATTCCGAAGAGTAATGACGGCTTGTTGGGGGAATCCTTTCCGGGGCAAATGAGACACTTGGCGTAGCGAGATTCGTACAGTGCAAGTTCCATGCCGGGTGCACTCAGCTAGGTGCCGGGTACAGTGTGAAGTCACAACAGTGGCAACTGGGACGCGTATATCCTCGTGCCATGTCTGGCGCATCGACACCGTTTATTCCCTAATGCTGAAATTTTTACTTGTGACTTTGTTTGCATCACACTTGTCAGATTGGCTTTTTATTTCGCATTGTCTCTATGGACTCATCGACTTTCAGCTAGCGAAGATGGCCTCAACCTCGCCTGCGGCCTTGACGGCCGGGGTCAAATTCTCATACCCGGTCTCAGTGACGAGGATGTTGTCCTCAATGCTTCAAATTTGACGTGTTAGCTCCAGGGCTGGTGCGCGAAGTCTTCTCCAGAAAGCATTACTCACCGAACACCACCCACGTCCCAATACTTGTCCAGCACGGCAGCGTCAATGTACTTGCTGTGAACCGGGTCGTTGAGATACGGCTTGATAATAAACTCGCAGAAGTACACCTATGAAGTCAGTGTGATTCCTTCGGGGACAAGACGACGCCTAGATGCTTACGCCTGGCTCGACGGTAACAACGCTGCCCGCGGGAATGCGGCCGCGCAGCCTCAGGTACCGGAACAGCTTGTCACTGTCGTTGGGGTTCGGATTGCCTCCGACGTCGTGGGTGTCGAGGCCAAGGAAGTGGCCCAGGCCATGAGGGAAGAAGGCGGCGCTCGTTCGGGCCTCGAGAATCTCTTTAGCATCGCCCTTGAGAATTCCAAGCTCCAGGAGGCCGTCAATGGCAATTTTGTGCGCATGCAGGTGAATGTCATCCCAGAGCATGCCGGCCTTGATCATGTTGGTGCAGTCTATGTTCATCTTGTAGACCAAGTCGTAGATCTGCCTCGACTCTTTGGTGAACTTGCCAGTCAGAGGGAAAGTCCTGGTCTGGGAACTGTTAGTAAAGGCTTAGCCAGACAATAAGCTGCACAAAAACCCACAATATCGGAGGCGTAGTTCTCCCACTCGGCACCGGCGTCAATCAGAACATTCTGCTTGCCTGCGAGAGGCGCGTTGTTGTCCATATAGTGCAGGGTCGCTGCGGCCTTTCCGCCGGCGAGGATGGGGTGGTAAGCCATCTCCTTTGCGCCGTTGGCCACGCAGATGTCCAGAAAGGCAGCCTCCAGCTCGCGCTCGTACTTGGCTGACCGAGCCCGCTCGACGACAGCCTTATGCGCCAAGCTAGAAATATGGTTGGCCTTGCGGATCATGGCGACCTCAAACTCGTCCTTGACGACACGTGATGTCTCAATGGCGCGCTTGAGGGCATCAAAATCCTTGTTGGCGAAGCCGAGAAAGGTGATGCTATCAGAGACCTGGCCGGCGAGGGCAAAGACGGTCGATTCGGGATTCTCTTTGGCAAGGTGGGTGAGTGTGGCGTTGACCTCGTTTGTGTATCGCACTTCATCGACGTCGTAGCGCGCAAGAGCGTCGTCGATGCTCACGGGGAGGCCCGACCAGATGACATCGTCGGGGTCGATCGGGGGGATGAAGAGGACTGACTTGGAGGACGCGATGTCATATGCAAAGTGGCAGTCGGCGAGATTGCAGCCTGTGAGGTAGTAGAAGTATCGGCGCTGACTGCACTTGCTCGTCAGTTTTTGGAATACGGCCAAGGAAGCCTTCATCTCAAGGGCAATGTAGCTATATGCCTACCGGAAGTGCTCGGGGGAGTCGTTGTCCTCCTGCATCTTGGTCATGCGACCCTCGAGGTACAAGACGCCGTTGGCGCCGGGAACTGTGCTGCGGAGAATGTCGACAACGCGCTTGGCGTGCGACTTGCCGGGGTATTTGCCCTTGAGGACAGCCTCGAAGTCTTGCGCGACCATCGTGGCGGAGGCGGCGGGAGCGGTGGAGGAGAAGGGACGGCGATGCTCTGGGCGTACTTGAGGGCGGGAAATGAAGCCCCGGAGGTGGCAATGGCTATGAAAGCAGGCTAACTTCGGTGTCCGTAGCAGTGCAGCAAAGCCGTTTCCGAGAAGAATAGTTCGCTGAAAGCGCGTACGCTGGGTTGTCGACGATGGTGGGGGAACTATTATAGTTGTCGAAAACAGACGCCGAGCCATGAGACGATGTGGCACCCGCAAAGTGCACCTCGCCCCGGGGCCGAGCCCGAGCCCGAGCCCAATCGTTAGGTGACCCGGCATTCTAGGCACGAAAGACACGCACTGATTTAGCGATGCAGTCGCCCACTTGAGCCACCTCTGCGGCCAGCCGCCCGGTCCGTTATGGCACCTGCAGACAACACACAGGCAGCGGATTGGACCGTGGAACGCATCGTGACGTGACGTGAACGCGAGCCGCGACCCCACGCTCGACAGACCCGAAAGAACCCCACCATGGCGGGGTATCGTCTTGGCCTCTTGCAGGGTCTCGGGTACGGTAGCAGTGCGAAATCATAATGTGGTGATTGGTTAATGACCTCGCGACCCGTCTCCGCAGCGGTTGTCACCGGTCTTGGAAAACTGGGCAGTGCCGCAACGAACTGGCCAAGATGGTACTACGTTCAGCGTTCGAATCGTTACGAGTACTTTTGTTTTGTTTTGGAATGAAGTTACGAAACGATGTTCATTGGCGTGGCTCCGAGGTTGACTTTTGAGAGCCGGAGCTTATGCGGTCCGGAAACGGCCCTCTCCGAAATGGCCCGGGCAACTGGGTTCCAAGAAGACAAATGCCTGAGGAACACTGCCCTAAACGTTGTGTTTTGAACATCCGGTACGGGGTGCATCTCTCGCAGCCTCAGCCGTAGCTATCCATTATTATCTGGACATATCATCTCCCGCGGATGGACTCTCTTCTACGTGGATCCGGACGCCGAGGCCTCATTGAAAGAGATCAAGTCGCAACGAGATGACGGAGCGGGAGGCGTAGCAGATGTCTACTAAGTGTTGGAGCGCCATCTGGGTATGTTTCCTTTTGGATCGTAGCTAAAGGTCTGGCAATGGGTCCATTGATGTGAAGGATACACCTGCTACGCCCATCTGGTGAGAAGCAATATTTGCTTCATTGGCCGACAGGTACTTAAGGACCAGACGGCAAAACGGGACGGAGCGCGACGTCAAGCAATGGAATCAAGATACCTCGAGCCATTTCATTGCAGATTTCTAGCTACTCTATTTCAAGTTTGTGTAAACCCCTCTCTGGAATTCTCCGTAATCCTCCAACTTGCACGTCATATCCTTGTGTTGACTTCATTGCCCGCAGAGAAATTGGAGACTAAGCGCCAGACCAGTACCAGAGCGGACTGATATGAGGCATCCGGGACTCTCTCAACGTCTGATGTGCTTGCCATCACCACTCGTGTCTCGCACCGGCCATTCTTTTGCAGCGCGTGGTTACTCTCTTTCGATCCGCAGCAAATGACGAATGTAGGGTCAATGGACTTAACTGAACAGACCAAGCCCATGCTCACACTTCCCACGACGACGCGTCCGCCCAATTCCCATACGCACAAAAAAGCACAGCACGACGAAACGGGGGACGGCCTCGGTTGCTTTTACCGCATTCTTCAACCGTCCTGTGGGCCAAAGCAGGAAAAAGAAAAAAATCGCGAGTCTCTTACGAGTACCACCCGGTTCCCGCCCCCGCTGTCGAATGAGTTGCAAGCCGCCCCTCTTGATACCGCCTCGCTAGTATGCGCCGCATCGATCTATGAGCTGTCATATCTCCAGGGAAGCTGAGCCACCGTTCTTCTTTCGCTAGCGCCAGGCAGGAGAACGCTTGGCGGTGAGGTGTTGTTCCCCTTCGGGCAGTTGATTTCGTTAAGAGAAAACAACATTGGAAAACATCACTTTGCGTGCCCAATCACCGGGCACGGAGCCAGTTCCGTAAGACAAGCTTTCTTTCCTGTGGTCTGTCTCGCCGCGCCACGGCTGGTGGCCCGCAAGACATCCGTACAGGCCCCGCCTGTGCCAGTGCCAGGGATAAGCAACGGGCAGCGGATAGCTGTCAGGGCGGTTGCCTCTCACCTGTCCCTTCGCGTATCTCGGTGGGCATCTGGCTTCATGCAGATGCAGTGTTGACGGCGAATCCGCACGGCATGTAACGCCTGTCCCATGGCAGCTCTGCATGCGATACATCGTACATACGTCGGGCATGCATGTTGCCAAGTGGCCCGGCTATGCAAATCGTAGGGCAACTGCCACTGACGCCAAGCTTTCCGTCGCCAGAGTCATGTTGTCGGCCCAATATACTCCGTACACCAGTCCCACCTGAGAGCACGGCGACGTAGCCTAATGACGACGGACACATGGATACCTGCTGCTTGAAAGCTACTCTGTTCTAGCAGAAAAATCGCTGGTATCGCAGCCGCCGAAAAAGAAAGGTCGATTGTCGTCATCAAATCTGTGGTAGCAGCACCGGCACACCGGGCCAGATCCTAGGCCCTTGTCCGCCCTGCGAACCCCTGGCCTGTGTAGCGCATGTCGCACGGCTCGACTGCATGCGCACCACCCGGGTTTCCCGAGGTAATGATTGATGGCGGCCAGTGACAGGGCCACTGAAAGTTGAGATGTCCATTCGTAGTCTGTCGCCGACGAATTGGCTGGCCCAGGACTGGATTGTGACCTTCTGTTGCGTTTCCCGACCTCCTTGATGGATGATTTGGTTTCATTGGGCCTTTCCGATGCTCGCAATCAAGAACAACGATACAACAGCATATCTAATGGGAGTAGAGGGCACGGATGCTCTTTTTGTTGTTCCCTCGCGAGGGAAGAGCAAGCCGCGGGGAGGCAACACGTACACACACACACACACAGAGATGTCACCTCTGCGCCCCAGTCAGCACGCTGTCCTCTGACTCTGGAGCCCCGGAACAATGCCCATTGGTTCGGTTGGTTGGCAGGTTGGCAGGCTCTTCCCTCGCCCTGCCCGTGGGCCCTGGAATGCCCTCCAGGACAATCGGTCGCTTCATTGTTGGTTCCATCCTTGGTGACTGGTGACCCATCTCACGTCTCAGACAAGCTCGCCGGGAGGTCCCCGCAAATGACAGCTCAGGCCGCGGGCAGCTTTCCGGTCTGCCATGGAGATCCAGAGTCTAGCTCGATACGCCCCAACGGTCCGTAGGAGATTACTGATCCTCTACCAACTCAAGAACGAGCGTCCCGGCCCGCTGGGTTGGAACCCGTGCGCCGTTGCTCTCGATCCCGGTACGCACGATCATTGGCCGGCGGCAAGAAGACGACCCTTGGACGGGGCCATGGCCTACCCCGTCAAGCGAGACAAAGGTCCAAAAACCATCGCCAGGGCTGACGGTGACTTGGCTTCGTCAATCTGACGAGCGTCGGTGCGAATCGTCTCCGAAGCATGGCATGACTCTCGTTCGACCAATGCCGTGAGAGCAGACTTCCCTTTCCGGGCATTTGGCTGCGGGTCCGGACGCCTCCTCGTTGCACAGATATATACGTCCGTACTCGCCGCCCAGTCGGCTCTCGCGCGAGACCGCTCACATCTCCAAATGCGGGTTCGTCATCGGATTTGCGTGCGGTGCAGCCTTTACTATCGTTAACCGTTCCTCCGTTCGGAAGCCTGGAAGTCCCATTTCACATTGCCCCTTCTCTGCGCCTCCCGTCTCACCGCTGAAGGACAACCATCGGCCCCTCGGTCGCTCTCGTCGCGCCAATCTTGTTGCGAAAAGAGTCGGGCAACGCAAAGTCTCAGTGTCTTCCGATCAGCGCTCCCTGATTACAACCGGTGAGCGCCGGGCCGGATCGGTCCTCTGTTTTTCATACTCGACAAGGATACGCCAGCGACGGGTTTCGCTTCAGTTAAGTGTAGCAAGAGGCAGCTCAACGGGGAACACGCGGCGCAGGTCTTTCAGGGCTATATCAAGGAGCCGCCATGCCGACCAAAATTGTCTACAAGCCAACAAGGACAAATAGCCATCACACTACTCAAGAACGATTCCACACTCCCATCATTATGGCAGACATGACGATTGGCGTTCAGCCTCCGAAGCGCGCACAGGTCGGAGCATGTCTGTATCCGCCTATCGTTGCGAATCAGTTGGCGCAGGAGAATGACGGCAACATCGACTATTTTGCCACTGCTGTGCTTCTTGATCGACAGGGCTTGGTGGTTGATGGTCTCCTGGAAGGCACTAAGGCCGCCAGCAGCTTCGAAGTTGCCCAATCCAAGACGGTTCCAGCGTCAAATCTGTTTTCCTTTGCAGACCTGTCGATATCGCAGCCGGGGACGTATGCAATCCGCATCGACATATACCAGTTCGTACCTGGAGACCATGCTGGAGCTACGTTGGTGAAGCAGCTCGTGACAAGGGTAGTCTCCGTCTTTGATGCTGATATTCCTTCTGAAAGCCCATGTAAGTTCACTCATGTTGCGGCAGCAAACACAAACACTAATGCGTTTGCCAGCATTCGATGAGCGCTCTCTTATTCGCAGGGGTCGGGACGCAGGCGTTCCCATGCCCCCGTCTCCATAAGGAGAAAATCGCGTCGGAAGGGTTTGAGCGGTGTGTTTTTGAAGCGTTGTTATAGAACACCAAGCAGGCGATGGTTTACATATTCTGGCTCAGTTGATCCCCGACGATGAGACTCATTGGCGGCCGAGATTAGAAGCAGACTTGCAGCGTTAGGGCACTTTGAAATCGGCAGCGTTCTTTGCACGCGGTCTCAGTAGATGTGTGACGTGGTGAGTGTTCTGAGGTAGCAGTTAGTCAGGCTGTATCACCATCATCCAGAGCCGTCCCACCACAGCTGTCCCACGAGACATCCGACATCTGTCGGACATCGGCGCGATGCTCTTTGACATATGGCGGCGCTCAAAGGGTGCATCCGCACTACCCTCGTACAGCGCTACAGTCGCATCACTTTATGAGGTAGGGTGAAGAATGCCACAGGAGCCGAGCTTGCTTGTCCATGGCCCCTGTTGCTAAGAATTGACTGTGCACAGCCCATCTCAAGGGGGCATAAGTGGCCGGAGTGGCTGCTGAGACATTGACGACTCTACAGCTAACCTTTCCGAATCATAATTTTCGATAGGGCCAACGCCATCACTAAGAGGAGGTCCGAGGGCACAGGAGCCAGCGCCCTTTGAGCATGGGAAAATCGAGGCAGAGCAAGGAAGCTTCGGCGCTGTTGTCTCTCATCAGGTTCTCTGAGGCGATGTCTCGCAGAGGACGGTAAGGGGTGATGGCAGCGTTGATACTGAGATTGGTCTGGGCCAGAGCCCGACCGGTCAATGCTGAGACACGTGCACACAGCTTTTGGTGCCCAGTACGTACGGAGTATGGATTAGCAGAGAAGGATGATGCGGTGCTGCGAACAAGACGCATCTCGTCGGAGGGCTCGCGCTCCACGCTGGCGAAGCCAATGAGCGTCAGCAATCACGTGGATCAAACCGTCGGTACTTAAACACTATCGCCGCTAGCCGAAGAAACATACTATTTCTGCGGGGCCTGCGCTCATGAATTGATAATGAACATGTACATTCCCATCCTGCTCTCAGCCTGCAATTTCTCCTCTCATGACACTTTCTAGCCGCCGTTGTGAAGAATCGCTGGATGACACAGCCTGCAAAGGTTTAGAACTCAGCCATCAGTCGAGCAGGCTTCCCGACTGTCTACGAACGGCGCCCCAGCGTACAGCTGGGCAGAGCGCAGCAAGATGGTGTATTACTACACGTCGAGCGTCGTCGAACCGAAAGGCTTCATCTACGTCGGCAAGGACAAGTTTGAGAGTGAGCAAAGCCTTCCCCGTACGCCAAATTCCTCTCTACCAGCTTCCTGACACGCGCCAGATGAGGACTTGATCAAGTTTGGCTGGGATGAAGACGTCTGGTGAGTGTCATCCTGGCCACCCGCCGCAGATTTCAACTCGGCTCATCGCTCACATCTTGATGCTCCCAGGGTATGACTGCTCAATATGCACCTTCGCGATTCTGTTGGCTGACAGGGGACTCAGTTCCACGTCGACAAGCTCTCCAGCGCCCACATCTACCTTCGCATGCAAGAGGGCGAGTCCTGGGATGCCCTCCCTCAGGATCTCATCACCGACCTCGCTCAACTAACAAAGGCAAACTCCATCGAGGGTGCGTAGCCACCCGTGCCCTCTCGGATATTACTCCTCCGAACCAAAGGGCTAATGTGCGCCACAGGCAACAAAAAGGACAACGTTACCATCATATATACGCCCTGGTCTAATCTCAAAAAAGATGGCAGCATGGACGTCGGCCAGGTCAGCTTCAAGGACCCCCGCAAGGTACGTCAGCACATCTCCAGGCAGCTCTCTACCGCAGTCCGATTAATTGCAACAGGTCAAGCGCGTGCTCGTTGCTCAGCGGGAGAATCCCATCGTCAACCGTCTAAATAAGACGAAGGTCGAAAAGAAGCCGGACCTGAAATCAGAGCGCGACGACCGCCTAAAGGAGCTGCGCCGCCGCGACCAGGCAGCACAGCAACAACGGGTTAGTAGCCGATCTCTCTTCAGCCCCCTGCCGGCTCGCGCTTCAGGATGCTCGCTGCCTGCGAGGGAGCACGCTTCGCCAAGCGCCCGAGCATTTTCAGCCCTTGCACTCGACCGCATGCTGACATTTTCAACAACTAGCGAAAGGAAGAAGCCAAGCAGGCCAGGGAGTGGCAGGAGAAGAAGTGGCAAAAGGACCATGCTTACGATGAGCTGTTTACGGACGAAAACATGGCTGCGACCAGCAACCAGGATCGGGACGCCAACTGGGAAGAAGATTTCATGTAATCAAGTCATGAGATTGTTCATCGAGAACATATTCATCAAGCATTCGCTGGCGTGTATTCCTGCTCCAGCCCTAACTAGAGTTTCCCATTGATCGCTGCCGAGCGACTGTGATAATATGTGAAATCCAAGGGTATTCAAAATCGCCGTTGCCTACCACAGTAATATGAACGATTGACTTCCATCCGCTGTACCCTCAATTGATGCCAATTCTCCTAGTCCTGCCAATGCTCAAGTCGTCCAATCTGCTTGCGAGTCCCCGAAGCTCGCTCGATGCGTCGGGTCGCAGCGGGCTGGAAGATCCCTGGTTGCTCCTGCTGAAACTATGGATGCTCGACGAGCTTGCTGTCGGGGATCGGCCGGCAGACGCAGCGGCATCAAAGAGCGGTGGCGGGTGGTCATCCTCCTCTTCATCTACCTCAAAGTTTTCCAGATCTCCCTCGTCCTCGGCCACAGCCTGTCTTTTAGAGCATGAGAGCTCATTCAAGCTGGCGAGAGTCACAATAGGCTCGCCCCCGGGAAGCTTGACTTCGGCTGCCTCGAGCGTCTGAGCGACATCGAGGAGAAGCACATCCATAGGGCAGATGTAGGCAACATGCTTCCGCTGGCTCCATGCCAACACGTGCCCGCAGAGCTGTCCTTCATGGCGGTCTACCACCCAAGCGCCGCTGTCACCCGGGATGCCCATTGGAACGCAACTGCTGCAATTCGCCTCCCCTTCAGCCGGCGTCGATGGCACGCTAGTAATCTGATATGTGTGGCTGGGCGACGTGCGACCATAGATTTTGACGCTGGTCAAAGCCGGGAGGATCTGTCCGGTCTGCAGACCGCTCGTCCGCGCCATGCATTGGACCTCCATGCCTGGGAGGGACGAGAATGGCGCAACAGTTGTCGGACGCAGCAGTGTCACGTCGTCCTTCTTGCCAGAGTGTGCTCGCCCTTTCAGCGTCGCCTGGGAAGCAGAAGGAATGCGGTTTTCCCCTGGCAGACGCCCGTCGGCAAATTCGAACAAGGCCCAGTCCACCTCGTGCACCAAGCCGTTGACCTCCTTGCGACGGATACCGCTCGATGCAAACACCTGGCCCAGGCTGAATGAATCAAGGTGATCTTCATCAGCAGTTTCCGCACAGGGATAGAAGCCATCTTCCACGTCGTCTAAGGCGGGCTGAGTGACGATATAGCCGTCACCACAGCCTGGCTCAATACCGGGAATGTCTCCCGGCTCAAACTCGTCCTCCTCTTCATCATCGCCGTAGTCGCTTGTAATATCAGTCTCAGAATACGGTTCAGACTCCGTATCAGAAAGCTCGTAGGAAAAGTCTTCTTCGCCGCTGCTTCCTGCGGCGAACTCGGCATACCAATCCCTGTCAGGCGCGGCGCTGCTGCGCAAGTTCTCCGCTTGCGCAAGGTCGCGATCCGGGTCATCGAGCATGTGATGCACCGTCATACCATACGGCTTGTCGTCGACTATGACCAATCCGCCGAAGCTGACAGGGGGCAGGTGGCGATCTCCGATCCAGGCTCCGATGCTAGCCCCATTGCCCGGTTGCTCTTGATACTCGGGATTGACGGCCTCGACATCCTCATCTTCGGCATCTGGCCCGTTTGAGTCTGCTAGGGTTGTGCCAGTCATCGATCGCTTAACAGTATCCGTCTGCCTGCGCGACCGAAGCACATGTCCTCTGCAGACCTTGAGTGCAAACCCAGTGGTCCCGTCGAACAAGTCGCCCAGCCTCTTCTTCAAGATAGCGCGGACTTTGCCAACTGATGTGCAGACCACTAACACTGTGGGCTGCGTCTTTTGTGGGCTTGTGCCAACCGACTCGAGTGAGATTTCAACCGACTCGGGGTGCTTTCGGTAAAAGTGTCTAAGAGCTTGGTTCACCTGAGGCATGAGGAGGGTATTCCACTTCTCAATCACGTCCGGTTCTAGGGCAACATGCGGATAGAGGCGTACTTTCGTCTCAGACTTGGCCGTTTTCCCGAGGACGTCTAAAGAATGATTAGCTGGAAGCAATTGTAGTGGAGTCTTGCAAAATACCGTCAACGTCGACATCTCCCAGGGCCAATTCGTGCGCTTCCTTGGGCATGGCAGGCTCTTGAATGGCCACTTTCACATCGTTGGAATAGTTAAGCGGAGCCTTGGTACCTTTGTCTTTGGATGATTCGGCGGGCAGTCGATTGTCAGAGCCAGCCCTGTGCAGCTCCTGTGTCAGTCGCTCCTCCAGCCCGCTGACACCATCCAGAATACAGCAGGCCTCCAGATAACGGCTCACGCGCACCTGCACGGCGGAGAGGAGGGACTCGCCACCAGCGTTGCCAGGGGCCTCCTCATCAGTGGCTTGCCAACAGGCCTGTACAGCCTTCATGTACAAGCTGCCGCACTTGACAGCAAGTCGATCGAAAAGAGAATTGCCAACCGATGCCGACGCCAGTTCAGGGGCGATGGTCTCTATCTTCGTCCAGAGGCCGATGGAAAGGAGAATCATAGCCAGCGAATAGAGCTCGAGAACGCGCTCATCGGTATTGGTCAGTGGGGATGTTGGCGCGCTGCGGGGGTCCAGAGGGTGGCGCCAGAGCGAGAAATCGACGACGGAGTCGCCCTCCGCAAAAAGATCAAATGACGAGACGAGTGGGCGCCGAACATCGACCATCCCATCGGCGACGCCAGCCTCCTTAGTGGTTGCGTCGCAGAATGAAACGTTGCGGTCGCTCAAGTTGCCATGGGTAACACCACGGGCATGCATGTCAAAAATGGTATTCGTAAGATTGTAGGCGAGCCTGAATTTGCACTCGAGCAACGGTTCCGAGTCAGGCTGGGATAGGAGGTCGTTTAGAGTCGGAAGATTGTAAAGTGGGTTCTGAGTAAGTCGCTCGAACGATACGGCATTGAAAGATGGCGGGAACCGATAGACGAGGCCCAGTCTTGAGTTTTCCATGTCCTCGAAGTAGCCAAGAAGACGAGGTAGACCAGTCCAAGTACCCGGGGCACGTTGGGGGTCCTGCTGCAAGCCGGCGGACAGTTTCTCGAAGCGAGCCATAGGAGGCATGATACCTGTCGTGGCGTATATCGAGTCGAACGCGGCGTACTCTAGCAGAAGCGGTGCCCAGGGTTCCCGAGTCGTCCCTTGGGTCAGCTCCGAGTACGCCGTCTTGCTCATGAAGACAACCTCTCGGAGGGGCGGCTGGCCATCGTCGCGCTTCATGGGTCGCAGGTGTGTCAGGGTCTGCGCATCAATATGTTGAGGTGTTTGCATGCGACTTGACTCGAAGGGACGAAACTCGTCGCCCGCCGATGAGCCCTTGTAGGCGGTCTTGGACATGCGCCGCGGTACTCCGGAAGATGAGCGGGTGCGAGACAAGTCGTAAAGCGTATCGATGGAGGCCGTTAGGTCGCGAACGAGATCCTCGAAGCGACCCTTGTCCCACTGAATCAGCGGCGGCTTACGATCCGGCGAGGCGGGGTTGCCTTCAACGACGCGCTTCGAGCTCAGCCAAAGCGGTTCGGCTTCGGCCAGGATGTCCTTGATGGTGGACATGATGCTGCCGACAACCTCGCTGAGGCCGGCCTTGGAGAGCGACTCGTCGATCTCGGCGGCCTGGTTGGGATCAGACCACTCGAGGCCCCAGGTGACGAGGCGATCCTTTTGGATGCGCAGTTTGCGGTGCAGCCCCTTGATCTCAGGGTCATCCTCGCTAGGGACGGGGCCCTTGACGAAGTCGGTCGACTTTTTGGTGTCATTGTAGAGGCGGCTGAGGCGGCGCTGAAAGGGCAGCTGGAAGCTGGCCATGGGGAGAAATGAGTCCATGGTGGTGAGGCAGTAAGCGCTCGGATGAGCGGGTGTGTAAGTGAGCTCAAGTCAGGTCAAGGTGGAGGAGATGGAATCGGGAGCAATCAGGCCGAGTCACCAGCGACGGCCTTGGTTGTGCGATGCCAAAACCGCGACGACATCAACGCGCCGCGAGCTCTAGCAGTGGATGAGGGCTTCGCAGCAGCGCATGGCCAGCGCAGGACGGCTGTTGAGTGAGTCGAGTATGAAGATGAAGACGCAACGCGCGAGGACATGCGAGAGCGCACGTTGAAGCTGCAGCCTCGCGGGCAGGTCTCAGGTTGCAGAGACAGACTAGGCAACACGTCGCAGGCTGAGAAGAAGAAAGCCTGCGCCGGCCGACGCTCCCGAGTCGTAGACGGTTATTCGGCTGCCTGTCCAACAGTGCCGGCATTCATGCATGGGGTTGATATCAGCGACTCGGCCCCATTGTGGGTGTCGCTCGCGCGCGCGGGGGGTGGTCCCACGCCCATCAAATGAATGCTGCTGCCTGGCCCTTGGCCGCAAACGCCGAGACGGTTCCATTGGTAGGAGCTGAGAGAAAGGCAGCCTGTTGGGCCAATGAGACAATAAGGACGGCCTTGGACAGTCATTGGTGATGGCTCAGGGAGCGGAGCCCATCGCGCCCATTCAAGTCACGTGTCCCGGAGGAACTCGTCGATGGTCACGTGTTCCCTTTGCACCCTCCCTCCTGTGACTGTGACGGCTTGACTGGTTGACTGGGTACTCCGTTGCAACGAACGAACTAGAATTCAAGAAATAAGGCACCGGCGCAGTCCCCAGCCGAATCCATCACCCGGGTCATGTTTCACCTTCGCGCCGCTGAAGGGATACGAAAAATGCCACCTTGCCTCACGATAAGCCTGCAGAAGACGAACCCATTCTGCCAGGACGGTGGATACGCGATTGGTGGAATGCTGGAGCCCCAAGCTGCGTCCGCCCTCTCTCCGCCCGTATCGTACAAACGAGAGGAAAACGCCCTTGACACCCTTGTACTAAGGTATCCTACCAACCCAGGTACCTTAGTTTCCCTTAATTCGATACCAACTCCACATTCTACAGTACAGCATCGTGTGATCGGCGTTAAGAGCTAAAGATGTATCCAGGGAATCCTGTTCTTCCCTCGATGTGTTCCCTGGTCCCTCGCCTGCCAGAAGCCAGCCATCGTCGGAATATGTCGAGCACAGGCTCGATGGCTCTGACCGGCGCGAGCCAAGTAGTGCTTCACCGGAGCATATGAGGTCATTTGCGATTGAGCCAGTTCACGATCGCGGCCATCGTGGCAGTAGAATCGTCAGCAGGTCAAGAACACGTCCGGCGGCTTTGTGCTTCATCAGGCGCGGCCGCCATCGCAAATCAGACCCTCATAGCGCCTGCTCAGGCCGCGCGCCGTGGCAAAGTGAAGCCGCGAGGAGTCTCGACCACGACGGCGAGATCGGACCGTATCTCCGGTGGCGGCGTGGGTTCCGCCTGGTCGATGCCGGAGGTGCTCTCAAGGCAAGCCGAGCCGGTCCGCCGTGGCAACAATGCGTGGAGCTCGGGCAGCGGGGCCGTGTCGAAGTGGGCGGCTGCAACCGTGGGGACGACGAGACGGAACACGACGCAACAGACGCGCATGGCGGCTCATACCGGGGGCCGCGGGCCGATGGCTGGAATTGACGCGAACGTGTACATGTAAGTGGCATGAATTGAGGTCGACGTGGGAAGGTCCCCATTTTATCTAAGGGAGGACAAGAAGACTTACGATTCGATCATTACATTCGTAGCAACCAAGGTAGGTAGGTGGCCGGTGGCTACCCCGCAGCGTACATACTAGCTTCTCACCATGACGTTCCATCGCAGCCGGATCAGTGCCATCGAACTGTATCCTTCCGTACGTCACCGAAGCTTGACAAAAACACGATTTACGCCAATCAGACATATCATTGGACTTTTTGATTGGCTTTTGATTAGTTATTCCCCCTGCCGGCAAAACTCTCGAAGCTTGATATCTGAATGCTGTTAACACTATCAAACTTCAACTTGGGTAAAGAAGGGACAACGCAGATGGAACTTGAAGGTAGGTAATGTTTTGCTGGTCGAATTCGCTACTGTGAGAAGTTCTTGGAGAAATTTTCAGATTTCAGATTCAAATCAGCTGCAGTTATATTATCTACACAAATGGAGCGCCCAGGCTTCGTTCCTTCATCCCTAGTTCAAGTCCTCCTCCACCTTTGGACTGTGGTCTTCAGTCCCAGCATTACCGCCTACTCGTACTTGATCTTGAACGCTGGCGATTCGCTCACATCATACTGAGCCTTGTCCTTGGCGTCGCCAAAGATCTTCAGCGCGCGCACCACAAACTTGTACTTGCCTGGGGGCGCGTAATTGCCCGAGTTGAGGCGGCCGTCCCAGGGGTAGGGGCCGGCGCCGCGCGTGGCGTACTTGGCCGGGAAACCGTAGGGCTGACCAATCGTCTTATAGCCCCAGTGCTCTGTCGTCAGGTTCTTAGGCGGGCAAGTCGTCATTGGCACAATGTCCGCGCGGAGGAACGCCGAGCCGAGGGCCAGGTTGACGACGAGCGCGGGAAGATTGGAGCTGCCGTCGGCGTTGCCGGGCGCAGGTATCGTGAAGGTCTGGTTGGCGGTGACGGGCTTCAGGTCCTTGTCCGTCGAGAGCGCAATCCAAGTGTCCTTGGCACCCAGCACTGTCGCGTCGTGGAGCGATCCCGTGAGGCCCTGGTAGGGGATGGAGAGAGTGGTGCCATCGGTTCCGTTGAGGGCGACCCAGCCCGACCACAGAGCCAGGCGCTTGCCGTCAAGGCCGGCGGGCGCAGTAGCGGACACCTCGATGGTTGCCGAATCACCGGCGGCGATCTTGACGGAGTCCTGGCTGAACTTGAGCGTCGCGACGCCCTCGACGGGTTCGTTGGGGAAGGGAGCCGGGTAGATGGAGTCGGCACCGAGCGTGTACATGGTGACAGCAGGCACGTGCGAGAGCTTGTACGTGATCTCGTCCTTGCCCTTGTTGCTGACCTTGAACTTGAGCGACTTGGCGAAGTGGTCGGTATCGTTGAAGGACAGGCCGGATGGCTCGAGCAGTGTCGTGGCGTAGGCGGCGTCGTGAGCCTGAACCAGGCCACCACCCTGCTGAGCGGCCGGGGCAAGGAAGCTGTAGAACTTGGTCCCGTCGTTGAAGCGCTGTGGGTTCGCGTTGGACGACATGAGGTTGTCAATGGTAGCGGGGTCGAAGGTGCCGCGCACTTGGCCGATGAGCGCAACAATGCCGGCCGCGAGGGGGCAGGCCATTGAGGTTCCCGACAGCACCGCGTAGCCGCCGAGGGCCAGAGGGTAAGTGGACAGGATATTGCCGCCGGGGGTTCCGACCTGGGGCTTGAGGTCCATCTCCCAGGTCGGGCCCCAGGTGGTGTAAGTGCTAAGGGCACCGCCGGTGGCGGTGTTGTTCACGGCGAGGAGCTGGCTGTCCGTCTTGTCGCGGCTGACCATCTTGAGCGTGACCTTCTTGCCGTCATTGAGAGCCTTGACCCAGGTCTCGCCGACATCCTTGGTCGCCATGCCGCCGGCCAGCACGCCCGGGACGGTGCTCACATCAATGGACAGCGCGCCGAGGACGTTGTTATAGACCATGATGTACTTGGCACCCTTGGCGGCAGCGTTGGTGGCCTTCTGAACAAAGGTGCACGAGCCGCGGCGGATGAGGACAATCTTGTTGCTCAGGTCCGGCGTGCTATCGGGCAGAGCCTTGCAGCCATCGTCCTTGATAGTGGCGTCCTTGCTCGTGGCATAGATCTCGAGCGTCACGCCATCCCAAGCCTCGGGCTCGGCGGGCACGTAGCCAAACTTGACGTCATCGCCGGAGTCGATGGAGTATTTGGCGTTGTAGAGCAGCGTGGGCGTCAAGGAGTTGTCGAACGAGGCGACCGAAGTGACGCCCTTGCCGTCGGCAGCGCCGCTGGCGTAGAAGAGACCTTTGTCGCCCTCGTTGCCGGCAGAAACGGTGCAGGGAACACCCTTGTCGACGATGCGAGAGACCGTCACAGCCCAGGGGTCCTCGGACCAGCCGCTGGGCCCGCCGATGGACGCGGTGATGATGTTGGCGCCGTCCTGGTAAGCCTTGTTATAGGCGGCGATGAGCACGTCGTTGCTGACCTGGCCCTTGCAGCCAAAGACACGGTAGGCGCCGAGCGTGGCATCGGGAGCCGCGCCCGTGAAGCCGAACTTGTTGGGCTGAGCGGCGACGATGCCAGCGACGTGGGAGCCGTGGCCGGCGCAGTCCATGGGGTCGTCGTCGGGGTGGGGCGTGTTGCCGCCGTCGTAGGCGTCGCCGACGAGATCGGTACCAAAAGAAACAAGGCAGCCCTTACCGAAGCAGCCGCCGAGGGCTGGGTGCTTGTAATCAATCTGTTTCATAGAGTACGTGCGTCAGTTTTGACTCATGCCTGGGGACTTCTATCCCATGAGAGCTGAAGGTCCATGACTTACACCAGTGTCAATGACAGCAATCTTGATGCCCTTGCCAGTGTAGCCCTCGGCCCGCAGCTTGTCGACCTGGGTCATTACGTGCGGCGAGAAGGTGTCTTCGGTCTGGTTGGCCGCGTCGCGCTTCTGGACGTCGCCAAAGTGCTCCTTGGGGTTGGTGCCAACCCACTCAACGCGCGGGTCGGGCATGTTGTACAACTTCAGCGGCCACACGTTCTTGACCTCGGGCAGGGCGGCGATCTTGGCCGCCTTCTCGTCGGCCGTTGCCACGTCATTGAGCTGCACCGAGACACCCTTGAAGAGCTCATAGTCGAGCGTCATGCGCGTCGTGCCCTCCTTCTCCACAGCCTTGTAGAGCGCGTTGGGATTCTGGGAGCCTTGTCAGCAAGGAAGCTCGCCTTGGCAAAGAGGCACGCGGCGACCCAATTGCTCTTGTAGCTGAGCCGCAGCATGGACGTGACCGGGTTTACTTACTTTGCCTTCCTCGAGCTCAAAAATGTAGGCGCCGGGGACGACATGGCTGGAGGCTTGGGTTGCCAGCGCAGTCGAGGCGGCGGCAGCCAGCGACGCGAGGAGCGATGAGCGCACCATGGCGGCGAGAGGATTGACTGTAGCCCGGCGTCTTTGACTTGTACTTGCCTGGGCCCTCGACTCTAAAACGAACGAAGGGACGAGAAGCAGGCAGTGAAGGACTGGGTGAAGGGGTTCCCAGGACAACCCGAGAGAGAGGATAAGAAACTTCTCGGTAGCCAGGCCGGGCTGCCGGCCGTTCTATATAGCGACGATCATGTCGTCAGCTGGCCGGTCTCCCGTCCTCACCGTCCTCGGTCTCGCCAGCGCCAAAAGCAGGAAGCCCAGAGACAAGCATGCACGTATGCATAGACGCCATGCTGGTCAGCGGGCAGCGAGTAATGGCCGCGCCCGCATATTGGCTCCTCGCCAAGTCGCATCGCAGCAAGGCCGGCTACCGGAGCGGCCAGGTCCAGGATCTACTCCCCCACCCGTCTGCGAACCGAAGAGGCAGTGTATTTGACGCACTTGCGCCGTACGGGCAGGTCAGTAGGGCAGAGGGACGGGAGAAGGTCGAGGGGATGACAGGGGTAGATGGACGGCCGTGGAGAGACATGAGAGGGGCAGGACGTGACAGCTCCTCGTACTGGCAGTCACTTGACCGACGGAGTGCTAATTCGTAGTCCGTAGAGGGAGCCGGCAGAGGACGAAAGAGAAACGGCCATCCAGCCAACGTTCCCGAGCCGCCCAACGTTCCCGAGCCGCCCAACGCTCGTCGCGAGGAATCGCAATTCGCAGGAACAAGCTCTGCTAGCCTCGCCGTCCGGCTGCCGCCATCGTCCGACCATGGCCGCCAGCCTTTCCAGCTTCCCTCCTAGGCCAGGAACCGCGACGCAGCTCCAGCTCTCGAACGCGATATCGACGGAGCCAAGCTTCGCACACCTACCGCATCAGGCAAGCGTCAGGTCCCCTCCCGGCGGGGAGGCCCATAGATCCAACCCCGCTGGAGGGGTTGCAAGGGGCGGCGTCAGGGGATCGATGAGTGAGAGTTGGAGAAAGAAGTGGGGACGGGCGTGAGCTTGGTGATTGAGATTGGCGGGTCAGCCAGGCTCGCAAGCAGCCTGATTTGGGGATCAGCCGGCCTGCGGAGAAGAGACATTGGAGCGACGGTGTGTCGGTGGCTTGTTCTTCAGCAAGCCGTCGGCGAAAGACAAAGTGGCACGCTGCAGTCGCATGGTCTATTGCCAGGACCACGACATATCACAGCAAGGTTTAGACGAAACATTCGGGCAAAGTAGTCCGTACACGCCCTGAAGCTCCGGAAGGAAGCTATAGCAGGCGCATGAAAGCCCCGCCGTGCCCCGTTAACTTCCAGGTTACGAGATGCACGACAAATCAGTGAAGTCAGTGAAAGACCCGATCCTCCAGTCTCCAGACCGGTTCAAACCCAGTCTCCCGCAATGAGCGACGGAAGGAGGTGGCCATTGACAATGCACAACGACACTGCCGGGGCGTTGCTGTCTTGCGCTGATACGTTGTCCTTGCTGCTGCGGCTGGACGCAATGCTTCTGTGGCTGGATCTGGGCAGCCCTGGACAGTAAAAGACGGAGCCGATCACCATCTCTTTGTACAGGGTACGGAGTACGGATACATTTTCTCTTATTAATCACCGGCGCAACCAGCAGTCTTGTGACAAGCTTGACTTCCCCTGGTGTCGAGCTCGTGAGCTGCCACACTTGGTTCAGCCACCGCAGACAGCACAATGTCCTTCTGTTCACTCTGGCTTCATCGAAGACTCCAGTCGACATGATCAATCAGTGTCTCGCGCCATCGAGCCCCTGTCCACGGCGGCAGGCGATTGACTTTGCAGCTCCCGGCCGGCCCTACTTGTAAGGCAGGGTATCTTTCCAGCTTATACCCACCCAACCCTACCTTAATATCGCCGTCCGTTTCTTCAGCAGTGGCCGGCCCTCGCCCCGGGCCTGGAGCACGCGCCGCTCTCAATGTTTCTTACGAACTCTTCGGCGGTTGCAACGGTGAACCATTGAGAGCCACACCCGCCGCAATCGGAAGAAATGTCGCATTGACTTCCTCGCTTACCTTTTCGCGCCGCAGCAAGATCCATTACTCCGCCAGATAAAGAACGCGGCTCCTTGCCTCGTTTAGTAAGGTGCAACACGGTGCACCCTGCCGCCGCGGCATTTCGCATTTCGTCAGCCCGTCCGCGCCGCCAGCCATACGCCTCGGTGCCCGACGACGGACCGGGCCACAAGATGTAATAGGTAGGTAGGTGTGCACTGCATGTCTCCCGTGCGACCAGCCGCTCGTCGGTGGACATTAACTACTCCGGAGGGTGAGCAGGTATGCTGGCGGCCTCACCGGAGCCTGCCGACATGAACCCCCCGCTTTAGTTCCCGACCCAACTCGGTGCCATCCGTTACGCCCGAGGATCTGCTCGCATGCGAACTTTACAGATTCTGTTCTCGACCGAGTACTGCTCCCTGCGTTTGCAAAGAGACAGCCAAGAAAGCTGCTGGCTTCGCGCGCACACAATTACGACCCTCGTTGCTTCCACGTACTCATGGGTGAGACAACGGTGTCTTGGGAGCGCAAGATCGTCCTCAACTCGTCGGTTCGAGAAATCGCGTGCATATCCACAACGTACAATTGCTTCGATAGCGAGCGTGGTTTATCCGTACTTTGTCATCGAATGCAATCTACGAGAACTCGTAGGCAGAAGGCTAGAGAACAAGTAATGGCACTTCTGTAGCGTCGCTAGCAGCCGGAGCCCCTGCACCTACCAGATCTCGCCTATAAGCAGGGGGCCCCAGTCCGAGTTCTGCCCTGCTCCCGGTCCCCATTGTGGATGAAATGCGATACGAGTGCTCCGTACTCACACTCGTACGCATCCTGCAGTGAGCCTGCGGCTGGGCCCTTCGCTACCCCAGATTCGGCATCTCAGTGTTCACGAGTGCTCTCTTGCCCCTGGCATCTCCAAAGCCGGGACCTTTTTTCCCTCTTTCCGCCAAACTCGCCAATGGGTCTGGAGCGGTGCAGGGTCCCGTCTCCTTCCCATCCGGGATCGGGACGTTTGGCGAGAGGCAATCAACAAGCACTTGGCAAGGCCCGCGTGCATAAATTGTGATTCTTACGTACTACGCTTGTGCCCGGTCAAAGCGGACCTGGTTCCGGAATGGTTGCGTCCGGACAAACTTGCATCTTGCCACTCGCATCCAATTCGACGCCCTAAAATCATCGACAACCTGCTGGTCTCGGATCTTGCCCAAGGTTAGCCTTTTCATTCCGAAGAGGTGCGCAGCGAGCCCATCCGAACGTGCTGGCGTTGCATCCGCCAGTGATCAACAGGTACGGAGAGTATTGGCAGCCGACTGGACAGCATCCCGTCCCCCCTGTCTCTTTGACAAACCTGTCTTCCCTCTTACCCTCCACAGTGGGAGAGACGTCCCCGCATCATCAAAAACCGTGTGTGCAGGTGTCTTTATGACTTTGAGCTAGTCCAACAGAAACTGTTTGACGGCACAATTCAGTAAGGGGTAGCTCGATAGCCCCAGTTCCTGGAGCCTGCGTGAGCTAGACGCCACGATTCCAACTGCGCATCTGAGAACATACCAGATTTTAAACAAACATGTGCTTACCGAAATGGTACATTTGAATGCGAAAAGCTCTTGGGAACAGACTCCGTGGAGTATTTGAATATTACTGCTATAATACATGACGAATTACAAGTAGGTAAGTGGCGTGTGGTAGGAATCTCCTTGCCTTTATCATGTATATTGCTCTTCGTTCATCTTTTAATATTCCTTGATAATTCTTTTCTTATCAATATTTTTCTTATCCATAAATATTGCTTGTTTATCATTAGTTTACGTTGAAACTAGTCCTGCTTATGGATAATTAATTGTCGTTCTTATTAGTACATGTATTATCCCCGTCTTACAAGGTCCATATCTGCTTGTGCACATGTATTGAAACAACCGCTTACGCGTACTTCAGTCGACAAGCCGTAAGTTCGCCTCTACTTCCACTCTCGAGCCAACCACAAGTACTGCCATATCATGCATTCATGAAGCGTGAATCGAAACTTGCCAACCGCGACTGTTCGAACAGAATGCTGGTGACCGGCGTTCGCCGAGGCGCCGGTGACCGGCAAAAGCTCGGCCCAAGTTCCTCACCATGTCATTGGTGCTGAATAATTCCCAACACCTCGCTCGTCAAACACCACACCAACCATTGACATCACCAGCAGCACGCCCCCAGCTTGGCCGGCTCATTGTCCCGTCGCGCAGCGTCTCCCTCAACCGCCATGATCTGCCCATCCTGCCGCGCCGCCCAGCGCGCCCCGCGCATCCTCCGCGGCACGGTGCGTTCCTTCAGCGCAACCGCCCTCCAGCCGCCGCGACCACTGCCCCATTCCCGCGCGACACCCCCAGCCGTCCGCCTCTTCTCCTCCAGCCGTGGCCTCCGCTCCGCTCTGCCGGCCGCGGAGGAGAACCAAGACTCGGAAAGCTCCATGACCCCCGCCGAGCGCGAGATCGCTGCCCTCCTCACCTCCAAGCTCTCCCCGACGCACGTCCTCGTGCAGGACGTCTCGGGCGGCTGCGGCTCCATGTACGCCATCCAGATCGCCTCGCCGCTCTTCCGCGGCCAGACTCTCCTCAAGCAGCAGCGTATGGTCAACGCTGCACTCGGAGATGTCGTCAAGAGCTGGCACGGCGTGCAGATACGAACCGTCGTGTCTCCGGAAGATGCGTCGTGAGGGGCTATGTGGAAACGAGACGACCGAGAATAAGAGTAGCGACTGCGGCATGCAAGGATATGTAAGATATTGGCTCCCGGAGAGACGGGATGAGTCATTGGCAGCATTCGCTGTATGACAACGGGGCAGAGATGCACTGCCCGGCCACCGCTCTGTACACCATCTGTATAAAATTCTGCACGATATTCGGCCAGCATCCGGTCATTGAGATCATGCGGGCACCCGGAGATTACACAGCATCCGGGACAGACTAGACAGCGGAGAAAAACGAGGATGATGTCACTGCATAGTTGAATTAGAACTACAATTGTATTTCGCAACTAGAAATGCTCTATGAATTCCAAATTGCCCAACCAGACGCCATCATACACTCCCCCACGTTAAGAGGTATTTATAAGTGCAGCGCGGAAACAGCCGCGGCAGCTTCAACGCGCCAAGGAGTAGACTGCAACTGTCTACTCCTTCAGGTACTTGAGAATCGCCTCCCGCTCCTCCACGGGCATGACCCTCAGCACGTCGCGGACTCCCTTGAAGCCCGACTCCTTGTGCCCGCGCACCACCTCCGACAGCTCGGACGCGAGCTTCTCGGCCTTCATGGCCTCCACCTTCTCGCCAATCGTCTTTCTCTCCTTCTCGTACCACTCGGCGACTTCTCTGTCGTTTTCCTCCCAGCCGACGATGCTGGACCAGCTCTCGAGCAGGGACAGATTTCTGGCTCGCGCGTCGCTGGCCTTGGCTGTGGACTGGTCCTTGGCCGACGACAGCACGCTGGTGGCCATGCGCTTCAGAATGTACTCCTCGTTGAGACGGCGGCGCAGGCGCCAGTAGAAGTAACGACGCGCGTTGCTCCATTCCAGGACCTCGCGGATGGTGCCCTTGGCCTTCATGCGCCCAGCGCGATCGTGCAGATCGGCGAACTGGACGGCAATCTGAGCGTAGACAGGCAGCAGCAGCTTCTCCCGCTCCACAAGCTGCTTCTTGAGCGCGGCTGCCTCATCAGGTGTGAGGGCCTTGTTTCCGAGCTTATTCTTCAGGTCGGCGTACGTAGGATCCATACGCGCCATCGTCTCAAGCTGCTTCTCCTTGCGGTACTTGATGCCAATGATGCCATCAGGTTCAAGGACACCACCGCGCGCCTCCACATCAGCGTACATCTCCATGGCAGTGGGATTGATGGTAGGATCGACCACGACCCACGAGCCACCACGCAATTCGCCGAATGGCGGAATGTACACAAAGATGGGCTGCTCGTACTTGACCAGGGCGTCGACGATGAACGAGCCGTACTTGAGAACCTCGTTGAACATGTCACGCTGACCACCAGAGAAACCTCTCCAGTTGGCCAGAATCATCAACGGCAGCTGCTCTCCGTTGTTGAAGTCGTTGATGGCCTGCGCCGTCTTGAAGGCCGAGTTGGGGTACCAGACGCCACCGGCCTCGTTGCTAACCTGCTCCATCGAATCCGGGTTGGCAGGATCGGCTGGAGTGATATTCTCAACAGACCGCGTCTCGACGGCAATGACACCCATGGGGATGCCGCCGAGACGAGCTCGACCGACCACGACGGTTCGCGCCCAACCGCCAAGCGTCTCGACAAACGAGTCCTTGTCGAAGAGACCGCTCTGGAAGCTACCGTCGTCGTCGTGCTTACCGGAAATCATCCAGCGCACGTCGTACGGCTGCCTCTGCGGCGGGCAATACACGACGTCGCGATCCCAGTCGTCGGCGCTTGGGCTGACGGGGACGGGGCCGTTGCGCTTCTCGGGGACAAACGACATCCACTCGACGATCCTCGAGACGCCCTCAAAGTCGTCGTTGGCCGTCATGTGCGACACGCCGTTGCGGTACATGATCTGCGTGCCACCCAGCTGCAGGTTGGACGTGTAGACCTCGCGGCCCAGCAGGTTGTTCAGGGCAGGGGCACCAGTCAGGATAATGGGCTGACCCTCAATCTGTACGGCGCGCTGGCCAAGGCGCACGAGGTAGGCACCAATACCTGTGACATGTTAGTCTGAAATTCGACAGGAGGAAGAACTATTGGGTGCCACTTACCGACGGATCGGCAGGTCACCAGGGTCACGGTAAAGATGTCATTGTATGCCCGGCTCGTTGCACCAGCGATGAGACCAGAGCCACGCAAGCATTCGACACCAAGACCGTCCTCGTGTCCAATGATGGTGACAATCTTGTGGCGCTTCTCACCGTCCTCGGACACCTCCTCAGTAATAACGTCGTCCTTGAAGGTCTCCTTGGCCTTTTCGTCCAGATACAGGTAGCGGAAGCCACTGTCCTGCTTGGTCGGGTCGTTCCAGGCAACCTTGAAGTGCGGCATCAGCTCGTCGGCCAGCCCCAGACGGGCGCCAGAGTTGGCCGAGAGGTAGATGCGCGGGATGCCCAGCTTTTGAGCAAGCTCGGTGCACTTGTGGAAGAAGTTGTCTTCCTTGGGTCCAAAGGAGCCGATCTTGTAGGTAATGTCGTTGGCGACGACGATGAAGCGACGGCCAGCAGGGTACTCGGGGGTGCGGGCCTTGAAGATCCAGCCAACCATGCCGCACGTGTTGGTGCCAGGCTCACGATTGACCTCGTCCAGTGTGTCCTTGTCGTCCAGCACGAGCTCTGTAAAGGTGATGCACTCACCCACCTTGGGCTGCTGCGACGCCAGGGCCGGTTGGTTCTTGACCGCCTTGACCCAGGTGTTCTGGATTGCCTGACGGAAAAGCTCGGGGAAGTCGTACACGTACTGGGTTCCCATGAGGTGGGCCTTGTATCGCTTGGGCTGGAGGGCATTCTTCGTGGCGTACGGCGTCGCGACGGACATGAGGTGCATCGGACCCTTCTCCTTGGTGCCGCCGATGCTATGGAAGACCCAGTCGCCCTTCTCCGACTTGCGCTCCGCGTACATGTCGACGTCGACGACGTAACCAGACGTGTTGGTGATGACGACGCGGAGAGGCAAGGGAACGCCGGTCTTGGGCTCCGTGCAGATGATGCGAATCTCGACCTGAGCAACGCGCAGTCTCCAGCCGCGAGCGCCGAAGCGGTCCAAGAAGCCCTGAAGGCTGTGCTCAACCTCGTGGGGTTCCAGCTGGAAGACGGGCGTAAAGTTCATGAAGATATGGTTCAGATCAGATGAGTTGTTGCCAATAATCTCCAGCGCATCAAAGATGTCGTTGATGACGCGATCAGCCTCAGAGATGAGGTACTCGGCCGTCGGGATCTCGTCACGGAGGCGGCCAGGTCGGATGACAGCGCGGGTAAAGTAACGCTTATCGGTGTCTATGGACTTGCCGACGGCTTCATAGACGTGGATGTTCTTGTTCTCCGTGAAGACCGGCTTGATGTGGAACTTGGTCAGGCGCGCAAGCTCAAGCTGGAAGGCCAGGGCGGGCTCGATGTGACGGATGCTGTCGTCCTCCTCGTAATCAGGCCCACGGAACGTGTAGTGCCCAGGGTAAGCACCGTCGTTGTGGCCGCAGATGAAGGTCAGGCGTCGCACGCTGCGAGCCAGCAATTCGCCCTTGAATTGTTGGACGATGGGGAGGATGCGAGCCATGATCTCCTGGTCATCGCCGCTCTCGGCATCCCGCACCGCCACGTTGATGACGGCGGACAGCTCGTCATCCTTCTTGACCTCTTTCTTAGCCGTAATGGACGGCTTGCGCTTGTCGTTGAGGTCGGCAAGGAACGTCGCGCCGTTGTTCTGCTTCTTCTGCTTGTTGTGGAAGGCCAGTGTCTCCAGCGCCTTTTGAAGCAGCTCTTCGGCCTCGTCAATGTACTTGCAAGGGACGATGATGCCCTTGCGCGTCGGCTCCTCATCCCACTTGCTGGTGAGGTACGACATGTCGCTGATGGAGTAGACGCGCTTCATGTTTCCATCCGCGCTGGGCGTGCCCGGGGTGGACGGGGCGGCAGACTGCAGCGGCAGACCAAATTCAGACTGGCCAATCTTGCGCAGCTGGAAATCCCAGGACACAAACAACGGGTTATCCTTCTCGTCGTTGTGGTACGCAATTTGCTTGAGGATGTAGGCACGATACGCCCGACGGACGTAGACCTCGAGAGCCGCCAGGCCCACCCAAGGGTCCTCGTGGGCGAAGAAGAGGGGAATGACATCAAAGACGGTGTATTTGGAGTCGACGACCTCCTTGATGACATCGAGGCTGGGCTCACGGTGGTCCCATCCACTCTCGCCGTACCGCGACTCGATCACAGACGAGCGCAGAATGTGCTCCATCTGGGCAGTGCGCTCCTCCATGGATGGCAACGAGCACTGGATCATGATCTCACGGGCCTTGAGGGAGACCTTGGAAGTGGCACGTGACGAAAGCTCCGTCAGCCTGCGAAGTGGCTCACGCAAGAGCTTGCCCACATTGCCGACGTTGGGCTTGTTGGGGCGGTACTCGTCAAGGATGGCGAGAATGAGGGAGTTCTTTGCGTTGACACGGCTGTGAGAAAGCACGGTCTGGACAACCTTGTCGATGCTGTCCTTGTTCTGGTCACGCAGCTTAAGAACGACGCCTTCGTCCTGGGCCTGGCTCGAGAAGAGCTTCTCAACTTCCCAGTACGAGTCCAGCAAGCCCTGGACAAAGTTCAGCTCCCGCACCTTTTGGCCCTCGGCATAGGTGTCGAGGATCTCGGTCAGCGGGGCGAGCGTTGTCTTGAGCAGGGCAGCGTCGCCCTCGGCAACGCTCTCCTCGAGGAACTTGGCGAATGCCTTTTGCAGAGACTTGGCCGGGAACTCGACGTGTCGCACCTTGCCCCGCTCGACGATCTGGGTGAATTGGGCATCAAGCTTGGCAGGCATGCGAGCATGCAGGGCAGAGAATTGCGCGTTCCACTCGCTGTAGGGAAGCTCGGGATTTCTCAAAACCTCGATGAGCTCCTTGAGCGCCGGCGCCATGATGACCGAATTGTCGAAGCCCGTCAGGATGTTGTTGACGATGCTGCGCAGGACGGTGAAGCGCTGCGCGGGCTTGTTGCCAACCACGACGGGGTCGCCGTAGGGGGGCAGCTTGTCGACAAAAGCCTGGGCCTGCTTGACGCGACTCGGGTCGTCGAGGGCGAGGATACCCAGAATATCGCCGGCTTCGAGCGTGGCGCCAGGCTGCTTGATGAGCTGGACAATGCCGTCCTCCTGAGCAACCAAGGGCATGTACATCTTCATGACCTCGACCTCGGCATAAGTCTCGCCGGCCTTGACGTGCGCGCCGTTCTCGACGGAGTACTTGACGAGCTTGCCCGGGCTGGGGCTTCGCAGCTGGGTCGGATCATTCTCCTGCTCCAGCAAGCACGTCTTGCTGTCGATGGACAGGCGGGTGGCGCCCACCTCCTCCTTCCAGTAGATGTTGTGGCTGTGGCCATCGAGCAGGATGAGGAGACCGCCGTCGCTGAGGGCGCGGACGCCAACGGAGCACTTGGAGCCATTGATGAAGAGGTGGTAGCTGTCGGCGCTGGCACGTGTGGCCGTGAACTTGTAGCGGAAGCCCTCGTAGATGAATTCAATGTTGAAGACGGTCTTGAGGATCTCCTTGGACGGCACCTGGCCCCTTTCCAGGCCGGCGCGGTACTCGGCCATGCACAGCTCGCTGGCAATGTGCGCCTTGGTGGTGGCACCGCAGACCACGGCAAGCATGGTGTCGGGGCGCTCGGCCGTGAGGCGCTTGGAAATGAGCTCGTCGAGCCAGCCGGTCGAGATGGTGTTGTCCTCGAAAGCCTCCGTCTCCAGCAGCTTGATGAGATACTCGACCGTCGTCCTGAAGTCACCACGGATGCTCAGCTCCTTGAGGGCGATGACCATGTGCTTGCGCGATGCCTGCCGATTCTCGCCGTAGGCAAAGATGTGGCCAAACTGGCTGTCGGAGAAGCTGTGGATGCCACCCTGGGTACCGACGGAGAAGTAGCCCCACACGTTGGAGCTACTCCTGAAGTTGAGCTCGTGCATGACACCGTTGGATGGCTTGAAGCCCTCGCCAGGATCCTCGGAGGTGATTCTGCAGGCCGTGGTGTGGCCGGTCGGGGTCGGTCGGCGCTGCGTCGACGAGGTGCCCTCGTGCTTGAAGTCGAAGTCAATCTCGCTCGACGTCCTCGGGTCGACGCCATACAGCAGCCTGATGTCGCGGATGCGGTGCAGGGGCAGACCCATGGCGATCTGAAGCTGGGCGGCGGGCAAGTTAACGCCGCTGACCATCTCAGTCGTAGGATGCTCCACCTGAAGACGGGGGTTCAGCTCGAGGAAGTAGAACTTGTCGTCGGCGTGCGAGTACAGGTACTCGACAGTGCCGGCGGAGACGTAACCGACGAGCTTGCCGAGGCGGACGGCGGCTTCCTCCATGGCCTTGAAGGTGTGCGGCTTCGCGATTGTGACGGGGGCCTCCTCGATGATCTTCTGGTGTCGCCGCTGGACGGAGCAGTCACGGCCGAAGAGGGAAATGTTGTTGCCGTACTGATCGGCGAGCAGCTGGACCTCGAGATGCCTGGCGTTGCCGGCCAGCTTCATGATGAAGATGGGCGAGCCGGGAATCTCGCTGGCGGCGGCCTTGTACAGGGCCTCGAAGCCGTCGGCGCTGACAGCCTTTCGGATACCCTTGCCGCCGCCACCCTCGGAGGCCTTGATCATGACGGGGAAGCCGATCTCCTTGGCCTTCTCCAGACCCTCCTGCCACGAAGTGACACAGCCTTTGGCGTAGATGTCGTCGGCGACGGTGACGATGTCGTTGTCGTCGATCTCGACCTGGTCGACGCCGGTTCCTGACCAAGGGATGCAGGGAACATCGGCGTGCTGCGCGACAATGGTGGAGGAGATTTTGTCACCCAGCGACCGCATGGCGGAACCCGGAGGGCCGATGAAGACGATCTTGTTGGGGGAGGCAGCCAGCGACTCTGGCAGCTTGGGGTTCTCCGAGGCGTGGCCCCTAAGGTTCGTCAGTACAATTCTGCAGAGACGGCGGCTACGTGACCACTCACCAGCCGGCCCAGACGGCATGGACGTTCATGCGCTCGGCAATGTCGACAATCAGCTCGACGTTGGCGTAGTTGTGGTTGTTGGTGCCGCCGGGGACCTCGACGTAGTGGTCGGCCATGCGGATGTAGTCGGCGTTGGCCTGGAGGTCCTCGGGGGTGGCCATGACGGTGAAGTGGATGGCGCGCTCATCGCCAAACGTCTCGTAGGCCCATTTCCGCACGGAGCGGATCTCCTTGACAGCGGCGATGCCGTTGTTGGCGATCAGGACCTGGATCCGGTGAGCCGGGGCGTCGACGGCACTCTGGGGGGCGGACTCACGTTTGTGATGACGGTGTGGCCGTCGTTCTGGGCCACAAAGTCCTTGACCTTGCTGGCGGGCGCGTTGGCCAGCTTGTTGCCGCCGATGAAGTGGTCGGCGAGTTTGTGCTTCTCGGCGTACGAGGCCTTGCCGTTGACGACGGGTACCGTCCGGCCGGCGCCGCTGGAACCTGTTGCCTCGGGCATGGTCGCTGCGGGATCTGCTTGTGGGGAGAGGGAGGAAGAAGAGGTGAGGTGAGAATCGAGGCGAGGCGAGGCCGCTCAAGGCGTCATGAACCCCGGATGACAGCGGGCTCTCGCGGAGCCTGGGGAGGTGGGATTCGGCGGGTGCGCCCACGCCCGATGACTTGCTGGCAAAGGGAAAGCAAGTCGAGAAGCAAAGAAAGAAATAATTAGATGCGAATGCCCGTTGCTAGAAGGGATCGCAGGCTCGAAGGGGGAGGAGGAAGGAGTCTGGGGCGGGTGTGTAAGGTGAGGTGGTTGCAGAATCGAGCTTTTGCGCAGGCCTGTCGCAACAAGTACGAGCACGGGAACCTATCGTAAATCCAATCTGTTGGGGTCAGCGCGCGCGAGCTGGCACTGTCCCGTCGGAGGGGGCGGCAGAAAAAAAAGATGGAGCGCCTCAGCCGGCCTGGTGGTAGCCACCTTGCAGTGGTAATGAGATACGAGTAAGGCTTCTGCCGTGCAACGTGCGCAAGTGCCGCACCGAACCCAGCGGGCCACTTCCGGCACACACCCGCACAGTGCGCCGCCCAGGCAACGAACCGCGCTGCAACGGGTCCGACGAATAGATGCCTCACGGGGGTCTCACTCACTCACCACTCGCGGTGAAACGAACGGGGCTACAATTCGAGCGGCGTGGGAGAGACGAAGCGGAGCAGAGCAGGGCAGGGCAGGGCAGGGCAGGGGAAAAGGTGAGGTGAGCGCCGCGAGACTCGTATGTACCTCTGGTGGAAGATGAGAAAGATACCTCCTTTCTCGTCGGTACCTATGATGCGACCCCCAACTATTCTCGAATTCGCCGCTCCAGGTTCCATGAGCCGGGGGTCAGCACGCCGGTGGATCACGCCTCTGGTACCTTGCCTTGCAGGTTACCTTCCAGGTCACCTCATGACATGGACCCGCCGAATTACCCATCCCGGCGCCGACGACTCGGCACAGACTGCTCCCCAGGGATGTACGAGTATTCGCCCTCGGCTTGAAACCACGGTGCATCTCCAATATCTGATGCCTTGCTCAAAGACAAGGCAGGCGCCCCTCCAGTGTCCGCATCCCGACGGAGCGGCCTCGTGAAGTCAAGCCCACCGCCAGCGACCAGCCCCGATCTTCCCTGGCTGGCAGCTGCCTCGCCTCGCCGTTGGCGCCGTGCTAGTTGCGGTCCCTCCAATCCAGGGCGTTGGGTTTGCCATCCCAGCCGCCGGGGCACCGTGGAGTGCCTTGCAGTTCTGACGTCGCAGCAGCAGCCGTGGAGGGATCTGGGGTCCAGGTGGCATTCCGTCGGCAGCTTTATCGATAGCCACAGTGCGGCTCCAGGTGGGCTTCCGTGGAATGGATCCGGGGCGCGTAATTTTTTAGTCGGCAATTTGCGAGTAGTGCTTGTAACAAGACCCGATGAGCGGCTTGCAAGGCGCTCTAGCCCATCGCTGACCAACTTCACCTTACGGTATTTTACCATAAGGTACCTTACCTTACTTCGCGACAGTGCCAAGGGAAGGGCAACGTCTCTCCAGCGGTCCGTCCATCTACACGTTACCAGTATCGAGCGCCTCGAGGCAGGGACAGCGCGCACGCGAGTGCTCAGCCGCCACCACTACCGCACCCGGCTGGAAAACAAAACTCCGGCCGACTCTCGCGCTCCGTGCCGGATCGGCAGTTGATGGGCGCTGACCCCCTCCTCCGCGGGTCATCCCCCCCCCCAAACTCGTCGGCAGCTACCTACCTAGGTAGTAAGAGGGTTCGGTACTCGTACCTAGGTGGGAAGTCTGCGCTTCGTCTTTCGGCGGTCTCTTCTCGATGCGTTTCCATGCAGTCAGCAGCGGCCCTCATCAGCGCTAAGGGAATTATCTCAGCATACTGTCCGGCGCAACGCTCGTCCAGCACGCTTCCATGCCGTAGAACGCACTCGTTGAAAACTCGTCGGCCTGGCGGCTCGCCGAGGCTAGAGGCGGCTGCTACTGGGCCCGGCCATGGAAAAGCCTGAGATGGCGTCGCGGCCAGATTGGGCTCCCCAATTGTTGAGCGCTCGCCAATCCAACGCGCCCGAGCCTCCCCCCGATGGGCGCCCCCAAGCCACAGGCTCCATCCACCAAAATCGTCCCCCGGCGCCGCCAACCCGGAGACTCGGGGTCCATCCCCAACATTGTCCGTCTGCCAGCGGAGCCAATCGATCGCCAGGCTCCACTCGCCTTTCCGACCACCACCCTTGCTGCCATCCATTCCTTTGCCCGGGGAGTAAGTCCGAGCCGTTGCTCACTGCAGCAATACGCAGATAGCGTGTGGAGTGCGGACGACAGTCCAGGGATACCTCCGAATCGTCAGCCCGTCATCCGGCGACTTTCTCCCCGAGCCTCCAACGGGCTTCCGTTCAGCCGCCGAACATTTCCACCTGCGTCCCGGGGCGAGCCAAGTCAGGTACATGGGTCCTCTTCTCAGGGTTCGCTGCCGTATGCACTTTCTGCTCGGGTTCTCAAGATGGTATTGCATTTCGCCCCCAGGGCATCGGAACGGCCTTCTCGACGCTTTATTACCTATCTACAGCCCCCTAGTCTCTTGCTGTCCCCCCGCCCCCGGGCTTCTTCTTATGACAAAGGAAATGGTGTGCAGCGAGTAGGCACATAGTCTAGACGTGCCTGGTTGATATCATGTCTCCCCTTCCTCCCTCACCCAACGATATTCTCTCCCGTCTCCCCCCCGAAACCTCCGTAGGACCCAGTCCAAGTTTGTGAGCCAAAAGTAAGCAGAGCCCGCAGAGCAGAGAGTAAACGAATTGTGCTGTGAATCGACTTCGTAATCATCATGAAAGTGCCTTCTTCGCCTTTCTCATAACCGTGCCGTCGCAAACCAAAGTCAAAGTAGAAGGGTATAGAACAGTGAGCAAAAGCGCCGGCACTCTACCGCCGCCCGCCTCTCCAAATCGTCCAGCCAAGTCAACAGTCTGCACCCACGGCGGTAGTCATCTCCGCGAGAGGCAGCATTAGTACGTTTCACCCAGGTCGCCCAGCTTCCTGCCGCCGGATGTGCCGGGTCGTCCAATCGATTCCCTGGACGCGGGCAAGCCTGTGCTCGGCCGCCGCCCTCCGCTCTGCCGCCGGATGCCCGGCGTCGGGATCGCGCTGCCTGAGACCGGATTCCCGGAAGCGGCAGTCTCCATCTCCAGCTTCGAATACGTTCCTCGCCGGCTGGATGACCTGAAATCGTTCTCCAACTGCCCGTCCATGCGGCTTATGCTCGCCGAACGGCCATGCGTTGACCCGCTCATTGACGACGGCGGCCGGCCGAGCGGCGTGCGGGTCCCCGACATGGACGTGCGCGACACGGGCCGCGGAGGAGCGATCATGTCGGCTCTGGAGGCCGGCCTGGTGTACGACGAGATGCTAGCCCTGGAGCTTGGCCGGCTCATATCCGAATCCGGTCCCCGGTTCGGCAGCGGACCCGGGCCGAAAGAAAGGCGGCTGATCCCAGACGTACTAAGTCGCGGAACGTGACTCTTGGATGTCGAGGCGCGAGGGTTGTAGTTTGTGGGCGTTGCATCATCGGCGAGCACTGACGAAGCTGAAGATCCAGCCCCGCGTTTCCGCGACCGGATGGTGACCGACGCTGGCATGTTGGAGGCAGCATTGACAGACCTGGGTGAAGCACGAGGCGGCGTGCTGGTCGGGGCGGGGAGCTTGGACCGGGCAGAATGCACCCTGGCCTCGAGTCGCTGCATCTGTGCCGTGAGCGAGCGGATGTGGGAGAGCGAGTTGGAAGCGGGCAGCTTGTGCGTGGCGGGACGGCCCTTGTTTGTCCGGTTCGCGGGGGTTCTGAGGGAGGCGCCTGCGCCCGAGATTGGGCTGCCGCTCGCGCGAAAGGCTCCGATGCTGGGCTTAGACCGAGGCTTGGGCGTAGCGCAGTTATCGAGTGATGGCAGCCGAGATTTGCGCAGCCCGCCAGCTTTGCCGGTTGCCCTGGCCGATGCTCTCGGCTTGGGAATGGGAGCCGAGGCATCAGACATGGGCGGCGACGGCGGGTCGTGCACCACGGCAGTGGACGACTTGGATTCGGGAGGTGTGGTGATGAGCGGCGAGCTAGCAGTTGAGTTTGGCGATGGCTCGACGTGCTTGTCGAAGGTCGGCGAGCCCAGCACCGAGAGGTCCGTTGAGATGGCCGACAGGTGCCGGGACTCCTGCTTCTTGATCTTGTCCTGCATCAGCTCCGCCTCGATCTTGAGCTCGGCCAGCTCCTCGCGAAGTCGCTGCGATTCGATGCGCAGCTTCTCGCGCTCCTGCTCGCCTGACTTGATCTCCTCCTCCATCAAAACGGCGCGCTCGATGGCCTGGTTGTACTTGGACTCCATGTCCTCTAGCGACGAGGTCGTGTTGCGCGCCTGGCGCTCAAAGTCATCGTTTGCCACCTCGATGTCACGCAGCTTGAGCTGCAGTGACCGGTTTGAGTCGCGAAGCGTCGTTATCTCCTTCTCGAGGGCGTTCTGTGCCGCGCTGGCTTCGGTCTTGGACTCCTTGTATTTTCTCTGCACCGCCGGTCAGCCAAGGGTTCCTCGGGCCGGGGCCGTAGCCCTGGGCAGAGGGTGAAAGGACCTTCCACTCTTGCACCTCAAACCCCAGTGTCTCGGCCTTTTCCTGCAGGACGCGCTCCTGCTTCTCGGCGCGTTCGATATCCTTCTCCAGCTCCTGCTCCAGCTCGCGGCTTGATTCTCGAAACTCGGCCAACTCGCCCTCGAGCAGCTCGTACTGCGCCTTGTACCACGACAGCGCGTCTTCCGCCCCAGTGGCCTCGCTGGGGGGCGAGGATGGGGGCTCGACCATTGTAGAGGTTGTATCGGTCGCACCTAGTATGGGTTGCTGGGTTGCTTATCCCATCGGCTGGCCGGTCGATGGAGCTTCGCGGTCTTGACAAATGCGAGGGATGTAGCTGTGCCCGCGGCGACGCGTGCGTCAGTCGCGCCGTCACCGTCGTCGCCACCACAAAGGGGAAGCACCGCGGTGTGACTTACCGACGTGTCCAAATACGCCTTGTGCTCAGCGCCAGACCGCTTCCCCGCTGCCCACAGCGGAAGGGGGTGCGCAGGTCCGCGAAGAAACGAGTTGCTGCTGCGCTGGCTACGGGTGTAGCCAGACTTACCTTATGCCTTACCTGTGGCTAGAGGCTGCGAAGCCCGTGTCGACGTCCGCGTCGTCGTCGTCGTCGTCGTCGTCGATGTCGGCTGGTGGTTTGTTGGCTTGTTTTGGCTCGTGACGCCCGCTGTTGATGCGGTGTCCCTGCGGGCCCCTGGGCGGTGGTAGCCGGCGCTACGCCGTATCGGGCTTGGCGCCTGGCGTCATGGGCAACCACGACTCGCGAACTGGGATACGTACCTTTGGTACGGGGTACCTTCCCGTACGAGTACATGAACTCACTACCGGCACTGCTGGCCAGGCTCAAAATCGCCAACTTAAGGGTATCTTATTTTACAATGAAGACTACAGAGTCATGTCTACACTTTGCGGGACTACTCTCCGATGCGCACGGAGTAATGCGTGTTTGAAGTGACGCCACTGTCGCGAGGAACACCGAAGCAACTTTGCATGAGCAATCGGCTTCTATTCATAGAAACCACCCACATCATTGTGCCCCATCCCTACCTGAGTTGCTGAGGTACCTCACTGTATGAAACATCCAGCGAAAGCCGTAGTCGCCTCCCTAGAACTTGCCTCGAGGCAAGCGGTATTACATTTCCAGAGGCGTTAACAACCCCGAAGCCAATGGATTTTGCGGCAGCCGTAGGAAACGGGCTTTGCAGCCATGGGCGGGCTCTGTCACGAGCTCTAGGGT
>JALHCF010000162.1:2261-109153 GCA_024341135.1 Tolypocladium album | reverse complement strand
CCCCCCCCCCCCCAGGTGAACCATGCATTGACCTGCATGAAGCAGCATGAATGGAGTCTCAGTCTAACTTCTGTCTCATTTCAAGTCCCAAGCTACAAGTACATAGGTAGGTACCTTGCCATTTTGCCTTCTCGCGCCCTTCTTACGGGGAGGCGTGATGGCTCAATAAGTACATCTCAACCGGCGGCGCTTGACGTGGGACCATATTGAGTATTCTATTTTCCGTTACAAGCACGCTGGGGGCTACAGCCGGGTATCACGCTCTCGTTCACTTCATTTACTTACATTCAAAGCCTCGGCCGCCCAGCTCCCCATGCCTTCCTCGCTCGGCGGGTCCCTGCCGCCGCAGCCCCAAAGTTGTGTAGCCGCTCCCCTATAAGATACGCTTCGTCGCGGATCCCAGCCTTCCATCCGTTGAATACCTTGGCCATGCCAACTGCGTGCTTCACCATAACAGCCGCGATCGCAGCCGCTGGATACGCGTAGCGATACACGACTGTCAGGCTGACAGCGTCGACGCCTGCGCCCAGCACTTCCATTTTGATCAGCAGACTCGCCATCAACGGCGGTCCAAACGAGGCAATGCTCGCAATGGTCATGCCAGGGACGATAAACGCCCTAGTCAAAATGCTAACGTCCGGTCGCAGCCATCCGCGACGTATCACGGTTCGCACCGCAATCGCGGCGCGGCTGTCGGGAAAGAGTGACGTGACCATCCTCGTCCCGAGATTCAGGTAAAGCAGTCCCAAAGTCCACGCCTGAATGACGCGAACCGTGTGACGGCCCCCCTCGTCGTCCCGCGGTGCCCCCGCCAGAGCCACCACCTTCGGTGGTGGGTTCATGTACGTGTGCAGCGGAATGGTTACGTATAGCTCCATCAATGTTGAGAACAGGAGCGGGAGCACGACAAGAAGGAATGTATAAGCGTACAAGAGCTTCAGACCACACAAAATGCCAGACATGGCTCGCCGGCCAGCGTGGGCAATCGTGATCTCGCCCCGTGCCTTGCTTAACCAGCTCTGCACCTGGGCTACGATGCTCGGCAGGCGCAAGACGGAGTGAGCAACGGTGCCGAGTATGTATATGCCGATGCTAAACGCGTAAATGTCGTTTGTCCGGATGCCTTCGGGGATCAACGCCTTGAAGATGGTCCTCCCGAGCGAAAGCGGAATGATCGTGATGCCCACGCCCGTGATGGCCGCGAAGAGCCAGATGAACAGGATGAACAAGAAGACCCTAGCGCGGAAGTTGGGCGGAATGTAAACGACCTGGTATTGGCTGGAAGAGTAGATGTCGCCGTCGGGACTGCCATCCTTGCGCCGATTCAGCTCAGTTACCGTGAGGAAGACCCGCTTTCCCTTGGGGATCTTGACGCGGTCGGACGCTGGCGCGCGTACAAAAGACCCATTCTTGATCAGCTGTCCCGAATCCTCGAGACGCTCTTTTCTGCGCCTGAGAACCCTCTCCTCGCGGGCTGAGATCGGAACATTGGGCTTGGCGTCTGCTCCTTCGAACGTGTCTCGCCACGTCTTGGGAATGACTTCGTTGTGCTCCTCATCCAGCTCCAGCAACAGCGACCGATACCACGACCGTCGAGCTGATGAATCGGGACTGAGCTGCAGAGTGCCCTCCTCGTCGATTCGGCGCTCGCCAAAGAGGAAATAGGTAAGCCGTAGGCCGCGACCACACTTGCGGAACCACCACGTGTACATGGTGTGAAGCCCGTCACTTGGCTTGAACATCTTGACGGCCTGGGGCATGAGGAAATTGTAGAATAACAAGTCGACGGGGAACTCCAAGACTGGCTCATTAGACGAGTAGTGAATCGGCAACACTCCAGGCATGGCGAAGGACAACCCCCAGACGACGCCGCCGAGACACACGATGACCAGCGCGCCGTAGACAAACGCAGAAAAAAGAATTTTACGCAGCTGCGTGGAGAGATTTCTCTCGAGCACGTCGCGAACAGGATGGAATTCGGGGTCATCGGGGTCTCGTATGAAATCTGCAACTGTCAGCAGCTGGTCCAAAGACTTCGACATTTGGTATCACATACACAATACACCCGGCCGCATGATTTTGCGGCACATGGACACAAAAAGCGCGAAGTGGAACATGTATCCCGTGCCCACAAACCAGTGGACGAAAACCGATGTCAGAGGGAAGTTGTATGTGAAGAGGATCCGAGACTTGACAGTCGCGTTCTCGAAGAGAGGCATCAGGGCGCCGTCGAGCAAGAGCCCACAGTAAAGGGGGAACACAAGCATCTCGATGCTAATGATAATGATGACCTTCATGATGCCGCTGGCCTGGTGGAGTGTGTCGATGACGCCGGCTTCCCACGCTTGTAGCACATTGCCTCTCGAAAACGGCGTGCCTCGTCTCAAATACAGGGCACTGATGGCAAATATAGTCACGTATCCAGCAACAATGGCCCAGAAGCGGTCGAGCCCCGACCAGTACGCCAGCTTCGGATCGACAGGTGGGCGCGACCCCGTTCCGCTCAGATCGATGACCCACGAATTGGGATCGAGAAGCAGCGAGAAGATGGTCTTTGAGCCTTCCATAGCCGAGGCTGCGAAGCCGGCAATTGCCGCCGAAATCTTGCCATCTGCAACGCTGACCCTGACAGCCGCCAGGGAGGCAAGGCCAGCATAAATTCTGCCGAGGACGGACGCAACAGTCCCCTTCAGGGTGAGGAGAGCTTCATGGCTGATGGCAGAGAAGTTTTGCATCTCCGAGGCAGACAAAGGAAAATCCATCAGGGCGTACTCCATGACTCTCTTTCCAGCACCCGTCCAAACACCCCACGAGGCCTTTCTCGCCGAAACGACCTGCGCCCCCAAGGCGCCGCCAATGAGGCCGGTGAACATGTCCACAAGGTTCAGGAAGACCCATGAGCCCAGCCCACCAAGCATGACGACGGCATCTTGCACGACTCGGGATAACTCAAACAGTATGCGCGCAAGCTGCACGGGGTTCGCGACGGTCCAGACCGTAACCCTGCCAATGTTGTAGGGCACGAAGACGCAGGCGAAGATGGTGACCGAAACCAGGACGGCGCAAAAGATGGCATTCTGGAACAGACCCGCAATGGGTCCGCGCATGCCAATAAGCTCCATGACGCCCTCAAAGTCCTCCAAGTCTTCAATGGCCTCAGGATCAAGACCTCCTTCCGCGGCCTCGTCAAGGTCCCCGTCGTCAGCACCGGGGTCATCGTCGGCGCCTTCAGCCATTGGAACATCGACCCAGGCGTCATCGTCACCGCCAGCGTGGTCCTCTTCCATATCGGCATGTTGATGGCCGTCAAGGTCACCCCACATGAAGTCGGCGACACGACCAATCAAGCCCGTTGGTTCTTCATGGTCTTGGGGAAGAGGTTCCTCAGCTGGCTGCTCTATCACTGGAATATCGTCCAATTGCTGGTGAGTAAGTTCTGTCCCGGTCTGATGCAGGGAATGATCTGCATTGGCATTGCCGAGCAGTAAATCATCATCATGGGACGAACGCATCCACCCAATAGAGGTGCCGGACGGCATATTCGTCTCCGAATCGTTGATACCAGCATCATACTCTAAGCCTGAGAAAGACCAGTTGTTGCTTCCAAGGGGATTGACTGAACCATGATGACGAGGGCCATCAGAGACTGCGCGGGGCCTCGATGAACCACCTTCATCCGCGAACTCTGGAGTCGGCTCAGGCACAATGGGCAGATACGCCGTCTCCTTCCCCTTCGATGTCGCGCTTGCCGAGGTGGAGGCGTCTGAATGGAAATTGGTGTTGGGGTTGGACGTTTCATAGTCAGGAGCTGAAGCTTCAGCAAGCTCCAGCTGCGCAACTGGGACCCTGTCAAACGACTTGGCAAATTCACGGGCCACATCCTCGCGCTTTATTGACCTCCGAGTGACATCGACCCAATAGCTGAGCTTCTCCTCGAGGCCCTCCTCTTCAACGATCCGCAAGATTTGCTCCGAGTCCCCCCCTGCTTGGCGATAGATTCGAAGATAGTCGATGACACTAGCGCGATCGTCCGACCTCCCTTCGCCTAAGGGGGTAGAGTCTTGACTTGTGCCACTCGGACCCGATTCTAGAGTCCCTGATGCGCCATGTGCAATGAAATCGGGTTCGATGGCGCCAGAGCGAGATCCCTCTGCTTGCCGAGGATCCGGTTCCGCGCCATCAACACCCGCTGCAGGTTCCCAAGGCGTGGCCGCGTGTTGTTGGTTACCCTCGTCCAACGTCTCGGCATCCGAATCAGATTCGACCGGTTCCCGCAGCAGCTCTACTGCCGCCACTGCGTCGTCGGCTTGCTCCTCAGCAGCCGGGTTGTTTTCCGGCTCATCGAAAGCAGCACGCATATTGATCTCCGGCTGCTGCTGCACCACGTAGTCGCGCACCAGTATAACGAGGATGAAGCACACAATGACCAGAATGGTGATGATCTGCCCCTCGAGAACCGTCACAATGGCTCTGTTCAAGCTCGGGCTTCGCGTGAGATTGCGAAGAAAGCTTACGTCGCTGAGGAGGGACGGAGGTGCGGTAGGGGAGAGGGTTCCATTAACTGACAAAGAGGCATTGATGGAGGATTCGGCCGTAATATCAGAGCGACTGAGCTTCATGGGCATGCCGAGCGAGCCAAGTAAGATGCGGACAAGATATTCAGAAATGTCTTCGCCATCCAAACTCTTCAGCATGGCAGCAGCTTCGGCCACGGACGTGGTGGTGGAAGCCAGGAGAGGAGTGGCTGGGCATGTGCCAACATCAGCCATGGACGCCGACAGCCACACACTGTCCGTCTCGTTCGCGCGCGAGAGAAGTGAGCTGCTGCCCAGGCCCTCGTCACTGACCCAGAACATGAAGGACCAGACGGAACGCATAAAGTATGGTAGCCAACACACCCAGACGCTGATGGTGACGGCGGCGCGCAGCCAGACGAGCATGTGGCGCAGGACGAACCTGGCCATGTGCTCGACGCAGACGTGCACAGGCAGAGTCTTGGGCATATCGGGGGAATAGAGCTTGGTGAAACGGAACGACGTCTTGCAGAGCTCGCAGTACTTCTTCTGAGAGTGCGAAAGCCACTCCATCAGACAGTCCTGGTGAACGTATTTGATGCTGCCGCTGCATTTGCACGGGTAGAAGAGCGGCTCGGCGGTGGTGCCCTCGCCGCGGCATATTCGACAAATGGCCGGCGCGACATCGTGGGGTTGGCTGGGAGGCTTCGGGCGTTCGGTTCGCGGCGTCGGTCGCGAAAAGGAGAGATCAGAGGCTGGGTTGGCAGCCAGCAAGTTGTCGTCCATGTTACGCGACCACGACGATGCGGCAAGAGTCGCGGATCCCGCAACGGGAGGTGGCGGATTATTGCAGGATCGACGTCGGAGGAATCATGAGGATTTCAATCGTGGTGTCGATGGAAAGAAGTCGGGTATCGCTGAGTTGCTGATGCAGGGTGCGGTCACGTTGGACGTTGGATGTTGAGAGCGTGGCTTGGAGTCGTCGCCAACCGCCGACTGCTTCAAATGGAGGACCAGTAGGCCAGAGGTGGCCGCAAGTGGCTTTGTACGGATTCCCCAAGGCTGCGAGTTCGGACCCTGAGGCTTCGAGGCTCGTGAGGTAGGTAGGTATGCAGAGGGGCAAGATGTGTTCTGGTCTTTGACCAGCGTAGGCGGCTGCTGGAGACGGAGATGGAGAAATGTCGCCGTAGCTTGAGAGGGCTGCCAATAAGGTAAGGTACCGTATCTTGAGTCTTTGTAGCGCCAGAGCAAGGAGGGTTCGTACAGACAACAGGTAGACTGGGGATAAGCTGCTCGAGTTCAGCCACCACAGTTGCCGCATTGCACTGCATCGAGAGGGTCACGTGGGCACGACGCCGTTGTTGCGCCCCAGTTCCGTCCGCCACCGATGGAGGAACGCAACCGACAATATCACGTTCGCTGCCATAGGCATGCCTGGATAACTGTAGGTGGTATTCCGTACCTTCAATCTTATTGCCTTAGTACCTCAAGGTAAGGTAGGGTAGGTAGAGAAGGCACTGGGGAAATGGCTATATCTGCCCGTCCACACGATTATGCAGATCTACTCCGTAGATGTATCACGATTCTTTTGGGCCCGCCTTCAATCCGTGCCGCTGATCGATTGGCAAGTGCAAACCGTCCCGATGTCATAACCCCCGTCTCGACAGCCACCAATCCCACGCTCAAACAAGGCCGTGGTGCGCCGGAGCAGGCTGGGAGACCTGACGCGGAGTGCATGTATGATCAAGCAAACAGCGACTGGGCGCCACCTACTCGTTGAAGTAGCGCGCCGTCGTCCACTGAGGTGCGGAGGAGCTGAGACAGGTCAAAAGCAAGCTTTGCACGGGCGAGGGGCGCCATGACGTGCCTCGGGATCGACCTTCAGTACCCTCACGTTCAACGCTACCTTACGAGTACCTACGCATGATAAAAACCTCCGCAGGCCGACGTCACCGCCGACTTGACCATCGTCGCCTTGTGCTTTATCAAACCCTCCCGCCCCGACGGTACCCTGCGCGGCTTCTCACATCGTAGGCTTCCTCAGATTGCGGAGTGGTTCGTCGCAACCTACAAGTAGAGGTAGAAGCTGGGATTGCTGTGGATCCTTGTCGCAGGTGGAATCCCTCCTCCCGTCCCATTTCGAGCCGCCGCGCTCCAGGCTGCGACAGCCCCTGGAGCACCACCTCCAGCGCCGAGGTACCTGCACCCACCTTGAGGAAGCCGTCCGTGCTGCCTGGCCACGAGCAACCTCGCACATCAGCTTTGATCGTGCCTCATCCGACATAGATCTAGCTGTCATTCTCTGGCGCCGCAGCTTTACTTGCTTGTCCCTTGCCCATTACGCCTTCAGGCACAGGCAGCCGCGGCGTGTGCTGTTCGCCAGCCATCCTCACCTCGCAAGACCCTTCCGCCGGCGGATCTCGCGCAAACCGCGTCTACGCTTTCCTCGCGGCGATCGCCATCACGACGGCATTGCTTGCTCCCGACAGGTGCTCTCCGCCATGGCCGAGTCCAGCGGCTTGTCCAAGCCTGGAAACGGCTCTACAAATGCCAATGGCAAGCTGCGAGGGCAGCTAGTCACCCGGAGGAGGACTGCTAAGCAAAGACGTGGCTTCTTCGCTTGGGCCATCAGCCTTGCCGCGAGGTTCGTCACAGCTTCACCTCAATTGGTGTCAAATCGCCGACTTGGCGTCCTGGCTACCCTGGCCCACAACTGACACCTGCCTAGACTTGTGACCTGGGCTGCCATCATCACGATTCTGTTCCGATGCCCTTCGTCACTCGAAGCCTGCGACGAAACCTCGCCGTTCATCTGCAAGCACTACTTCCGCGCCAAGAGCGCCGTGTCACCGCACGTCGAGCCTTATTATAACCAATTTGCCGCGCCCTATGTAGATGCCGCGAAGCCATACTACGACGCAGTCAACAACCGCGTTCTGACACCGTCTCGGGTGTACGCTGTCCAATTCGGCGCGCCCTTGGTCAAGAAGGGACAGGACTATGCGTGGTCCCAATGGGAAGCAAACGGTCAGCCTCAACTGACCAGGCTTCAAGAAGTATCGAAGGCGCGGTACGACCAATCGATTGCGCCTTACCTGACCACGGCCGGGGACGCCATCGGGCCATACTACGATATTGCGCGCACAAACTCACTGCAATTATACTACGAGTTCCTGCTGCCGACCTACGACTTTGTCCGCCCGTACGCCGTGCAAGGCTACGACGCCACCTATGACTTTGCCACTGGCACAGCGCTGCCCGCTTCATACTGGGCGTGGAGCAAGGCAAATCACTTCCTTGATAGATCCGTGTGGCCGCAGCTGCGCGTTCTTTACGTGGAAAATGTAGAGCCCCAGCTGGTCCGCATTGGCGAGCGACTTGGGCGATACAAGAACCAGGCAAAGACCAAAGTTCTCCCCGTACGACCTTCCTCGCATGTGTAAGTGAGCGCCCTTTCATATCTTTGTGAACCCTACACTAATACTGAGCAGGAACTCCTTCAGCGGGACTGTCCAATCCTCCTTTAGCAAGCCTACGCCTCAAAGCTCCGCGTCATACTCTACAGCCGTGGAAGAGACCATCCCCTCTACGGATGATGCCACGAAGCCCCAGGAGACGACTGAAGAATTCTGGAACCCTGTGGAGGCTCCCCCGCCCACCGAGAACGAGAACGAGATCAGACGAAAGGCTCGCGAGATGGTTGCCGAAGACTTGGAGCTGTGGCAAAGTAAATTTGCAGCTCAGGCAGATGAGGGCGCCGCGGACATTGAAGATAGCGTCGACGAGATCGCGCGGCGCATGATTGGTGAAAATGTTGAGGTTACTGGGAAGGATCTTCTTAAGCGACTCGAAGGAACTATCGAATCCGAGCTTGCCAACCTCAAGACCAGGATTCTGGCCATCGTGGAAGACGGCTCCGACGCTGCCGAGGACAACGCCGTCAGCGCCATTCGATCAGCTGGTGTGTCCATTAAGAAGAGAGCTCAGATGATTCGAGGCTGGCGCGAAGACTACGATGCCGAGCTGCAGGAAACTGTCGTTGGCGCCGCTGACGTGCATTTCCAAATTCTGGACGAGACCAGGGCTCTGGCTCTCCAGCAGATTGGCATGAGGTGGGCGTGGACTGATGGCGTCACATACAAGGACTGGGCCAAGTACCATGAGCTGAAGAGCACGCTGACACAGTGGACTGAGGAGCTGAAGCAGTTGGTTGTTACGCACCCTACCCTGCTCGAAGCACAAGAAGCCTCGGCCCAGATCGAGGACGAAGGCATGGCAATTGCTTCATTTGCTGCAAAGGAACTTGCTCGTCTGAAGGAAGTCGCGCACTGGAAAATTTTGGCCAAGGACTTGACTGACAGCTTCGACTCTGAGGCTATGCGACTGGCCGCCGAGGCCGCACAGCAGGCCGAGCAAGCTGAAAAAACGCTTGCAGAGAATGTTGGCGAAGTCGAGTCAGCTCCGAAAGAAGTCGCTGAGGAGGGGCCTATACCTGTCGAGAAGGTCGCCAGCGCCGTGAAAGAGGCGGTTGGGGAGACACTTTCGGCGGCGAGCGAGGCTGCCGCGGACGTGACATCCTCCATTGTCGATGCAGCAAGCGTCGCCTCAGTGGCAATTGAGGACCAGATAAGCGCGGCTGCTGAGGCAGCTTCCAGCGCCATGTTTGAATCCGCAGAGGACAGCGTCCCGAGCGCTACGGATTCGGCCGAGCCCCTTATCCTTGGTGTGTCCGACTCTTTTCTGCCACTCAGTGCAAACCCTAATAGTCTCACAGCGACGGCCGAGGAGGTACCGGAGCACGCGCAGCCAACCATGTCCCATGCCGCAGCAGCCTCTAAGGTGCCAACGGAAGAACCTGTCGCCCTGGATAATGATGCTAGAACCGTCAACGAGGACGACTCTGCCACCGCAGAGGACGAATCGGAGGAAGCGGCATACGGCGACAAGTCTCGGGCACCGGAGCCTCCTGTTCATGCTGCCATGTTTGGTGCTGCCGCGCAGTCCGTCTCTAACCGTCAACCCATCCTGGATGACCACGTTGACCTTGACATGATTGAGAGCGTCACGATCGCTGCGCAAGCTGCGTATTCCAGTGCGGTGTCTACGGCCTTGGATCATTACTCGAGCGCTCGGTCTGTTGTCTCGGCCCAAATATACGGTACAACGAAACCCGTACATGAGCAGCTCTTCTCGTCCGTCTCATCTGCATATGATAATGCCGTTGCAGGAGCTAGTCAAAAGCTCCACGAGGCCGTTGCAGCTGCTTCCACGGGGGTTTACGGCAAACCAACGCCAACCAGTGGCTCTCGACCCATCAACTGGGACAAGGTCGAGGCCATCGCGGCACAGCGTCTGAACGAAGGCCGGCTTTGGGCTGAGATCCAGTACCAGAGTGCTTTGATCGCTTTAGGAGTTGCCACACCGACGCCTACGTCGCCAACAGAGAAGTTTGTCGACCAAGCCAAGCTTCATTACTACGCCGGGCTTGGTCTGGCGCAAGACCGATACATGAAATTCATCTCGGCCGCCTCGGCTGCTTGGTCTTCTGTCACAGCGACTCCCACTCCGACCGACTTCGTTGGTTCTGCATCGTCTGTGGTCTCTGCGGCGAGTGAGTCTGCCGCCTCGGCAGCCTCTGCGGCGGGCGGTGCGGCTCACTCTGCCTACTCTGCCGCGACCGAAGGCGTCTTGTCGGCTGCGGAAGCTGTCGAGGACACTTTGTCCGCTGCCGTAGATGCAGCTGGGGGCCAGGTGTACGATGCAGGTGTCGCCATCGCCGAGACTTGGGACAACGTGGTGTCCGAGATCAGCGCCCAGATATACGGCGAGCCAACGGCTATCGGGTGGTACGATAATGCGATCGGAGTCGCCAGCTCATACGCATCTGCTGCGACGCAAACCGCGCATGACGCTGCCGTCACGGCTTCAGCCAGCGCGGCGAAACAGTACGAGGCCATCAACGATATCATCTCGGAGCTGATCAACGGGAAGGAGCCGTCGTTCCGCGAGAGCGTGCTGTCTCGTTTCAGCGCCGTATACGCCACTGCCTCTGCGAGCGTGGGAAGTTTGGCGAGCGAGGCCAGCGTGTCCGCAGCGTCGGTGGGAGACAGGGTCGGCAGCGTGGCGAGTCATGCTACTGAGGCCGTCAAGGACGCTATTCACGGAAAGGATGAGTTGTAGGCGCGTGAAGGCATGCGGACGTGATGTAGCGGTCTTTTTGGACGATACCCACTGTTAATGAAATGATCATTTTTACGACAGAATGGCTTTGAAAACGCCGAAGCGCGTTGGCGTTTGTTGTCAGGAGAAGTTTAGGGTTCGCTCCAGACATTTCGGTTGTTTGGTGCAGACGTGGACCGCATCCTGTTATTGAGGGCACTTGGATACATGTAAGGACGCGAAGACAACGAGCAAAGAAAGGTGGTCCATTAGGAAATCTCCAATCTCCTTAAGAGAAGACTATGTTTACTATGTGAAGCCTGATCCTTCCCGGGGCGGCTTTTCAGTACTGACAGCGCTTAGCTAATTTACTCTCCCATGAATACGAAGGGAATTCCATGGGCAAAGGTACCCTCTTATCCATTGAAAACAATCATTGAATTGGTGTTTTCGCTTGAATTCTGTGAGACAGGTCTACTCTCAGGACCTGTGCCATCTTCTCCCTGCTACTTGTACAGCAAGCGTTCAAGGCAAAGTAAAGGGCAAAGTATCTCGCGCCCAATCGGGTCGAAAACCCATTGGCTTGTTGAGACTTGATGCGTAGCATTTCCCTTGGGTCCTTATTTGTTGAACATTCACGAGGGGCTGCCAAATGGATTTCTGACCATTCGAGTTGCAGTAACAATAATTGCCAACGCCTGCATCAGGATCCGCTCTACGACCTTGGCCCCGAGAAGTTTGATGAAGGCTGTGGTTGATTAAAACGCAGCTGGTTCTCACACCCTGATTGCGGCACTGTCAGGCCGTAGAAGGCGAAGGAAATCATCGCGATGGACGGCTTTCATTTCGATAACGCGCGGAAGACTGCGAAGAGATGATGTGGAGATAATGGTTAGGCCGATTTCGAAGAGGAAAACTCGCTATTACGAAGAGCTCGTTGGGTGGCCTGCCGCGAATGCAACGCAAAGTCCGCCCCATTCTTGCGCAGTCTCTCCGAGCTGACATCCAGGTCCTGTGCCACGTCTCATCACAGCTAATTACAGATAAAATGCACGTGTTGCAGTTCGTCATTCATTTTCGGCGGCAGGCAAACCCACTTTCCGTTGACTAGAGCATCCCTTACCAGGTACTACCGGGGATCGGCCGTTGGTGATACGCAAACATACCTTACATACATACCTCTCAGTACGCATCATGTACTAAGTCCAGGATACAACACTAGAGTATTAGCTTTTATATGGAAACAGCCCCGTTTCATAACGCAATACTACCTAGAGAGGAACTGTTACGCAGATCCGGCCATTCAGGCCCATCTCTAAAACCACACATCTACCACTATTATAGTTACCCAGCTCTTATAAAGACTAACCTCGCCCACAGCTTGGCAGGCCTACTGACCCTACTGACCCTACGTGCCGTCTGTTGGCCACGGGGTGTTGTGCAGCCGGCCTTTCCTGACGCCCGTGGCCGTGGTCGTAATACCGCGGCGCTTCGGCTGTCTACAGACCCCTCTTGTCCGGGCATAGCTGTGTTATAAATAGCGGCTACAACCGAGTAGGAATTGAGTCAGTCAGTCAGTCAGTCAGGGGCCGTGGTCGTAACAGCGTGCCGATCAGGACATTGGTGTCGCACGGCCACCTAATCGGTGCTAAATGCCTATCGTTGCGTAATGTCGTAGCTCACGGAGCCACATAGCCGGCCGGGCCGGGCCGTTATTACAATAGCATACATGGTCTAAGTCCTATGCTTGAATATTTACCCTTGCTCGATTTAGTATTACTATAAAGCCAAGTATAAGTCTTTCTGAGGGTTTCCTGCTGTCGGGGGAATCGTGCGGCTGAGCACGTGGCTTTTAAAGTTTCCTTGCGTCATATGGTTTTGTTATGTTTACAGAACTCTATTGCCCTCAAGCTTAGCGGCCCTACCAGACGTCATAAATACGTAGTTCTCTAACCTTGCAGACTCTTGCGGTACTTCGAGATAATTTATTAAAACTCTTGGTACTTCCTCTCTCACCTAAAGTCCAAATTATCTAATTTATCGAAAGGGTGTACTATCAAAATGACATCCAGGGAGGTTATTGTAGTAGTCCTTAACCACACCAACGAGGAGCTCAGCCTCGAACCCGAGTCCCCACATCTCGACCGCGGCGAATGGGTGACAGATACGCCAGAGGCGCAGCCGCCCCCAGAGATCAGGGCTGGAGAGAGCGGCATGTGGCGCTGCAGGTCTCTCCACGTAGGCGCGGGGACGCAGGGATCTACTACATACCGGATCGTCGGCTACGGGGTGAACAACAAGGTAACCTTCACCTGGGCCGCTCACTACGTCGGGCCAAACAAGTTCAGTTATACTTGTGCGACGGACGAATTTACGGTGAGGATATTGGGCGGGGAAGGGAAGCAAGCAGTTGCTGTCTTTGTTTTCGGTAAGTTGAGCTTTCAGTCCCATTAAATGGAATGATGAAATTCTGACGAGACGGCGTCAGAGCCAGCGACAGAGCAAGCGGAGGTCTAAGGAGGAGGTGGTGGCTGGACCAATAGGTAAAGTCGTGGCTTTTTAACGGATTACTCGTAGTGAGGCCTCTTAATTTCTGAGCCTGACTCCATGTCCGTAGGGGTTCTGATGTGTACGCAACCTTGTACCATTACTACGCATCACTGAATTCACCATGTTGTCTTACAGTCCGAGAATCCTCGTGGCATTTTTGCTACCCTTACTGGCCGGTATGCCTATTGTTCGAACATTGAAGACAGGACCGGCCTGGGCTGAATCAATGACTTTTCAGTAATACGTGCATTCGGGCCAAGCGCGGTACCTGACACCGCCAGCGATTACGCGCCCCGCGCCGTCTCTTGTCCTGCACCCCGGCCCACCATTCGCGATGCCACGGCCCTCTCGGCTCAGGAAACGGCTTGGCTGCCACTCCGTGGCAATGCCACCGTTACAGCACTGAAGGACTTCCTGAGCCGTGTTAATATCAGCGGCATAGACACCAATACGTATATCGACAATATCGTAAGTGGCGGCACGGCCAGTGCGTTGCTTCCGAGGATTGGGATCGCCGTCTCCGGTGGGGGCTACCGGGCGCTGATGAACGGCGCCGGTGCGATCGCGGCATTCGACAACCGCACATCCACAAGCTCGACGGCCAAAGGTGGTCAACTGGGCGGCATCCTTCAGGCGACAACGTATCTAAGCGGGCTGTCTGGCGGAAGCTGGGTCGTTGGAAGCCTCTACGTGCAAAATTTCACTACTGTAGACTCCATCATATTCTCATCCAGCGGGTTTCTTAGCACACTTTGGCAGTTTGGTGACTCCATCATCGAAGGTTCGTTCAATTCCCATATCACTCATTGCTGATAACGTCAATTCATTGGGGCGTCAACAATCTAGGACCCGCAGGCCTCCGCGTAGGACAATACTATCGCGAGCTATATCAGAGTGTCCAGGACAAACTCGATGCTGGTTTTAACAAGACAATTACCGATTACTGGGGCAGGGCCCTGTCATACCAGCTTGTCAACGCTAGTGATGGAGGGCCGGGTAGGAGTGACCACTACCTGCGAGGCGTGGCAAACAGAGCTGATAACCATTATCGCAGGGAATACCTTTTCTTCTATTGCGGAAGACACCGAGTTCTCGCAGGCCACGGCACCTATGCCTATCATCGTCGCGCTGGAGAGAGCACCTGGACAACTTCAGATAGGTGCCAATGCGACCGTCTTCGAGTTCAACCCTTGGGAAATGGGGTCTTACGATCCAGGAGCCGCCGCTTTTGCGCCCCTCAAGTATGTCGGCTCTAACTTCACCAACGGTACCATCGCTGGTGACTCCAACTGTACAATTAACGTCGACAACGCCGGCTTTATCGTTGGGACCTCGTCGTCGCTGTTCAATCAAGCATTCCTGCAGATTGGCAAGGCAGAAAATGTCCCTGACTTCTTGGTTCAGGCCTTGAACAATACCCTGAAGCAGGTTGGAGAGAACAACAAGGACGTCTCGATTTGGCCGAATCCATTTCACAACTACAGTACTACCCGCGATAACATCAACGCCGAGGCAAGGCTCCTGACACTCGTCGATGGTGGCGAGGACCTCCAAAACATTCCGCTGCATCCGTTGACGCTATCGGCGCGACATGTCGACATCATCTTTGCCGTTGATAGCTCTGCCGACACGCAAACGTCGTGGCCGAACGGAACAGCCCTCGTGGCGACGTACCAGCGGTCGAAGAGCGGTTTATCCGCCAATAACAGTGACTTCCCACCTGTTCCAGACCAAAATACCTTTGTGAACCTGGGGCTCAACAAGCGACCGACCTTCTTCGGATGTAAAAATTCCTCGGGACCGCTAATTATCTACCTACCCAACGCTCCGTATACGTTCGGCTCTAATTTTTCGACTTTCGACCTCGAATATAGTGACTCCGAGCGGGATCAGATAATCGAAAACGGCTACAATGTCGCGACCATGGGCAACGGCACCGTCGACTCGAAGTGGCCCGTGTGCGTAGGCTGCGCGGTGCTAGCCCGGAGCCTGGCCCGCACGAAGACTGCTATGCCCGCGACGTGCGTTGACTGCTTTGAGCGGTATTGTTGGAACGGTACGTTCAACTCAACAACGCCGATGACATACGAGCCGCAGCGGATTATCGCAAGCGGTGCCGCTCGCCGACCGGTGGTGTGGATGGGAGGCACGGTCTTTCTGTCTTGTATCGTGATGTTAGTGCTCATGTCCTGAGTTGGTATTGCCATCGCCGCGCTAGGTAGAAGGGTAATATTAAATCCTTCTTAACTAGGCAACACAATACAACGCTTTCCCGTTAACGCAGCGCAGTCAATCACCCACGTGACCATGGTTGGGGAGTAAATTAAAAAGCGGATGCTCCGATTGCAACACATGCATTTCAAGAAGTTCGCTTCTACTCTTGAAGCTGGAGTTGGGTAGTGTGGCCGAGGAGCTTGGGGCACTCGCGTGTTCCAGCAGCGGCGAGTCCGGCAAATCCGGTTCGGGGCGTTTGTGGCGGTGGCGCGCACACCAGTGGCCCAACCCGTCTGGTGGCGCTCACCGGCCGCCATCGGTGCGCTATTTAACGTTACGGTGTACGTTGGGTGTGAAGAGGCAACAGCCGAAAACATGGGATGGCTTGTGGCTGTCGACGAGCCGCGAGGTACAGACGATGTGCGCTACGGCGAATGCATTTGTGCGATGGGCAAGACTAGGACTCCTGTCGCAAGAGGTTAATTCACTTTCTAGATGCCGTCATGACTGACGTGCTTGAACATGGCGAGTTCCGATAACCGTGGGGAGCCTGAGGACCGTCCCCTTCGCTTCACCAATCAGTCGCAAGCAAATGAGGACGCCATCGTACCATATCACAGGTGCTGGTACCAGCAGTGTGAGTTTGTATTATTGCCATGAGCAGCGCTGCGCCTCTCGCCCCTCTTCCAAGTCCCGCCCCTGGGTCATGCTCCCCGTACGTCACCCAGTCCGCTCGTACGCAAGTACAGGTACGATGGCGAGTGCCGCTTGAGCCCAGTCCTGTGCGTTGCGAGGAGCCGCTGCGACGATGGCCCGCGAGCTTGTGATGGAGCCAAAGAGTTTAATCCAATCCCTGGCCACGTTCTAGAGTCCTTGACTGGTTTCCCCTCCTGCTTGCAGAATTCGCTTACGGCAGCCTATGGGGAAGAAAGTGTTAAAACTACTGTAATTTTTGGGTAGGGGCACACCCGGATTCGTTTGCCCTAAAAGGATTGGCCGACAGCAGCTTTTGTCCATTCTTAGTACGATCTCATCAGCTCTTGTCTCGCTTTCTTCCGCCTTTCCGTTGCGGCCAATTGAGAAGCCGGCAACACATGGCAGACAGCATCGCCGCATCCGTTTTCGTCAGCTTTACAACAGCCGCCTGAGGCCGGGACTGCTCAACCACTTCGCCGTCAATTGCTTCTGCATGTTGCCCACGAGTGCTCTGGCCAGCATCCTGTCTTGAAACCGCTCCCACGTGCAGTGTGACAATCGCAACGGTTTCTGTCATCGCCACTGATCCAGAGCCCCCACAGAATCGGTTCCAATGGGCTCGAGCGGCCTTCCTGCATCGCCTAGCCTTCCGGCCTACTCCTCCGACCAAGAAAAGGGCGTCGAGCTCAAGCATGCCGCCCTCGTCGACCCGGTAGCTCGCCAGGCAACCCGAGGCTCCCTGTCCAGCGAGCCAAGGCATGACTCTACACATCGCAGGCTCAAGTCGCGGCATATCCAGCTCATCGGCATTGGTGGCACCATCGGTACCGCCCTATATGTGCGTGAACGATGTACTTTGTACAATTCTCCTTCGATTTCCCTCTTCCTTTACCGCCTTTGTCAATCGCTCATGGCCGTGTTTGTTGGTATAGGTTCAAATTGGTAAAGGCCTCCTCAATGGCGGGCCAGCAAGCCTGTTCCTCGCCTTTAGTTTCTGGTGCACTTTTATTTTCGCCGTCACGCTGTGCATGGCGGAGATGGTCACCTACCTGCCCATCTCGTCGCCATTCATTCGGTTCGCCGGCCGCTATGTCGACGAAGCATTCGGCTTTGCTGCCGGCTGGAATTTCTTCATCTTCGAAGCGGCGCTCGTGCCATTTGAGGTGGTTGCCTGCAATCTCATCCTGCACTATTGGACTGATGTGATTCCAACCGCCGCCGTCATCGTCATCATCATCATTTTGTATGCGCTCATCAACGTCATGGCCGTGCAGTGGTATGGCGAGACCGAGTTTTGGGCCGCCGTTGGCAAGGTCTTGTTGGCTGTTGGCCTCATTATTTTCACCTTTATTGTGATGCTCGGCGGAAATCCAAAAGGCGATCGGTTTGGCTTTCGATTCTGGAACGAGCCGGGTGCGTTTGCCGAGCTTTACTATGAGGGTGCTCTAGGCAAATGGCTGGGCTTCCTTCAGTGCCTCATTCAGGCTGCCTTTACGATTGCCGGACCTGATTACGTGTCGATGGCAGCTGGGGAGGCCGAGAACCCTCGTTCGGTCATGCCCCGGGCATATAACGCCGTATTCTACAGACTCACGGCCTTTTTTGTGCTAGGATCGCTGTGCGTCGGCATCCTAGTTCCATACGACGACAAAGAGTTGACTGCCGCCTTCAAAAACTCCGAGCCTGGCGCTGCTGCTTCGCCGTACGTCGTCGCCATGAACCGCCTTGGCATCAGCGTCCTGCCGCACATTGTCAACGCCATGGTCCTGACGGCCGCCTTTTCCGCTGGCAACTCGTACGTCTATTGCGCCTCGCGAAGCTTGTACGGACTGGCTCTGGAGGGTAAGGCCCCCAAGTTCTTGACGACCTGCACCAAGAAGGGTGTGCCCGTCTACTGCGTTGGATTTGTCCTCTTGTTCGCACTGTTGGCCTTCCTCCAGCTGTCTTCCAACGCTGCCGTCGTACTCAACTGGTTCGTCTCGCTGGTAACAGCATCACAACTGATCAACTTTGCCGTGGTCTGCACGACGTACCTGTGCTTCTACAAAGCTCTCCAAGCGCAGGGAATTAGTCGCGAGACCCTGCCCTACAAGGCTTGGTTTATGCCATATGCTGCGTGGTATGGACTGGTTGGCACGTTTGTCATGGCCTTTGTAGGAGGATACACGGTGTTTTTGCCGCTGCCTGGGTATTGGAAGGTACCCGACTTTTTGTTCTCGTGAGTTTTGCCCCAGGGCCTCATCTTTGCGTACGGCTAACGTGTAACAGATATACGATGTTGCTGCTCTTTCCGATACTCTACGTCGGCTGGAAGGTGTTTCACAAGACACACATCTACAAGCCCGGCCAGGTGGACTTGCAAAAAGACGTGGCCGAAATAGAAGAGTATGAACGAACCTTCGTACCGCAGCCGCCCAAGTATGTACCCCTTCACTTTCCTGCCTGAATGCGACTTACTGACTTGCCGCGCAGAAATTTCTTTGAGAAAGTGTTGGACAAGATGTTTGGCTAGACAGTTTGCCCTATTGAATTGAGAACGTATGAATCACCCCAATCATAGGTACAGTGAATGCGACGCAGATCAGCCATCCGTGGCGATGCAGGTGGAACAATGATGGTAACAGTGGTGAGAGTGTTGCCACAGTAGTCGTGTTTACAAGTCTCAAATTGTCCATCATGTTCTGCGAACTCCTTTCCGGTTACCATTCCCATGAGACCTCACTTTGGTCCGTACATGTAAGCCGTTCCTCCATCTTCACAACGGTATTGATCACGTATGGAATCCTCGTATTCCATGACGTAATATTCTAAATCTCGCCATCTAAGTTTCTTGGGCTTGTGCGCCGCGGTGATCTACGCCTGTAATTTCAGACATTTCATGCAGAAGCCCTTGGATCTCTGGACAGGTCTCAAAGAGATCAAGCGTTAGTTTGCTTCAAATTGTCGAAATGGCCAAAATCCCACCAATTCTTGCGTTTGAACTTAAACATTGCGTTGATTGTCTGAACTGATTAGCCATTTGTAACGAAACTTTTGTCTGGCCCTTATATCTAATCAAAGATGCAAAATACTATCGAACGGCAGAAACACCATCATCCAAATCGGTACAAAACATTTTCGCAGAAAACCTGACTATTATAACGGGTTAGCTCCTGCTCTGTCCTACGACGGGCCATAAGCCCGAACGAGGAACTCCCTGAAATCTCTTGCCCCATTCTCTCCAAACATCATCTGACCGTTGCTATATGTCTCCTCCGCCTTTTCCTTGGCGCGTCGCGCCATGTCTTCTTCAAACCTCCTAATCAACGGATCTACCGCTTGCTGGAACGATGCATTATTCTGTGTAGCGGCTTCATGCGCCTCAGAAATGGCATGGGCCAGCAGTAACGAATCCCACATCGCAAGATTGACACCCTCGCCAGCCCACGGACACATCAAATGTGCGGCGTCGCCAACGAGTGTTACGCCAGGCTTGTGTTCCCATGACATGCCAATGGGTAACGTGTATAGCGGCTTGATATCCATGACTTTGTCCGGGTTCTCAACCGCCTCCTCGTCGCACGCGACTATCACCAGCTCCTTGATAGCCGGACCCCAGCGGCCAAGAAGGACGTCGTCGCCCAAGAGCTGATCCTTTGCAGTCACGATAGGCCGGCCGGATAACCCCGACCGGGTGGCAAAACTCTCGTCCGAGACAGTTAAAAAAATGTAGATGCGAGCCGAGTCCTGTGGCCCGCGCTGCGACATAACGCCGTGCTGGAGACCAAGTGCCGAGAAGCTGCCACGGCCGACGAGTGCCGCCAAGTGCGGATGCCTTTTCGTTATGTGCGGTATGTTTGCAGTAATGCATTGCGTCCCTGAGTATGATGGCTTGGTGTCCGTCAGCAGACCTCGTACCTGGGACCAGGCGCCGTCGGCGCCAATGACCAGGTCGAATGCCAGCTTGCCGTGGGTACCGAAGTCTAGCACCGTCTCGGTGCCGCTCGACGTGGCAGATGTGGACGCCGACAAGAGTTTGTAGCCCCATTTTATGGCATTGGCGGGTAGTTGGGAGCTCAGGAGCTTTGTGAGTGCGTGGCGCGAGATCTCTGGGCGCTCACTCAACTCCCCTTCATCGGCATAGAGGATTTTGCCATCCTTGTCCGAGACCTTTTGCGCCTCAGCGCATTCCCCAGTGAGCTGTAAAAATTGGTCATAAAGTCCGCATTCCCTAATAGCAGCGAGCCCGGACTCGTCATGGAGATCTAGCATTCCCGAAGGTTTGGCCAGCTCATCGTCGGTGGGTTTCTGGCGAAGCTCATACACTGTGAACGGGATACCTCGCTTCTGGAGCAGAAGGCCAACAGTAAGTCCGGCTGGACCACCGCCAATAATGGCGATTCTCGGCTGAGACGGGGACATGCGGGCTTGTTAGGGTCTGAAAAGCGGGTTTGCAAATTAAAACGGGCGGAAGATGTGTTGTTATTGCTCGTATCCTCGATGCTTAGGATGGAATGAAGGCTAGATGCTAAGCTACTTATACCTGCGAAAGACCAACATGGATTGTAAGATGTAAGACGCAGGGCGCAAATGCGTCGCTGCGCGGAACGCCGTATACTTGGATATCGGGACCGGCCGGCGGCGAACCGTTTTCGTCGGGATTTAGAACATCCCGAGGCCAGACCCACACTTTGCTGGCACTCGGTCGGTAATTAGAATCGTGCGAAACGTCGACGAATAATGAGCTAGGCAAGTTTGCAGTAGTTTCCTCGAGCCGATACAGTCTTAGCAGCGGGGAAATATGCATACGAGGGGTCCGTATAATCTCAGAAAGCCATAGGTGCCCCATGGCGTTCTCTAGCTAGCCTGGGGCAACAGGTGGTAGACCCAGTTTACCGAGCATCGCGGGGTTTCCAGTGCGCACACCGGGTGTTGCGATGTGAGCATGTTACGACCCCAGGCTGACGGCCGCGGAATGGGCCGGCTGTGCTGACATGATGAAACTTACCACGGAACATATCTAATAGACGAGAAGGTAATTTTGGCGGCACTTCATAAGCAAATGCATACCATAAGCACTGTTCTACCAGCCGCTACCTACTCCGGACTTTGATTGACGAGAGAAAAATGCTCGTGCCGACTGTTGTTTCGTGCTACCCGCAGCGGCGTGGCACAGTCAGCCCAAGATTGCGCCCCGTGGCTATGGTCATAACATATAGCACACCCAATGAACGGAGCTCTAGTGACTTACACCGAGACTCGCGGAGATTCACTTAGAAAGATTACTACCTGGAGAATACTTTTAGCTCCTGGTGGTACGGGCGTGGTCCCCAGTCTGGCAATCGCAAGCCAAGCAAAATCCCGGAAGACAGAAAGCGATATACCGTAGCATACCGCAACTCCCTGCAGGGTCTCGGCTAGGATGTCTACATTGGTGCGGCTGCTTTCGATAATGCTGCTTATGAGTCCGCTAAGCTAGAAATGCCAGCGCTGGTCTACACGGACCCCCAATCAGCTCGCAGCACAGCAACATCTCTTTGTTCACCTGCTCTAAGATTCCTCAACCATCGTGGCCAATCTCAATTTTGTTTGTGCGGCATTGTGCGGCACCAATTCGGTACCACCAGCAGCAGAAGTAAGCCCACTCATACTGCAACTTCCCTATCTCATGCCGTATTTGCTCCCTCTCATACTATAAGTCGCCAGCGTGCCGACCACATCTACGCAAGCTTCCAGTGGTCGGAGCAATGCGATCTGGAATCAATTGTCCAAGCGGCCACCGCTTCCCAAAGCGCAGCTATCAATTAAGCAAATATGACGTCTCTCTGACATTTTCTTTTTATCTCCCTATCAACTATTAATAATGTGACAAACAAAAGCGAATGTCACTATATTTAGAGTTAGCCACGGTGTAAGCCCGCGACAACGTAGTCTAACTCAAAGATTATTCTTGCTCGAGAGCGACAATCGATTAGAGTTTCCATTTAAATCTCATGAATAGATCTTGAATTATTCATACAAGTACGACCGGTAGCTTGTCAGATTGAAGTGACTGGAGCGATTTTTTAACAGTATAAGTGTCATTCTATGAGAAACGCTGACCAATTCTGCAGACACTGCTTCAGGCTAAATGAAGAGAAATATAGTTTAAATTAAAGTATGTACATTTAAGCCCGCTCAACCGGCCGAGCTTAAGCTCTTCAAAAAGGCGAAGCGAACTGCATACATCGGTTGCAGCTTCCATTATGCTCGCTGTCCAACGCGTGAATTCTCATCCCATCCTTACTAAATAGCTAGCTCAAGTGGTACTGCTCTAGATTCTCCTCGAAGCAAATGCTTTATGTTCTTCCATACCATCCCACATCTGATGTGTCCCATGCCGATTTGGCCATCTATCCTTGCCTTCATCGCGTAGTACACCCTGTTGGAGTTGGCAGTACTACAAGAGAGCCCGGCGCCCACGTAATCGTACTAGTTACCGTGCTCGTCACCGGTGTGCCACTAAGCGTAGCCGTATCAAGATAGGTATAAGTACCCCAGTTGACCGGTCCCCCGTCAAACGTCGAAAAGGCTGAATATGGCCCTGGAAACAACGTTTGCGTTGCCTTGTCTTCAACTGCGGTTGGAGTCCAAGTAGTCAGAACTCCTTCGCTATCATCAGTAGGAAACACCATCTGGAGTTGATCACAGCCGCCGTTACAATCGATATCGCTTTTCGCTTCCAAGGGAATGGCGAAGTCGAGCATGCCAAGAGTAGCGTTGTGAGGGGAGGGTTCGAGGTAATTGCATCTGCGGCGAGTGTATCCATGTATAGTTTGGATTCGCTGTCTTGCCCAGATTGAGTAACATCCGGGAGTCTCCCAGGTGCAGCTCGTAGTGGTTGTGTTGGAATTGCAGCTCTGCTGGCTCCAGGTCTGGCTAGCACCAAAAGAAAATCCGGTTTGGGACTCGATGCCGGTGCCAAAGAACCCGAGTTTCTCTGTAAACGAAATCGAAAGGGTTTCGCTGAGACCCCATGAGAAACTGGAGCACGTTTGGGTCGTTTCACCAACTGATTGTAGGCAAGTGCCCTTTCCTTTCGGGCACTCAACGTCGCCGTTGGTTTGGTAGGGGTCTCTGTAACTGAGGCTTGAGCCGACCACGAAGTAGTCCGTCCAGCATTCAGTCTGCCCCACAACTGAGAAGCCCCAACAGTCGCTGCCGACATAGATACCTTGGCCATCTTTGTATCGGCTTGAGCCTAAGACCAGAGTGGTATCGTTGTAACAGGAGGGCATGCCATTATACTCAGCCTGCAGACAATCCGACCATGATGTTGTAGCGGCCGGTGCTGCAATTCCTAGGCTGCTTAGGGTGCTTAAAACCACGATGGATCGACGCATGGTAAATATGAGTGCCCTGTTTCAAAGACAAATGATGAATGCGAGGCGAGTGATTGACTGGGATAAGGATGAAAGCGTTCGTCCTGTAAAACTTGGGCGGGAGCGCGTAGGGCTTTATACGGTTTGTTTTGCCGTGTATCGGTTCTCGTGCGAAATGATTAATCCAAGAGTGATAGTACTATTGAAAGGGAAATAACGAATGGGTGGATACTGTACCCTGGAAACTCATTTGGAATCTCCTTCAGTTACTTTTTCTATAGTACATTACGATATGCGCCGCCTACATCCATGTTCGGCCTCGGAAGTACGAGTAAATAACGGGCACTTCGTGAGAAAGGCCGCTGACATAAGGCATTTTACCTTATTGGGTAACTCACACGGGGACCCCGTGGCCCTATTCGGTCCCGAACACGTGCCCATTGTGCATGCTATGAGGTCCGTGCCCGGGTCATGCTTCCAGCTGGAGTCCCTTACGAGGAGACAGCTTACGACGATCGCTAAAATAAATATGTCTGCTCCAATATGGGTATACCTCTACCTAAAAACTCGTTTTGGCACTCTCTCACCTATTCCATGGACTAGTAAGGCTTCTGTCGCTCCATAGGCCACGTGCAACAAGCAAAGTACTTTGGACAGAATTTGGATACTATGCTGGTATCCCTAGGAATTTAATATATCACTCCAAGTATACTCACGACGGCAGCTGGTATCAAGCTAATCGTCTTGTTCAACGAAGTATCGTTCATGTGACAGAATCTGATTAGCATTCGCCCCTGTATTTCGTTACCCACAAGCTTTGCGGGATTCCATGGTAAAGGCTACGCTACGTCACTTGGGACAAGGCAATATCCACCAGGGGCATTAGCTCCGCGCGGAGTCGGCACCTCGTAGTCAGGGCTAGATCCGACCCCGTATTTGCACTGCGTACGAGTACAATAATCAAGGTCCTCTTGTGAGCTTATTTCTTGTACCGTGAGCTGTTAAGGCTTGCAGGGAAGCTTAAAATGAAATGGAATAATTCTTGGCCCGATGCATTGTTTGGATCTCCCATCTGGCCAAAGTGAAAAGGGGTGCCTTACTATAGCGATGAAGTATCTTCACAAAATATTGTATCAATCGACTTTGTGCTAACCAAACCACAGATGTGATGCTCCCACGGCCAATGCTTGAGGACCCACGCGGGCCCTAAATTCCTTGGGCGTTTCATCTTCTTCGCGGCCCGGCTGAACCAGAATATATATGGGGTCAGTCTGAAGTTATGATGATGTGTCTGACTAAACTTGCCAAGCCTTTTCTGTTATGTCCGACTGCTGGACGATTGCGCACCGTTGTCGCAGAGCTGTGCGAGTCATGCATTAACATTTAAGAAAACGGCCGATCACCAAGGAGATGCCGCTGACGTGAAATTCTGTCGTACTGCATTAGTCACCCCAGATGTACGAGATGGCGGCGTAAGGTACGTGTATGTCGCTTTCCTTCAAGGACGCATGGCGAAGCAGGAAATTAATAATGCTAGGCGCTGGCTCTTCAGCGGACGAATTTGACTTCAATCGTTGCATAGTGCAGAGGATTGTTTGAAAACATGATCTAAAGATCAAATAACGTCGATTCTGTAAATTTCAACGGACACAGTAATCCCAATTTCCTCAGAAGAGATATGGAAGCAAGTTTGCTTCACTGACAATGAACGCAGATTAATGGCCATTTGCATGCAGCCAATGACACAAGGCATCCCGGCGGCAATTACTCCCTGGCTACAGCCGTTGCCAACAAGCGGTACCGGTATCAGCTTAATTGGGCGACTGGTGGTTTTGTCGCCCAGACCAGCACGCAAGCCTCTGCAACGCATCTCGAAGTTGACGCTGGATCTGTGAAGCTATCTCTATCTTATGTCTCGCTCGATCAAAAAGCTGAAAGTCAAGACGGGGCTGTGGACTGATTCCGACAAGACATGAAAATAGTATGTTGATCTGCTTCCCTTACTGATTAGCTGAATCGGACGGCCGCTTGCATATGCATGTCTCGCTTACCTGACTGACCGGTCGACTGCGAGATAGAACCAACAAATGTGACGTGCCAGCCGACTCATGCCTGACACCACCCTGCAAGATTGCCACTCCATCAATACTTGCCCATTTGCCTCACACGGGAGTGACATTCCACACGAACTACTTGCCGCTCTCCACGAAACTCGACACAACTAGTGGACGTACAGCCAACCACCAATGCGTGTAACCCCTACTGCATCCTGACCGGGCCGGAAAATAGACTGTGGATCAAAAGGTCGAAAGCCGAGTTCCACCAGTCCTAAGTTCTTGACACGGGAACAGGCAGGCAGGCAGGCAGGCAGGCAAGTACGAACCAACTGCATATCCATTGTCCAATTGTTTGTTGACACGCTGACCCCGCACCTGACCGATGCAGCTCCAAGGCCTCAAGTCCGTGGCCTTAGTGACTCGGTGCTTGAGAAGGGATTGAACAGGGAATGTCCGGCAGCCAATCGCCACGGCAGTGCACAGCATTAATCTGCGAATGGTCTCATGCAGTGGCCGCCATTGCTTGTCACATGGGTCGAACTCGATTGGGCTGGGGTCGGTCGTATTGCAGACATATAATTCGAGAGCAGAAGGAATCACGACCTCAGACGTAGTGATCCTAGCCCCTAAACTTCCCTTACTCCCAGCCAAGATGTCATCAGACTTGAACACTGGTACAAATATTTTGGCATCCGCAGAGAGTTTCGTAAAACAACTTAAAGCCATTACCTCCGATTCATCATATAAGGAAATTCTCAAACTTGTGGACGAGAATGCACAGTTGAAGAAAGAAAATGGCGATCTCGAAACCACCAATCGACGTAACATACAGACGTTGGCTGAGCTTCATCAACAAGCCAACACGGCAGCAGACCTACGCAAAGAGAAGCAAAACTTGCAAAATTTACTGGCCAAAGCCAATAATGCAGCAGAGCAGCAGCAGAAAGCAATTGAGCAGACCGCAGTATCGATCAGTGAAATGCAATTTTCCTTGAAGAAAAAAGACCAAGAGATCGACAAGCACAAGGACGAACTAAAGCGCAGCGAGGCAAATGCACGGAAAGAACTTGACTCTACGCGGAAAACGCTCAAACTTTGCGAGGACAACCTACATCGTCTCGAAATGTTTGCCCTTCAGATGAAATGCCCGTCCAGAGATTCGTTGTATGTCAGGCCAGGAATCATTTGTCATGTCTCTGCTGACTGCTGAGCAGATGCCAGCATTTACAAACCATATTCAAGGCCGCTTTGAAGTTGGCCACGACCTACTTTGGTGACGATCTCGAGAAGACAGTTCTCGATGACTCGATTTCATGGCAAACAATGCGCAGTCATACTCTTATCATACGGGCTATCCCGATACCTCTGTCAAACACTATGGCCTCCAAGCAAATGAGAATTGCTGCGGTACTAGCGATAATCGCGGACTGTTTGTCTCAGCTCATATTTCAGCCAACCTATTTGCTCAAGAACACGCATGAACTACATGACTTAATGGCCAGGCTAAACATCCAGGACCCAGAGAGAGAAGCCTACCTTCGAGCAGTGCTCTTGCAAATTGATCCGAACGCGCAAGAAGAGAATCGGCGCAGCCTTTGCAGCGAGGCTGTTGCTCAGGTGTTGTCATTTACCGAATTCGCGCTGCTGGGTGAAAAGAGAAAGGAGTTCCGGTCCTCCTTAGAAGAGCTCTGCCATCAAGCTTGCAATGCGTGGGGTCATTTGCAAGTAGTAGCAGACAAAGTCGAGCCAAGCTTTGATGCTGTTGACGCGCAGGAATGGAGGGTGATCCCATTCTCATTGCCGGAGAGTGGACCGAAAGGCAACAAAGCAACCCCCCCTCGACCGCGAGCCAATGCGGGGCAGGCGGCCGGCGATCTCGTACAACCAGATGGCACTCTCAGGGACCTGAAAGATCTCCAAGCACGGGTGTGGCCATCATTCCTTGTGTACAAGGGCGGGAATGCAAAACTTCTCGAGAAAGGATTCGCGTTGACTGAAGCACAGACAAAGGTAGCAAGAGATGAAGAGGTAGCGGAACAGGGCAAGCGACGCGCATCGAGAGGTACCCTTCGAACCAGAACATTATCCCATTCACGGAACGGGGAGCGGTCAGGGCCAACGGAGGAATCTTTTTTGTCCAGAAACGGTGGGGGTCCGCAGGATTCATGAGATCGCTTATTTTCAGGAAGCGGCGGTCTCGGCACCATAGCAAAGCAAAATGAAAGGCGACTGGAGGCACGCGTTGCACGACTTTGCAATCAGAAGAACCACCTTCCTTTCAATGAAGGAGACATAATGCCATTTCCCCAAGTGCCGTTTCATCGTGATCCGTATTTCGTATCGGCAGATACAACTCCGAAGAGGCGAGTCTTCCAGACGCAAGTCGCAAGTGCCCGCGTGACTCACCCGGAAGCATGACCAATCAGTTTACACCATCGCCGGCGTACACCAATTGGAACATTAGTCCTCTCAAAGGCTGGTTGTTTATTTATTCCCCTAACATCTCGAAGAATGACACCAAAGCTTACGATAATAATAGTCTTTGTCTTCTTCTGCCTACACTAATTTCCTATTCATAAGAACAAGTGCAAGAAGTTTTACGGTCCATACAATGTCGAGCAACGAGATGAATGGAACGCTCGATTCCTGGGAGGCCAATGCTGACATGTGGGACGAAACAATGGGCGCTGACGGCAATGACTACTGGAACTTTTTGCAGAAGCCATACTTGAAAAAACTAATCGACGTCCAGCCCGGGTGCCGCGTGCTCGATCTCGCCACTGGCAACGGCATGGCCTCGCGCTATCTGGCCAGCTGTGGTGCCTTGGTCGTTGCAACAGATGGGTCCGCGCAGATGCTCAAAAACTGCCGCAAGCGGTGCACGCCTGAGCAAGCAGATCGCATGAGTTTTGCGCAGCTGGACGTAACTAAGCCCGTGGACTTTAGCGACTTTCTCAAGTCGCCACTGGCTGTAAGCCTTCGTTTCTGGCACCTCTCAGGCCAAGGGCCTGTGCTGCGGTGCCTAAACTGTGCTGGCTGACTGCAGAAGGAGGGCGCTTTCGACGTCGTGCTCATCAACATGGCACTCATGGATATCGAGACGCTAGATCCCCTGGCGGACGCGCTGCCGAAGCTTTTGAAGAAGAACGGCATGTGCGTGTCTGCGTGCCTGCATTTGACTGATTGATGCTCGTCTCTATTCATATTTATGGGAGCTCCGTGCTAATGGAGCCACGTCTAGCTTCGTCGCAACGATGCTGCATCCTGTCTTCAGCACATCCGGAGCGACACGCATTGTGGAAACTTTAGCCGATGCCCAGACGGGCGAGTACTACAATATTCTTGGCAAGGTCATACGCCACTACATGACAGTTGAACCTTGGAGGGGCATCGCTGTGAAGGGGCAGCCCGTGCACCAGGTACGGTCTATCTGAGCGATGAGGCCGAATAACGGACTGATTCGTTCGGATTGTTAATAGTTGTACTTTCATCGGCCCTTGCATGAGCTCTTTGGCATCTTTTTTAAGAGAGGACTCGTCATGGACGCCCTAGAGGAGCCATCATTTAAAGAAGAAGACGCAGAGAGGCGACAAATGGCGCGAACATCGCCCCAACGAAATTACACGCAGATTCCCCCGGTTTTGGCCTTCAGGATGCGCAAAATCAACTGATGGCGACAGAGCATAGTTAGTCTCCCGGTGCGCGGACGGGCTTTGAGAGTCTTTGCTAAGACTAGCAATATTTGTGATCGTATGTGTGGGTCGTGATTGGAGATTCAGGTAGTAACTTGGCATGGATCTAAAAGAGCAGAACCATTTTTAAGAATAGCAGATGCGATCAGAAATCATCAACCTCAGGCTTCACGACTCAAATGTTGCGACATGTGAAGCGTTTCGTCAGCTTACTCCGGCCCCACGAGTACAGAGCTTGGTGTGGGCTGTGTCCTCTCCGCTTCTGTCAGCAGAGCATAACCATGCCACATTCGGTATGGCGGCGTGGATTGGGCAGTCAATAGCTTCTTCAGCTTCCCATTGACAGGCGGGATTGCCGGGCATCTGGGGTTCGTCGTGTTTCGTGTCGGTAGAGAGGTCACGAGCAAAGCCCAACAAAGCACGAGGAAGCTATATAAGAATGGGCATCAGCCCTGTGCTGATGCCTTGCCTGGATGATGCAATTATATGTCTTCATTATACGTATTCCAACAATATGACTGACAGACACGAATCGTTGCGCCAGCAGATCACTACGGGCGTCGTCCTCTCACCAGGTGATGACGGCTTCGAGCAAAGTCTCATCCGCTGGAGTTATGCGGCTATCAAGCCGGCGGCCATCGTCGTCCAGCCTGGCACCGCGCAGGAAGTCTCTGCGACTGTCAATTACGCCACCGCTCGTGATATCTCGCTCGTGGTTATGGGTGGCGGCCATTCGACAAGCGGCTCATCATCTTCAGACGGGGGCATGGTCATTGACCTGCGGCGGATGAATTCTGTCAAAGTTGATACTACAGCCAAGACAGTGACGTTTGGCGGCGGGTGCAAGTGGAAGGAAGTGGACGAAACATGCGCCAAGCATGGCCTTGCGACGGTTGGCGGGACGGTGAATCACACGGGCGTCGGCGGCCTAACGCTCGGCGGAGGATACGGCTGGCTATCATCCAAGTACGGTCTAACGATTGACAACCTCGTCAGCGCCGAGGTTGTTCTTGCCGATGGGCGGATCGTTAATGTGTCAGAGACGGAAAACGCGGACCTCTTCTGGGCAGTTCGAGGAGCGGGACAAAACTTTGGCGTAGGTCATCTATTGATGCGAGGACGACGTGAGGCTCACTCCAAGCAATAGGTCACCACGAGCTTCACGCTCAAGGCATACCCCCAAGATGACGTCTGGATGGGGCCGATTGTCTTCACGCTCGACAAGATTCCTGAAGTAGTCGCCTTTGCTAACTGGTTTCATGAGCACAATACCGGTGCCGAGTCCTTCTGGTTCGGCGCCTTTGGGGCCGCGCCAGGCGTCCCAACACCGGTACTCTTGTGCATGGTCTTCAAAGACGGCACGCAAGCGGACGGTGAGGGCTTTTTCAAACCGCTCCTCGATATTGGCCCTGTGGCCAACATGGCCCGCTGTATGCCATACAGCGAGGCGAACAACCAGGTCCCCAATCGCGATGAGCAGAAGCGCCGGTTGCAGGGAGGCGCGAATTTCGTTACGCCGCTGAGCGTAGAGTTCGTGGAAGGCGTAGTCAATGAGTTCGTGCCCTTCGTCGTTGAGAAGGGCATTGGCGAGGGATCCGCGGTCATGTTCGAAATGTTTCCTCACAAGAAGATCTGCGAGGTGGCCGCCGATGCGACGGCGTTTCCCTCGCGGGGTAGCTTTTACCACGCAGCGACCATGTTCTCGTGGGATGATGACTCGATGGACCAGGATATCCGGCACTTCAATCGCAAGGTTGCCGGCCTATTCAGGGAGAAGGGCTTTCAAGGAGGCGGCGGGCAGTATACAAACTACGATGGTGAGTCTTATGATGTGTTTCATTTGCAAGTATGAGTTGAGCCTTCGACTTACACTTACAGGCGAGTATCTGGACCCCAACAGGGCGTTTGGAGGCAATCTGTCTAGGCTGCAAGAGCTCAAGAGAAAGTACGATCCAAAGAATGTGTTTGATAAGTGGCACAGCGTATGGCCACGTGAGGCCGCGTGATACGGGCTCAAGTGTCGGGGGGAGGGGTGCAGCCATGCTCTATCTTCACTCCGCAGGTCTTTGCTGTCAATAAATGTTTGCGAGTAAACTAATGTGATAGGACAGTCGTTGTTCATGTTAGTGCAAAGCCAGCGGGATCCGCAATACAACAGCGCAATTTCCCACAGGCAATGTTCATGAAGGGTTCTCCTGTTCCCACCTTGTACGGAGTACAAAAGTCAAGCAATCTTCATGGTCCATTCTGAATGGCGCGAAAATGGCTCTCTATGCGTAACAACGCCCTGTGTCTAAACTCTGCACGTCATGAGGCATAAAATCTCGACCTCGTGGGACATCACTCCTCGATGCCCACGACTGTTCCCAGATTCTCTGCCGGACCACACTCAACAACCTGCCCATGGTCCAGCCGCAGGCACCAATTTGCGTCCTCGACCGCCTCTAGCCGATGCGCAATTGTGATGACCGTGCTCTCGGACAGCTCCTCACGCAAGATACGCTGCACCATGGCCGCTGTGCCGCGGTCGATGGACGCCGTCGCCTCGTCCAGAATGACGAGCCCGCTGCGTCGCAGCACCGCCCTTCCGATGCCCACAAGCTGGCGCTGTCCCTGGCTGAGGTTCTTGCCGCCTGCGTCGATGGGCGAGTCGAGGCTCCACCCGCGGCCGAGAACACGGTGGATGGCGTTGAGACACTCACCGTTAGAGAATCTACCCTCAGGGTCGAGATTGTCGCGCAGAGTACCGGGGAACAGCGTCGGATCCTGCTGTATGTACGTTACGCGGTTGCGCAGCGTCGTTCGGTTGACGCGAGCAAGATCCACGCCTCCGACCTCGACATAGCCCTCACTAGCCATCTGTGTCGCGAGAAGCGCGTTGGCAATGGTTGACTTGCCGGATCCTGTCCGCCCGAGTACAGCACACGTGGAACCGCCGGGGATCTCGAAGGTCACCTTTTCCAGGACATTTGGTAGGCCGTCAGCGTACCGGAAAGACATGTCCTTGAACACGACAGCGTCTGAGGGTCGTGGCCAGTCGTCTGGCGGGTCATCATCACCGCTGGGCTCCTCCGGAATACGGTTGAGGGCATTTACTCGCTCGAGGGAGACGGCGTCGAGCTGCAGCTGCGCAAACCTTTCGCACAGCTGTTGGACGGATGCGGTGGCGATGGTTGTCTGCGTCAGGACGAAACCAATGGCGCTTGCAGGAGTTCCGTACCACACCATGAAAAATATTAAGAGGGCTCTCGTGCACGCGGAAGACATGCTCAGGCGAAAATCAAGCCAGAAAGCCATGCTCCAGAAGAAGTGGTCTTGCTTTTGGAAGTCATCGACGGCATCCAAATGGCGATCCTGGAAGTGTCCTTCGGCTCGTAGCGCGCGGATTGTTACCAGGCCGTCCTGCATGACGCCGATGTTGGCGATAATAGGTGTGAGGTACCGCATTTCCAGGCGGCGCAAGCAACGGGACACTGGAACGTAGATTCGAAAGAAGTAGACGAAGAGAATCGCAACGGCAACGAGCATAATGAGAAGAATGGGCTGGTGCGTCATGATGGCAACCATGCTCAGTATCAGCGCGATCAGGTTATACACAAAGGATTCCAACGGGGCGAGAATTCCACCGTCAACCATCCCCATGTCCGAAATGAGGCGGTTTTTCAACTGGCCAGTCGGTGTAATGTCGTGGTAGCGAAATGATGCCTTGCTGACCTTGTCGATGGCAGTTTTGAAAAGGCCCTGAGCGGCATCGATACTGATTTGAGCAAGCAGAAGCTGAGCGATGGCGTACGTGATGACCTGACCTGCGGACAAAGCACCGAGGACATAGAGCCAGACCTGTGGATGCGCTTCGGGGTTTGGGAGGCCCCAGTACCCTCGAGAACTGCCCTTTGCCGTGTCATTACCCCAGGCCTCCAGGAGTCGTGCCCTCGAGATGTCGCAGTATCGTGAAGATCCATAAAATACGGCCAGACATACCCACATGTACCAGCCGCCAGCCTTCATGTAGGTAAGGTACACGGACAGAGGGACTCCACCAGTCTCAGAGGGTTCTTCTGGGGCTTCCTTGACACCGGTAACCTCATCTTCAGGGGTGTCATGAAAAGGCTCAACCTCCTCTATGGCACCATGACCGGAGGGCGTATGGATGGGGTGCTCAAGTTCAAGCTTGACCTGTTCCTCTGATAGAACCCTGGCCCGGCCATCATCCATGTCGATCACTTGATTGGCGATGCGGAGAACAAGATCGTCTCGATGCGTGACCATGACGATGGCACGTCCCTTTGCCAGAGGACCCTGAAGGAAGCGTCGAACGATGTTGCTGGCGGTGTCATGGTCCAAGGCAGCGAGAGGGTCGTCGAGCAGTAGGATACGGCAAGGACTGTATACGGCCCTTGCTAATGCAACCCGCGCCCGTTGTCCACCAGACAGACCCACGCCGCCCTCTTCAAGTCTTGTCTGATCCCCGTCCGGAAACATGGCTAAATCCGGTATGAGGGCGCAAGCATGAATAACCTGCCTGTATCTCGTCGCGTCAAATTGCTGATGGAAGATAATGTTGTCGCGAATGGTTTTATTTTGCAAAAATGGGAGCTGCTGCGCGTATCCAACGGGCTCATCTGGCCGGTAGGGATCGCCTCCATGGAGTTCCATTTCGTTTAGGGCCGCGAGTAGCAGGCTGGACTTACCGGATCCCACCTTGCCACGAACGATAGTCAGCCCACCAGGAAACTTGACGTTGAGGTCCTTGAGAACCATTTGGTCAGTCGATGGCCAGGAAAAGGAGGCTTGTCGAAACCTGATGTCTTTCGTGCCGGCAGAGTTGAAATCGGACTCGTCACGGTCTGGCTCAAGCATGAACTTGTTGACACGCTCAGCCGGTATCGTGGCCTTCCAGTATGCAGCCACCAGATCAAAGGCTTCCTTGACACTAGCCTCAAGCTGGCTGAAGAGCTGCAATGACGGCCAAATGACATCGTTGGGGAGGCCCTGCTGTAGAATGAGGGTATATAGACAGATACTGGCCAATGGATACGCAGCTCCGCCGGCGACATTTGTGGTGGATATTGCTGCCGTGATGCGGGCTAGCTGCAGGCGCTTGAGCATTTCGAGAGTACGAAACTTCATTATGCGGTCGCTCCACGATGCGGTCCAGCCGTTCAACTTGAGTGGGCGGCTAGCCTCGACAAAATGGGAGACAGCCTGGGCGCGCTTATCCGAGAGCACTGTCCGCGACCGCTCCAGCTTGATGAGCTTGCGGACAAGCATTGAGTTGCTGGCAAGAAAAATAATCATAAGGCCAAATCCAATGGTCGACGGCCATCCCATGATATCAACGAGATAGTATATGGTGACGATTACTTTGATGGGTTGAGAGACGAGTTTGGGGAAATCCCAGAAGCGCTGAGAGATTTCATAGGTGTCTCCGCGAACGAGGTTAACCACTTTTGCGTTTGATGCCGGCTGGTTCTGTTGGGCCGCGGCTGAAATGTCTGTTTTGCGGCCACCGCAGCATTTTCCGAAGATGCGTTTGAGTATAGAAGGCTGGACCCCATTCTTGAGGACGGCATCCGTTTCCGCGAGGCCCTTTTCGGTAGTATCCGAGCCCGGAACTGCTCGTGTCAAGAGCTTGCGGAAAAGACTGATGAATGTCTCTCCACGCGATCGTTCGTATGCTTTGCGCGAATACCATGATGAAGTTGTCTTGGCTATTTGACGCAAAGCATCCACACACAGCATGACCAGACACCAGAAGTTGGCGTCGTCCGGCTTATTGGCGTCGAGGGCGGCATATAGTCGACCCGTCAGGCGGATGTTTGAAACTTCAGCAACTTTTTCAACGATGGCGAGAGTGGTGGAGATAAACAAATCGAGACCGTTGGCCTCAATGAGGCACGGGATGAGTTTACCCTCGAGCTCACGGAAGGCCATGCACAGTCGTTTGTGCTGGAACTCAAAGGGGAGCTGCCAGACGTCCTCAACTGTGATGTCCTTGGCTCGGGCGATGCGCGCCAAAGGATACACCCAGGTCGTAGTCCAGAAGCGGAAGAGGGTCAGATTATCTTCCGGGCTGCGGACGTGGTGGGAGGGCGGGAGCCGGGGGTTACCGATATCCTCCGTATCCCACGCCGGGTTCCGGAGCGGCATGTTAATTATGGCCATGACGGCGGCAGCAGACAAGCCGATGCGGGTCAGGCGATATGGATCCAGGATCTGCATCGAATGTTCAAGGAAAATAAATGCGTAAGTGGTCAGACCGGCACCGAGAATGAGCAAATATTGTAGCAGCAGATGATGAGGCGCCATCGTCGGCCTGTTAAAGGCAGTGATGAGCACCGCAGATAGCCAGGGCACGACCTCGAGCATCGCAACCAGCTGCTTAGGGCTGAGGCACGCGGAGATGATGCTCAGGATCAGTCCAACGGTGCAGATCAGACCCAGAATGAGCGTCCAATGTGTCCACGGCTTGCGCTTCTGGGGTCCGGGGCCCTCTTCCCTGGCAAACGGCTGCAGGCATCGAGGCAAAAGGGACCGGAGCTTGCGGCGGAAAGTGTACAGCAAAAGCACAGCGAAGGACAAGCCCGTATGCCAGTACAGGATCTTGATGTCCGAGTTGGAGAGAGAGGCGGCCGGAATGACATGTGCGCCGAACACAGTGATTTGACCGGGAGCTTTGAGATCGTCGGTCAGTCTCCCGAAATGGGCTCTTAGGGATTCGATGATAGACATCTTTGTAGCGTAAAGTGAGGCGGACAGTGCCTCTACGCAAGGTGGCTTGTATCCAAAAGAGCCAAGGAATGAAGAACAGGGAAGCAGAGGAATATTGGCATCGATCCAGCTGTATCTGAGGGACAGAACGAAGGGCGGGTAAGGACCAGCAAAGCAGACCTCGAGGCTATCCAAGAGCAAAAATAGGATATGCCAGCTTATATCAGTCAGCGATGAAGAAGAAACAGAAGCAAGTCAAGGCTCTGCTCCGGCGTGGCTGTTTCAAGTCCACATATCAGAAAGGTTATTCGCCGAGTTACATAAAGCAGCATAGCGGCCAAATCGACAAACTAGAGCGAATTGACGGTCGCGAACAACGAGCCGAAGTGTGCAGCCCTGTATGTAAGGCAACTTGAAGGCGCCAAGCCACCTGGTCGGTAATCACCTCATGCCACCCAATGGACGAAGGGGCCTGAATAGCGGCAATGGTAGGTGATCGTCGTAAGCAAAAGAGCGGTACAAAAAGGCGTGCCGAAGCCTCAAGGCATCAAGCTTTGGTACACCTGAGCACAACTCGATAGCACGAAGCTGGCGCGGTCTGAATGTTGAAAGTCAAAAAGGTCGGGGGGCATCGTGAGATGGAACTCAAAGTGTGGGGGTCGCATTGAGGGGACAGGAATAAGCGGGGCGCTGGCCGAATTTGACGCCGGCGCCGGCGCGAATTGGCTCTGGAAGGCATTCCTAGAGTTCCTGGGCTGCTCTGGAGATGAAGGGTTCGATTGAAGCTTTACGAGTAGGAAGCAACTGGAGCCAGGAACCGTGGACCAATACAACTAAGAGCGATGGGTACGAGGCAATTGGTGACCTTGCTATCAGTCGGCCTTCCGCAAAGATGTGCTGTCTGCACGTCAGTCCTGATATGTCCGCCAAAATGGCACCTCAATACCGATTCGCAGGACGCCAATTGTATAAGCGGGAGACAATCGCGTCGATTGGAGATTTGGCAAACACCGTCGTTATAGCGCGGCCGCAAAAGTGTATTGACGTGGGCATTTTTGCCAAACATTAATATCGGCCAACGGCGTCCTCGGACCATTACGTCGTAATCTCGATTCAATCGAGTTCCTGGGTATCTAAACACGCCCTTTTAAATGACAAAAGCACCGCCCAGCAGCACCATGCTCAGCACCGTCACAGCGTTGCTCCAGCCCAGCGCCAACGGAGTCGACGCCTGCAGCGATGATGCGGCGGCCGTGCTGGTGGCCTTGCCCGAAGAGGACGTGGTCTGCGTGGCGGTGGAAGAAGACGACGCAGAGGCAGTGGTGCTGCCGCTGCTGTCGCCAGACTTGCCCACGAGGGCCGACAGCTTAGAGTCGTCGGTGAAAGAGGCCTTGACGGTGGAGTTCTTGCACTCGGAGGGCTTGTCGGCGGTGCCCTTGACGAAGTTCACGGCGACGCACTGAAACATGCCAGTCAGCCATCCCATGTCCCCATCAACATCAGTCAGCTCGGCAGAGCGCAACAAGGGAACGTACCTGATACAGCAACCCGTCCACAGCGGACGACACGACGCTCACGACGCCCTTCTTGCCAACGTAGCTCTCCGGCACCGTGACGCTGGGCTCGCAGAAGTTGCCCAGCCCGCTCTGCATGACGATGGGGAAGATTTGCTCCCAGCCGGACTGCGCAGTCTGGTCGGTGGTGACCCGGAACAGCCAGTTGCACTGCGGGTGCGCCAGCTTCATGGCCAGCGCCTCGCCGCCGACGTGAAAGTCGACGACATCCTTGGAGAAGTCGGGCGTGAAGCCGCCGCAGGGGGCCTTGTCTTCGTCATCGTCCGAGAAGCCAATGGACTTGGGGTACAGGAGCTCGAAGTGGGCAGACACGAGGCCGGCGAGGGCAACCGGGAGGAGCAGGGCGGACTTCATCTTGGCGGCGATCAAGGTCTGCGGGAAGGGATCAACGGGCGAGGGTGAGGCAATTAGGGATGAGGTCACAAGAGGGAAGAGCGTGAAGTGCCGGGGCGGGCGACCGAACTTATAAGACGCGGCACCCGAAGCCTGTGCATCCGCAACTGCAGGACCATTGGCTCAACCGGTTCTCCGGGCTTTCTGTGCCGCCCTACCGCTGCGGCGCTCGATGTGGCGCACGGAGATGCGGCAACGTGCTCGGGCCCAGGCCGCCATGTTTCGAGCTGATTGTCTCGACCGCAAGGCTCCGGCACGCGAGTTCCAGGCTATTGCAGGTGCGTCCGTCCCCCAGCCGGGCGCGCGCCAGCGAACGCAGCTACCCGCGGGCTGAAGACCATGGCGGTTTCGACATTTGGCTGGCGTCTTGAGGGGTCGTCCGGGTCCGCCGGTGGGGGCCCCGAACGCTAGCCCCGGTCCCGGGCCGTGAGCGCCCAATAAGCGGGCACGAAACGGGCGCAAATGAGTGTATTTGAGCAAGTTGTTTGTCTGCCTTTTCTGATGGACCCAACCGTTTCCATCCTAGCCTGCAGAACAATAGTGGTGAGGACGTCGGCCGCGGGTTCCATGGCCTTCGGGGGAGTCGACTTTAACGGCCGCGTTTACCGTGTCTCAGGCAAACACCTCCGTCTCCACGAATTGCGCTATCCTGAACAGACTGTTGTGCTGGGCCCACACGGAACGGCACCTTGTGGCGAGCGGGTTTGCGTTTGTGTGCATGATTGTGTGCATGACTTGCATCCTGCAGGCGGATTCCTAATCCTGGGCGTGTGGTGAGCGAGTTCCAACTTCAACTTGCTCAACTCCAAGACCAATAACAGCTGGCGACGAGCCGAATCATCCGCCGTCGTCACTGTGTTCAGTCTTTGGCGAACCTTGACACAAGACGTCTTTCTTGTCCGACTGCGAAATGCATTCGTAGCCGAGTCTTGCCATCTGGACTCTGCACGACGTAGCAACCCCTCACCCCGGCATGTCCTCGGCCTCTTGAACGTTCAACACCACGACAGCGCCCTCGGCGGCAATACTAACATCATGAGTATGGACATGGGCATGGGCATGGGCATGGGCGGCATGGACATGCCCACTGCCGAGGTTGGCTCCGACACCAACTACGCTTTCGCTCGCGACTACTGGTATATCGTTGCCGGCGTCACGGGCACGCTTGTCGCCATCCGCGGCGCCAATGTCTATGGTGCGAGACAGAGGTACGGGACCCTTCGTCCAAAGACCAGACGACGCGACGCCCTCATACTGACCTTTCACATAGACTAGGCGCCTGTCATGATCCCTCCGTCAAGCAGCCCACTCGTCCCGATAGCCGCCTCAGCCAGACCTGGGCCACCGCGACGGCCGTCCTCCGCGAGGTCGGCCACCCGCAGTTCTACGTGCCGGTTAGAGGATTGCAATGGGCGACGCCGCCACCGCTCGGCCGCGTGCTGGTGCTGCTGGCCTACTGGGCCATGATCGTCTACTTCATGTCGTGGCACGTCGCCGTCGACGACGCCTACTACTGGGAGCGCATCGGCTTTCGCAACGCCTGGGTCAGCATCACTCAGCTGCCGCTGTTGTTCTTGCTCGCCATGAAGATCAACCCCGTTGCCTGGCTGATTGGGTCGAGTCACGAGCGCCTGAATTGGCTGCATCGCTGGGTTGCGCGTACCATGTTCGTCACCGCGACGGTCCACGGATTTCACTTCTGGACCGAGTGGGTGCTGGCCGACTTTGTGCAGTACGAGCTGTCCATGATGCCGCTCGTCCGCTATGGCCTTGGCGCCTGGGGCGTCTTGCTGTGGTCCGTCGTCGTCGGCTTCCTTCCGCTCCGCCGGCTGGCGTACGAGGCCTGGCTGGTCCAGCACATCGTCTCGTCCGTTGTCATGCTGTGGTTGCTGTACAATCACATCCCTAACAACGCCAAGTACAACCTCTGGATGTCCATATCGTTCCTCGCCTTCGACCGTGCCGCGCGCTGGCTGCTGCTGCTATGGCAGAACACGAGGTTCAGAAAACCCGACGGCTCGTCCTGCCAGGGCATGAGGCGCGTGGGTCACAACATGTCCATGCGGGCCATGGGCGATGCCACGACGGTCGTGACCATCAAAGACGTCCACTTCAAGTGGCGCGCCGGCCAGCACATATACCTCTGGGTACCGCGCTTGGGTCCGTTTGAAGCGCATCCTTACACCGTTGCGTGTGCCCACAAGATAAAGGGCACATGTTGCTGCAATAGCATTCAGCTCATCGTACGCGCCCACGGCGGCTTCTCTAAGCGCATCCACGAGTTCGCATCACGACACCCGGAGAAGACGCTCACGGGCCTTGTCTCGGGGCCCTTCGGTGCGCCGCCGCAGTGGGATATTTACGAGACGCTCGTCTTGATCGGCGCGTCTACGGGTGCAAGCTTCACCGTCCCTATACTGGAGTGTGCGGCGGAGGCAACGCACAGGACGTGTGTGCGGAGGATAGAGGTTGTCTTGATGGCGAGGACCAGCAACGAAATTGAGTACTACGTGCAGCGGGCCAAAGAAGCCGCGCAGGTGGCGCGGGAAAAGGGCATCGACGTCAGATTGCACGTTGCCATCACGGGCCGCAGCTCGGAGGGAGAGTCTGGCGTCCCGCTGGTGCAACTCCGGCACAAACGGGCCAGCACGGCGGCCAAAACAGGCCCCGTTGGGATGGCAGCGGCCTCGGAGAAGACGGGCGCCTTGACGGACAACGACGCGGCCGTCGAGAAAGCCTCACACACCAACGCGGCCTCCGAGAAAACGGGCCCGTCTCACAGCTCCGGGCGCGCCGACCAAGCCGGCGGGTGTTGCTGCCGTCGCAGCTCCTCCTCCTCCGTCACCAGCTCCCAGCGCAGCAGTACTGCCTCGAGTGGCGTCGACTTCGTCCGCGACTACGCTTCACGGCCGGATCTCGAGGCGCTGATACGCGCACCCGTGGAGCAGGCCTGGGGCGAAACAGCGGTGGTAGTCTGCGGCGGACGTGAGGTGGTTGCGCGCGCTCGAAACTGCGTTAGCCGGCTGAGCGACGAGCGGGCGGTACACAAGGGCACGGGCGCGCAGGGGATATACTTGCACGTCGAGGAGTATTCGTTCTGATATCGTCAACTGGTTATGGGAGCAAGATGAGCGGCAGGATTCATACGTCGGGGAGACTCGTTTGGGGCGTTGGATGGTTTATGCGGTTGGGAGTTTATGGAAGGTGGGTTGCAGTAGGTAATATACCATTCCAAGGTTGATAATCAACTGTCTACCTACATAGCAGCGCCAGTGAACAAAGCACATCACAACACCGCCGTTTGCCCACCGCGAAGCCCACCTATCCTTGTGTACTACGGAGCGAGGTATGGAGTGAGTCGTCCAGTACTCCGCATGCACGTTGTTGCTCCCAAAAAAGGCACACGGCAACCAGCCGCCGTGGGGCCAGCTGCATAAATGTCAGAACCAACCACCACGGCTCGGGTGCGCGCATTTTCCCTCACCTAAGCTCCGCACCGTTGGTTCGAACCTCTCCTCCAAAATACTCCGCCTCGCAGAATGAGATGAGCACGTTCTCACGCCGTCGATAGTCCAAATGGCCCCTTGGCGCTTCCCCGGGTGGCCCGCACTCGCGCAGGCCTCTGCGCGGGCGCTCAGCTGGCTGACGGACCTCGTCGCGATTGTCGTCTTGGGATATATTGCGCAGGGTTGGCCGGACACGGGAGGCGCCGTTGCACCGGGTCTCATTGGCGTAAGCTCATTTCTTCTCTCCTCTCGGTACATGTCTTGTCAGCTCCCACGAAGCGGCGCCGTCAGCTCTCTGTTGACTGTTGCTGGGAGCTCGAGTCCGTACATTGATTGAGTCGCTCATTGACTAGCTGGTTAACTGCTGCAGGCCGCCGTCGCGCTCGTCACAGACAGCTGGCAGGCCGTCGCCCTCGTGAATCGCACGCTCGGCTTGCCGCCCATGTCGGCGGCCCGCATAGTGGTGCACGACATGTTCACGCTGTGCGTGTCGGCTGGCGGCTTCGTGCTCATTGAGCTCCTCGGTGTGCGCGGCGACGAAGATGACTGGGAGGGTCAGGAATCCGTGCGGCTTGGGGGCTTTGGCGCTGGCGGCCACAGGGAGTACGCACGGGGGACAGTGGTAGAGGCGGCGATGTGGTGCTTGGTCGCCATTGTGTAAGTCAATCCGGCGATGTGGCGAGGCGCCACATGACCCCAGCTGGAGTTACGAATACGCTGATAAGTCACAGAATCTGGCGGTTCTTGTTCAGTTCGTGGGGATTTTGGGACTGCTATAGGGACCTTCAGAGGCAGCAGAGACGAAGGTCGAGGCGCCAAGAAGCATGGTAGCGGAAGTGGGAGGGTCATTTCTACGCAGAAGATGGGCATCATTCTACGTTGTAGAACCAGGACTTCGACACGACCAGCGATGGCATTGCAGGGCGTTCAGCGGCTGATAAACTGTAAAGGGACACGCCATTCCGTTAGGAGATCATGGTTTTTTTGCGTTCAACCTCCTAATTCCAACATACAATACAAATGATGTCGATCACCTTCGGCGAGCTTGCCATCGTCGGGACACTGACATCTCAGGGACACAGTGATATGCCAGACATATTTGGAAGATGTACAAATGTTGAGGCGCCGTCCATTTACGCATCGGCGTTCTCCCGCTGATATTGTGTTGTTGAACTGTGCGACAACGGTCTTTCGCAACTACCTGGCTCTCATCACTTGATGACCAAGCTCTGTCCTACTCAGTGGCGAAAAGCTTCTGTTTTTAGAACGCTTGCGGGTGGAAGCACCAAGTTCCAGATGGAGAGACATGGCCGCGAGACGAATGCAATGCAGGTATTGGACGCCTGGGATGGCCGCCGGGAGGTCATACGTGGCATTAGCAAGCGCCTTCCAAGATTGCCGTCGAGGAGACAGCAATCGGCGCCAAAAAGGTTCATGAGCGCTGCTTCGAAGAGACGGCCCCAGGATAACCTATCAACTATGATGGATTTCGTACGGCGTCGAGAAAATATGAGAGGCGGCCAACGCTCCCATCCAGTCCGAAACGCCGGGCTTCGCGGGAGATGGCCCGAGGGGTCTTTTATCCGGGCCAACAGTTAAAGCAAGCGACAGCGGATATGCGAATCGCTGGTCGACGACGCGAGTTGAATCTGCGGCTGCAATGTGAGCCGCTCGGGAAGAAAGGTGAAACGCCAGCGACCTGACGAGGCGCGCGCGAAGGAGGTGGCCTCGCGTGCGTCCAGCGCACTTGGATGGGAGTTGCAACGTCCAGAAGTCTAATGATCAGAATCATGAAGGTTCTCAGGCACGCATGAACACCTGGAGCATGCAGCTTCCATGACCGCCTGAAACATGATGATAACCAACGGCAGGGGAATCGACAGTGACCAGACTGAGGGAATGCCAGCGGGAGATAAGTTTAGCGCCAGGGACCAGACAGCTTGAGGCTCTGTTCATGAATGTCGGCGAGACGAGCGAATGGGCCCAATCAAGGCGAGAGGGGCCTCCCACTTGAACAAGGCTGACCCCACATAGCCCATAACACAGTCTGCCCTGCGCCAGGGACGGGCCAGCACAGCCTTCGGCCCTCCCGTCGATGGCGTGGATCTCTATCTTGACGCTGTTCGTGCTCCCACCGGGATGGCGATTGCCAGCGCCAGATCATGATGCGGCAGCGACGGACCGGGCTGGGAATCAGAAATCCTTCGACGCCATTGCAATTTTGGAGGCCGCCGCCGTGTTGTGATCGGACATGACCGCCGAACCATGCCAGCCAGCGGGTTGGGGGCCCTGTCGTATTGTCGTATTGTCGGAGAGGCATCCCGGGGAGCTGGCTGGGGCTGAATTCGTCCTTCGGAGTAGGTACGCAAGGTAAGTTAGAGGCAGCCGACATGGTTAGGGCAGGGCCCAGCATCGTGGCATCCGATGAGCTAAAACTCAATCCCGGACAAGTGCCATTCCTGACGTAGCAACACATCGTGCATGGGAGAGACAGAGGGAGAAGTTATACTCCGCAATCGTACATCACTAATCTGTTGGGGCCTTGGGTATGGGGGAAGCGGCTTGGCGATCGGAATCCTTTGCGTGGCAGCGACGCTCACCCCCGCCACGCCGGAAGCTGCGCTTGGTGATGCAGTATCGCAGCAACGTCAAAGACAGCAATGCGGACACCTTAGGAAACGGTTCGTTGCGATGGGGGATAAATCGGCTAAGCTACACACGCGACGCCGCAATGTTGGCCGTAAACGCAAGGTATGGTGGAACAAGTATACACGAACCTGCGGGCACGTGATGGCCTTGAATGATGGTTTCATCTTGGATGTCCTTCGCTCGCACTTCGTGCCTACAGCACTCATGCGGCTGGTGTCGACAATGGCGGCTGCAAGCCAATGAGACACGACTATGACGGCCGTGGCGACTCTAGAGACGTGGTCTTTCTCGCGCGTCATCGCGGCGAGCGACAAAACGCGCCCGCGGCAATGTATCCGGCGAGCGGCATGGTGCATCGCTTGATAAGCCGGGCCGCGACATCAGCGTGGCGACGACGCAGGACAGAAGCCACTTCCGTCGTGGCATCCATGGGTGGCTCGCACCAGCTGTCCAAAACACCGCCATTGTCCCTCAATGGGAGGCGGAGTCGCTGGGACGAGCGTCCCGGTGACGTGCCTCTCCGTCCAGCAGAGAACCGGTGGAGAGGGCGACCGAACCGCCGCAGCCCCGTCATCATGTGGCCACGAGAACTCACTGCCTTCCCGTTCACTCGGTTGTCTGTGGCGCATGGCGTCTGCTGCTTACGACGGGGGGTGTGCTTCTTTTGCCATTGAGGCGCGAGGTGGTGGCTTGTCAACTTGTGTTGCTCACCAGGCTCGCCAGGCAGCACAGCCCCCCTGGCGGCTGAACACCGACCCTGCGCCTAGGGGACGGAGCCCTTCGCTGCCATCGTCATCGGACTGGCACCCCGGAATCCGCTGAGCAGCACGGGACCAGAGGACCCATGGCAGCAGCCAATCCAAGCTTGGAGGCCTGCACAGAGCGGGTGTCGTCGCCGTAGCTCCTGAAGTCCTGCAACGCCCGTCTGGTGGACCGCTGCTGCACCTATCCCTCCCTGGATAGGACTGTGCAGGACGTCGGGGTCCATCTGCTCGCGTCTGGTTTGCTGGCAATGGGAACAAAGAAAACGGCGTCGCTGTGAGTCAACTCTGGCGCGCGCAGGGGACAGTTCGTCTGAAGCGCCGCTTGGCGACACGGCCATTGATGAATCAACGGGCCGCGTCGGACTCGACCTGTTTGATGAAGCGCTCGACTCTTGGCGTTCGTCCACTGTCTGCGCGCAATCGCACCCTCTGGTGGGAAGTTAGCCAAGAGCGCGTGCTTATGAGAGCGCAGCTAATGGGAGCGTCCGACAACGAGCTGGCTATTTTCATCGTCCAAGGCCACGACAGCAGACCCAGGAGTCGCGTGCCTGTTTCGAGTCTCGCCAACTCCAGCGACGACGGTGGATAGCAAAAGTCCTTGGCTCGCCGTGGCCTATTCTTTCCTCTTCCAACCCCGTCGCTCCAGCTCTGTCCTGTTCCCCCATGGCACGAGCATTCCCGCTGTTGGCCGCTCAGCCGTAACGCCATTGGGCTCCCCCGGCGGCATCGTCTCCACACGACCAGGGAGTCACCGGCGGACGGGTCCGCTCCTCCAGTTCTGCGCTACCTGATGCGCGAGGCCTCTGCGAGGCATCCCTGACAGGCAGACACGGGAGGGCCTACGAGCAGCGGTGGGAGGGGAGTGTGCGGCATTGCATGCTGGGAGGGAGCACAATTTCAAGCCACACACCACCCTCCGCCAAGCTCTCTTCCACTTACACGATGTAGCTTAAAAGTCCCACGACGCCGGCTCGTTTTCCAGGCAGCGACTCAACCTACAATCCACTCTACGACTATCTATTCTATTTCCAACTTGGATTTGATCGGAGGATAGAACCCAGACGACCACGCCGCACGCCTAGCTCAGATCGTGGGCTGCGTATAAGGACTCCACCTCGCTGCATCTGCAGTCAGGACGCCCTTACAAAAACTAATCTCCCCGTCTCATCAACCGACTTTTTTCTTCCACCTCTTTTCCTCCTCCGACCAACGCCAGCTTCAAGTTGAACGAACACACTCTTGTCTGCAGGTCGACTGGGAATCGACGTGGCAACCAACGACGCCGCGGGGACAATCTCGCCCAACCACCGCGCTCCGTCATTGAGCTCACCGCGACCCGGGCTCTCTATACGTTTCACCACCGCCAAGATGTGCACCACCTACATTTACACCTACGTCCACCCTGACGGCCGTCGGGAGCAGAAGCGTCGCCCTGCGCTCTGCAACGCCGCTCGCTATGGCCAGGTCTGCGTCGACAATGTCGTCCTGCAGCACCCGCCGCAATACGTCCCCTCGCCCTTCTCGTCCTCGCTGCCGACGTCCTACACGGGCCACTTCCCGCCCTCGCCGCCCAACTACACGCCGCGCTCTGGCACGCCCAACTACCGCTCTGGCGACGATTCCGACCGCTCCTACCACAGCTCGTCGAGCAGCCGACGTCGTTCAGGCGTCTACATCAACGGCCAGCGCGTGGTGGATCTCAACCGCCGCGATCGCGACCGTCACTCGTCGCGGCGAGAGCGCATCGTCCTTGTCGACAACCCGCCTACGCCTCGGACGCCGCCGCAGACCTTTACCTTCCCGCACACTGCTCCCTCGTCTCCCAATGTCAACGCCTCCCTCCCCTACATCATCGACGCCTCGCCACGAGAGTCATCCTCGCGACGGCCCGTCATCGTTGACGAGCGGCCCCGAGCAGATCGTCCGCGAGTTCAGATCGAAGTCGTGGACACATCACGGCGATCCAGCAAGAAGCAGCACAACCGCCATTCCTCTGCCAGCTCGCACGACAGCCGCCCCTCATACACCAGTGCCGAGGAAGAGGACTTCCGCCAGCGTCGAGCCGAGCGCGAGGCTATCCGGCAGGAACGCCGGGTGCGCGACGCCCAGGCTAAGGAAGCCCGCGAGAAGGAGGCTCGCGAGAAGGAGGCTCGCGAGTTGCGCATACGGCAGCGCATCGCCGAGGCCAACGCCGAGATCAACAGCCGACCCGCCGTGCCAATGCCGCCGATGCCCCGGCGCGCATCGACCTTTGTCGCCGCCAAAGCCGCCCGCGAGGCGCGCGACCGCGAGGCGGAGCTGATTGATGCGGTGCGGCGCCTCGACATTGAGGAGAAGCAGCACGGAGAGAAGCGCTTCGAGCGTGAAGAGGACGAGGCGCAGCGGGCGCGGCTTCGCGAGAGGATGGTACCGCGACGGCGCGCCTCAGTTGGGCCGGGCAGCCGCCGGCACCGAGTCCTGTATGACGACGGTGTGTACCGGTGGGAATAAGCGTATTGGGAAGTTTTAGAGACGTGTTATTTTGGAGCGGGCGTTTTGTACAATTATGGCAATATGGGAATATGGCAATATGGGAATCACGAAAACAAAGGATCCCGACAGCGACATTGGCATATGGTTTAATGCAGGGATTTGCATCGGGTTTTGGAATTGGGGCTTTGATACCACTGGGACATGGCACAGGATAGAGAAACGAAGCGAACACGAGAAGTCTTCTCGAATATGACAACAGTCCGATGCTCCTGAGCTCGACGTGACATGTGACCCGCATCGGCACCTCGCAAACACTGCGCTGTTTTCGTAGAGGCAGTCCTGAACGCCCATTGAGCTCATTTACCTGACGCACTGCCTGCCGCAGCTGTCAGTGTTTCTGCAGACACCCCTTCTGCCTCCAAGCACGCGCACGGCGCACCCTCACCCACATCTCCCATCTCCCGATACGCCGTCGTATGGAGGAGTGCAGCCCCACACTCGCCGCTGACTCACCGGCTTCGAACGCGTGATCTGCCATATGGGTCCCGGCCAAGAGCAGATGGAAAAGGTAACATTGCGCTCAAAAGACGGTTGGACACCGTTGTGATTGGAACATGGCGCCCATTGCCAACCTCGGTGGCCCGGCTTGGCATGCGAGGACCCCGAGGAGGGGGCGTGCATCAGGTAATGGAGGGGCAGCGGGATGCCCCGCGTCTTATCGATAGTTGTCTTGCCCGAGCTTCCGGGTTGGGTCGGTTCAGGCAGACGGCCTGGGGCTGCGAACTGCTGCCTTGGTCTACTCCAAAGCGGAAGTGGAAATACTGCGGGTGCTTCTGGCGGCCAATTGCTGGCGCGATCTGAGTCCTAGGTGGCGACTAGGCTGTCGTTTTCGAAGATGGTGCAGCGGATGTGAGGATACTGAGACGGAGACCTTACGCGCGCATTGGCCTGTAGGAGTACGCAGTGCTACCCTTGGTTTCCGCATCTCCAGAAGTACGCGCCAACCGCTCCCAGTCCACACCAAGACGTACGAAATGATATCAAGGCCACTCCCCTCATACCAAGTCTTCAAGAGCGAATTCCTACACCATCGCTCGTGACCTGGCGCCCCTCCGCCGAGGTCTCCGACCCTGACATGGATTCCTGCAGCGCTAGCAGTCTCTCCCTGAGGTCCCCGCGCATCCAACAGGATTTATGTACGACACACCATGGTAGAATGTTGCTTATCAGGCGTCGGGATTTGGTACGACCGCACTGATAATGTCCTCACTGAAACACCTAGTAGAGTCTCGGCCGAGGCCAAAGACGGTCAAATTCCTTTCTCTTTTTTTTCTGCGGCTACATCCATCATCTGGGAGAAAGCACGAGGTGGAAGAGCTTGAGGTGCTGAGAAGGATCGCTGCGGCAGAGCTCTCGCCAGAGGCACTTTGTCTGTCGCCTCCACGGTGCTGTGTCAGCCAAGAATAGTGCAGCAGGAGTTCTTTTCCTTTACATCAATACGAATTATGTGTTGTCCCAAGCAAAGACTGACCAGGATGGGTCGACAAGGAAAAACCGGCACGCTACAGGGCAACATGTCAGGCTTGGCAAAGACAAGGTATGGATGTACTTTATACGAGCGTTCTCATATGAAGGAAGGTGCTTTGTAGGGAGATTTGGCCTACAAGAGATCACTCTAGCAGTGTCGGCCAACTGTGAGGTTACTCTTTCAGCATCGTGCTAATGAATCGTGTGGATGAGAGACACTCTCGTCATTGCCTCAAGCGATCGGTGACAATTTACACTGGATGCCAAACATAGATTGACGCACGGCACTACATTAAAAATTGAATTTTCACCTTCCTCTCTTTTACAATTTCCCCTTTCAAAGAAGAGACAAAGCTTGTACGCACGTGAGGAAAGCTTCGTCGTCTGTCATGCGGCTACAGTGTAATGCACTGCAGGGTAGGGGTCGTGAGCCGCAATACAGCCGACGTTGATTCTGGATCAAGGTTTTTCCCGCTGCCAACGCCTGGAAGGACGACAACGTCTTGAAACTCCCAATCGGCCTCAACGTGCTTCTCATTTGGCACTCTATCCATTGAGCCCGACAACAGTCAGCATGGCACCGCAGCGCGTCGGCTTTCGGCTCCCCGCTGCGTACCGCGCCTTCTTTCTGCTCCTCGAGCCGCTGTCGGCCCTCCTTGGAGCCTTCTACAACCACTGCCGCCAGAAACGCTACCTTGAGCTGCTCGACACCGCATCTGCGCCGTCGGACGTGTCTCTGGGCACGTCGGTGGCCATGTCCCAGCTCGCCAACATGTATCTGTTCTTCGCGCTCAACGAGGCGCTTGTCCTGCGCTCGACGTGGGACCTGCGCGTCTGGCGGACCGTTCTGCTGGTGCTGCTCATCGCCGACTTTGGCCACTTGTACTCAATGTGGGAGCTTGGGCCGGCGATTTACTACAACGTCCTGGGCTGGAACGCTAGCGACTGGGGCAATGTCCCGTGGGTGTATGCCGGCGCGACCATGAGAATCTGCTTCCTCGCCGGGGTCGGCCTGCAAGACTCCAAGCGGTCCCAGAAGCAGCAATAACAAGCTCAGCGAGCGGCCCCTCTACCTCAACCGTCTGCTGACGGCCGCGTGGGCCGATCTCATAACATGCCGGAGACCACCTCGACAGCTACGGGCCGACGGAGCTCTCTCTTTGGTGGAAACAAGTCCGCCGTCGCGCTGCTAGCGAATCACGACCCGCACAGCTTACGCCGAAGGTTTGCCTACGAAGCTCCTCCCCCACCATTCCCGTGGGGGAGCAGCGCTATCAAGAGGGCATTTATCATCCGCCTGCAACGAGAAGGGTGGCTGTCGCCCTTTGCCGGGGATATTTTCTATGACGGAAGGGCGAATTTCAAGGTGGCTGCGGCCCGCACCAAGACCGCAGGACACGGATGTGGGGGAGCGGTCATGAGCATGCCTCCGGCGCACACATACGGGTCTACTTCCGCATTTCTCTTTTCTCCTTCACCCGTTTGCTTCCTTTCATTGTCTGCTTTGCCAGGTATCAGACTCGCTATTGTCGTTAAGGATATCATCGACCTACATTGCCTATCAATTGAATCGAGGCCCAAGGCGCCTACGTCATGTCCTACCCGGAACACTTTACCGGCTTCCAATCGCCCAGCGCCGACAAGTGGCTCGAGTTCGACAAGAACTCGTGGAAGCCGCGGCCATTTGGTGACTATGACGTCGACCTCAAGATCGAATGCTGCGGCGTGTGCGCCAGCGACAGACACACCATCAGTGGCGACTGGGACGGCTGCCCGTACCCGCTGGCCGTGGGACACGAGATCGTCGGCAAGGTGCTCAAGGTCGGACCCAAGGTGACGCTGGCCAAAGTCGGCCAGCGGGTCGGCGTCGGTGCCCAGATCTACTCGTGCGGCGAGTGTCGCCAGTGCAAGAACGACAACGAGACGTACTGCAAGCACATGATCGACACGTACGGTGCCAAGTATCTCGACACGGGTCACATCACCCAGGGCGGCTACTCTTCGCACGCCCGCATCCACGAGTATTGGTAGGCGCCTTGGTGGAAACATCCCTGGTGCTCCTCGCTAATGTGCTTAGGGTTTACCCCATCCCCGACAGCATCCGCAGTTCGGACGCGGCGCCGATGCTGTGCGCCGGCATCACCGTGTATAGTCCGCTCAAGCGCTTCGGGGCGGGCCCTGGCAAGAAGGTGGGCGTCGTGGGCATCGGTGGGCTGGGCCACTACGGCGTCATGTTCGCGAAGGCGCTTGGGGCCGAGGTGTGGGCCATCTCGCGGTCGCGGGCGAAGGAGGCCGACGCTAAGAAGATGGGCGCCGACGGCTTCATCGCGACGGGCGAGAAGGGATGGGACGAGCCGCACAAGTTGACGTTTGACCTGATTATCAACACGGCCAACAGCTCAGAAGGCTTCGAGCTCGACCGGTACCTCGGCCTGCTGGACGTGCACGGGCGCTGGAACTCGGTAGGCCTTCCCGGTGGCGACGGCTTCACCGTCAAGAACCACGACTTCATCGCAAACGGGTGCTTCATCGGCACGACTCACCTGGGCAGCCGGCGAGAGATGCTGGAGATGTTCGACCTGGTGGCGGCCAAGGGCATCTCGTCGTGGGTCGAGGAGATCCCCATCTCGCGCGCAGGGCTGCAAAAGGCCATGGAGAAGCTGGAGAAGAGCAGCGTGCGGTACCGTTCATGCATGGTTGGATACGAAGACGCGTTCGGGGCATAGGCGGACGGGAGAAGGATGAATGGGCGACGGAGCTGCGGATGGAGCAGAAAATCGAGCCGAGTGGTCGTCTATTTTGGATGCGGGCGTTGGTGCCTATGTAGCAAACCAATGAGTGCACCTTGATGGTTGATGCGACGCCTCGATGCTGATGCGGGGCACTCCCCTGTGCACCAGCAGCAATGTACAAGTACGAGTCCTCGTGAGCGACCTGGACAAAGCATGCCGACAACTGCACCCGGCTCTACCTAGCTGAGTTGAGCCAGGTAGAGAAGCTTCATGGCATCAACCGTACTCGTAAGCAACATGAAGCCACCTCCGCAACCGGGTCATCTCCCGTCTGGCGACCGCCCGAGCCACTGACAAACCACGGCCACTGACTATTCCCCATTGGTCTCGCCGAGACCTCGACCGCTCTGAGTCAGCGGCACCGACAACATCAACAGGCGATTTTGAAGGGATTGTTGGAGCCCCATGCGGGCTTGGGCTCGCAGCCTTGTCGAGGTTCGGCGAGACGGATTGGGAAGCGTGGCTTGCGGCGCAGGGGAGGGATAGCGTTGCTAACAGCCAACACCACGGCCGGGTCCGAAATACGAGCGACGGGCAACAACGTCATTGCTAAGCTGGCATTTCTCAGCACGCATTGCTAAGCATGTTAACGAGCGGCCACAGTCGTCAAGCAGACCAGCCAGAGGCCCACTGCGCCTTGCCTGATACTTCACAGGCCAGGCGTGAGAGCATCGTGGGCGTCGAGCGCGATACCGGTCGCAGGCGGCGAGGTGACTGGTTTACGGCGTAGGATGCCGTAATCCTCTGCTACTGACTGCGCCGCTCGTGAAAATCTAACGATGATTCTGGCATTGGGCTGGGGGATTAAGAGGGCAGGGCGCCCGCCTCCTCCCAATGGGACGTGACGAGGTGAGACGACAAGTCAAACAGACAGCAAACAAACACGGCCAAGACGATAGTATTTCGCGATATCATCTTCAGCGTAGTCACGATCATCCTCGTCTGCATCACTGTCCCGCTCAACTCGCGGCATCGGACCTGCCTGTGACCCACGACCACACATCGTTCCGCAACTACAACAAGTTCCACCCAGGAGTTGCTCCTTGCTCCAAACTTCTCTGGCAAGATGACTTGCAATCTCACTGCGGCTAACGTGTCAGTCTTTACGCTGCACCCTTTCGGACACAAAATTAACAGACATCAGGACGTCGAGCTCACTCGATGACACACCTATGGCCCTCCTCTCCCTCTCCCTCCGGTGCCGCCGTGTCTGCTCCAAGGCTGAGATCACCTCTGTCGGCATCTCGCCTTCATCGGAATCTGCCTTCGCCACGTACACCGCTCCACAAGCCGCCCAGCCCTGGATTGACTTCTTCGACGTGTCCTCTCAGCGTGGGCGTACCAAGGCTGCCGGGTCCCACGCTGTCTTTGGCCCTTCAGGCCTAGGCCGCAGCAGCAGCGATCGCATCGCCACTCTGCGCGATTGGACAGTTCAGGTCGGCCAGGGCGTCGAGTACCACTACGGCAGCACCGTTCTGGTGCGCGACTTCGCGACGGGCAAGACGGTCGTCGAGCTCAAGGATGCGACCTCGGGCCCCGTCGCTTGGAGCCGCGACGGGGTCGCGCTGGCGGCTGGCGAGGGCAGGAACCGGATCGGAGTGTGGGATGCGCGCTCAGGGGCGCGACTGGGAAGAGTCGTCGGACACATCGATCAAGTAACGCACGCAGCCTTCACCCCGGATCGCATGCTGGTGACGCTCTCGCGCGATGGAACGGTACGCCTGACGAATCCGCGGACGGCGCGCACACTCAGCAAGCTCGAGATTGAAGGCTCGACGAATCCGCGGGCCCTGGCCGTGTCCCATGACGGGCGCTCTATCGTTTCCCTCTGGGGAATGACGGTTCACATCTGGCTGCCGCAGGCGAGCCACCTGACGTCGTACGACCTGCGCGCGACGCGCCGCTCCGAGGGCTGGCCGCTGGCCATTTCCCCCGACGGCCGCTGGATGGCGTGCCGCACCGAAGAAGGCTTTGACGTGGTGGACGTGGCGTCGGGACGCGTGGCCTGGGAGCGCATTGAGGGCGAGGAGCTGTATGCGAGCGGGATGGTGACGGCGGCTGCGTTCTCGACTGACGGGAGGGTGTTGCTCCTGGGGCGGATGAATGGCACCGTGGAGGTATGGGACCTCGAGGCGAAGACGGGCTGAGGCCTGAGGCTGGTGAGCGCCGTGCACGCCGACTCGTTACGAAATCACGTTTTGAAAAGTTGTTTTGGAGTTTCTCTCACTTACCAGGGACCCCTGATGACCAAAGGGAAATTAGCATATGAGGTTTTCGACGGCGCAGAGTCTATAGATGTCGTGGGCTTCAACGTACCTGGATTTTAGAGAGCTTAGGGTATACATACAGTGTAGACTGGGGCAAGGATTGTAAGAACAATCTTGTACAAGTAGTTGGTTTAATATCGATGATGTTTATTTAATACGTGCACTCGATGAAACTTGGTGAGATCCACGAAGCCCCCGCGAAGTGAGGGCACATTTTCGAGTCGTGAAGAAAGCGTTGCTAGCGAAGGACCATAGGAATGTAGAGAAGACGGTTCGAGGCGACAAGAACACATGCCAATGTCAAAGTGACAGTGTTCAAGGTGCGAGAGCTTTTCTAGCCTGCTCTGTGATGTTTTGAACTCGGCGAAGTTGCAACTGCCCCGGAAACCAGTTGGCAAAGAACTTCTGCCTGAGCTCGAAGGCTGTTGAACTTGCTCAAAATCCTACGAATTTTAATTTTAGTCCCTGGGCTACAAGTTTCTCGGAATCCTTCCCAAGGTCTCTCTTGGTACCTGCTGGGGGCCTTGCCCGACAGGGCATCAGTGCTGACAGCCGCTAGAAAGCGGTCTGCTCATGCGGTTTTTAGCTCTCCTCGCCCTCGACTAGAACTTAGCTCATTGATGCACTTTCCGTACGCGTCCTGCACCTACCTTTGCGCGCCTACAGGCGACAGCGCGTTCAACAGCGGCAGCCGCAGGGCTATTCCACTTCTTCGTTTCGCGATATTAGCAAAAACTCAAACTCAATGAAAACGAACTCCGTGAGCCCCTACAGTAGAGGCAATTACGCGTGTTTGCCCAAATCCTATCATTCACCCCCCAAGCTCTTCACATAGCTTGACCAGCCAGGCCGCAACGACCTTAACGGCCCCAAAGACCGCACTCCCCCATATTTCTCGACCCTTTCATTGCACCAGTAACGAAACAAAACATTCTGCACTCTCCGTGATGGCGCCAATCGAGAACTTGCCGACGGAAATTGTTATCCGGGTCGGAGAGCTATCCGATAGCCGTCGGGATATCGCCGTCCTGGCACGCGCAAACCGCCGCTTCTACGGTGCCCTGAACCCAATTCTCTACAAGCGAAATGCAACTCACGACCATCCCGCCGATTCTTGTCTTTTGTGGGCTGCAAAAAAGGGTTGCCTGGAAACTATCAAGCTTGGTCATTTCTACGGCGCAGACTTGAATGGGACTGGAATGGCACCTGAAGACCTGGCCACCTTCAATAACAGCCCTAGGGAGGGAATAACTAGGCAGGTCAAGGAAACGCCCCTTCAAGTTGCAACGCACAATAATCACCTCGAAATCGTCGAATATCTCCTCAAGAATGGTGCTATGCCTAACGCCCATTCTCAAGGTATTTGCAGCTGTATGGAGGGCCGGCTGCGATGCCCGCTTCACGAAGCCTTCTATCACTCTCCCGATGACACCGCGGCTGAAATGTTGATTAACAATGGCGCTTATCTTGAAGGCTACGAGTCGCCTGCCCTTCATGTCACAGCTCACCTCAATAAGTCGAAACTATTGACGGCCTTGCTAAAAATGCCTCAAGTAACACCAAATTCACGGGACAGGTTAGGCATGACAGCACTGCATTATGCGGCTGGAAGAGGTCATGTTGAAGTGGTCAAGCTGCTTCTTGCTCGGCCGGACATCGATGCTGGTGCTGCAGGTAAAGATAATAGCACGCCCCTTCATTTGGCCGCAGGGAATGATCGACTTGGCATTACCAAACTCCTGCTTGAGCGGCCTGATGTTTCCATTGATTCCACGGATGCGAATGGCTGTACGGCCATAGATTCTGCCGTTTCGCACGGCAGGGGGTGCTCCGTGGAGCTGCTTGAGACTCTTCTTTGCCGGCTTGACCTCGACAATGCCGTCAACCAAGCAAGCGTCAAAAGGGCTCTGTTCGAAGCCACTCGCCAAGCTCGAGTGGATTTGATCAAGCTTTTACTGGACAAGACTGACGTCGGCGCGGGGGACAAGGACGATATCGGCGACACACCTCTCCACATTGCGGTCCAGCATGACAGCAGCTGGGCGTCCCAGGAAGAGAATGGCTGTTTGGTCAGCTTTCTGCTTCGACAGCCTGGAGTCGAGGTAAACCTGCTCGGTCCTTGGGGCACGCCCCTCCTCCTCGCTGTGCAATGCTGCAACGACCAAGCAGTCAAGGCGTTGCTTGACCACGGTGCTGACCCCTCATTATCCGACTGTCGATCGGATGACGGACTGAGTCTCCTCCATCATTGCTTTCGACCCGATGCAGAGGTGCGATGGAAGACACCTGATCGGAAGACTGTGCAATACCTTGTTGAGCGCAAAGCCAACCTCGACAAAATGTCAACGATGATGACATCGTCAACACCAATTGAGATATGGAGATTCGACAGCACGCCACTATTTTTTGCGACTGTATTTAGGAGAGATTTAGAATTGATGAGAGTACTGCTTGAAGCTGGGGCTCGAGCAGACTCAATGGTGTACGACAGGCTGCATCGTGGTCACCAGTCCTTCCTCTCAGGGCTGTTTCTCCATGAGTTTGGTGTTTACCCTTACGAGAAGCAGACCCGGCAAGAGATGTCCGGTGATCACGTAGGCTGTGTATATGATCGTGTTATACTCTTACTCAATTATGGAGCAAGGCTTGATGCCGATCATGGGCAATCAGCACTGGAATATGCCTGCGAAGTTGCTGCGAAGGGCGTGTCTCGACATGGTCTTTTATCGCTGCTGTTAGAGAACTCGTCATCTTGCAATGTCTCCCGCGGGCATGTTGACGATATCATGCGAGTTTATCGTGGGCAGCAGCTTGCGGAAACTGCAAATAACTCGAAGGCGGAGAATTGCGGAAGGATCAACGAAAAATTACGGTCCTTTGTAGATAGGGAGTTCTGAACGACTGTCCTGCTTCTCATCTGTATTCAGCTCCTGTCGACTGCTCTACCCTTGGTCTGTTTTCGGCGTCCTCGTGTTCGTTCACGTCGCAGATCGAGGAGTTTCCTGGTTCGGCATTGTGCCGTAGGGCTATTACAAAACCGAAATAGCAGAACAGGGTCGAGAGTGACCAGGGCCGCCCCAGGTTGGAGCGAGGACTTCCTCCATGGACTTCGAAACTCACTGAGTGCCAAGAAGTGGGCGTGACAGGATCAACGTGATGATGTAGGCTTGGCTTCGGAGAACAAGAATCCCTTACTCGTGCAGAGAGATGGTCTTAATTGGGTCTTTGGTAATAGTTTTGGGGGAGGTGAACCAGGGAGCGTCATGCGATGTAATTAATCAAGCAGTTTCATGTTTGAGATGACATACAGGCTTGATCAACCTGACACAGGGTCGTTCGCATTCGTCTTTCGGATGCAAAATCTCTGCATCAAATGCATCTGCAGCCCCAAAATCGCACCACAGGATGAGTTGCAGTAAGTGCAATGTCGAGACGTAGTCTCATATCAATGTAACCTGATAATTCTTAGGCTCTGGCGCCTTGAAAGGATATGCTCTTCTCTGGTCTGTTTCTTCCTTGCCATGACCTGTCTCTTGGAGCAGATATATTCCATATCAGAGGTTGGAAAATGCGCTGCACGATCTCTGCAAAAAGTAACCCATGACAATAATTTTATCCATCATCTCTGCGATCTCTACAAGGATAAACCTGCGGGTAGACGAAAACGCCTTGTTCACGCACCAGAATGTCGTGCAACATTTGTCTCGCTAATCATGTCTTCAAACGCCCAAACACATCCATACAAGCGCACCACCCGTACTTGCTACAACAAAAATTGTTAAAATGCTAGCACCTACCCGGTCAGCCGTAGTGACCGGCTGATCGTGCCTCTGGAAGTCATTCCCGTGAGAGCCGGCATTCGGGTCGCCTTTTGAGGTCCCACCGGTTTTGTCTGTGACGGGGGGTTTGCTGCCGCCGATCAGCAGGGACGACACGGCCGCAAGCGCGCTCATCTCCTGTCCAGCACCCGTCTTGCCATCGTAGACGCCGCTGGCCCATTTCAAGCCGCACTGCCGTCCGAAGGCACCGCCAGTGCACTGCTTAACCGCAGCGGCGGCGGACTTCTTAAGGACGGGAAGCACGGCTTCGGAAGTAGACGGGACCAATTGGGTAATGCTTGAATACCACCGGTGAACGAAGCCTTTGAAGGTATATTGATTAGTATCACAGAGACCATTGTTTTCACACGCGATTTCAACGGCAATGCCATCGGGAAAGAAGGTCTTTAGGCCATAGGTAACCAGCTTTTCGGTTCTTTCTTTCCAGACGGGTTCTTTGGTCTATCTCAATTAGCGAATACTTCTGGTCGCTTTCGAAAAGAATTGACTTACAGCGTTATATAGGAACGCTGCGCCCTGAGCGAAGATGGCATTATTATACGACCACTGGGGGTAAACAAGCTTGCAGCCCTTATCGCTGTCCACTCCATCGTAAATAGCGTACGTAGAGTTATCCAGAAGTCCAACGTTCTCCATCCAATCCCACGTCTTAATAGCCCAGTCCGAGAACGTTTTATTCCCCGTATAACGGTAGAGGCGGGCGCCGAGGTTAAAGAAGCAGCCATTAGCGATACTATTCTTATACCAATAGCCCGTATTAGTATACGGAATCTGCCAATGCAGGCCGCCGCCACAGAAGTCGTCGTGGCGCTTGGGATCGGCCTGTGTATTGAAGACAGCTTGGGCCAGAGCCAGCCATTGGGGCTTATCCGACGGCGGGTCGGGAAACTTCGCCTCGGCGGCGAGCATAGCGGACATGCCCCAGAAGCCTTGATCGTCGTTTCCGAGCGACAGAGTGAAGTTGGGGGGCTGGTAGTCTTTGTCGGGACCAACCTGAAATTGCATAGCAGCCATGATCTCATCATTATAGGTCGTATCGCCAGTCAAAGACCAGTAATCGATCAAAGTCCCCCACATAGCACCGCCTTCCCACCAGTAGTATGGCTCTTGGGAAAAAGGCGGACCAGGCAGCACGCCGGGTACTTGTCCAGAGAGGTTTCCCTTGTAGTACTGCATCATGTCCCAAGCGAGGGTGCTGGCACTCTTCTTGATGGCATCTGATAGGGTCCATCAGCACATGTCCGTATGGGAATCGGATCGTCACTATTGTAAAGGTAACAAGGGTTCTGAACCTTCAGAGTCGAGAGCGAATGGAGAAGAGTCTTCGGCGGCGATCAAGCTGGTGGAGGATAATAGCGCAGCGACGGCAAAGACAACAACTGGCGAGAAAAGTGACCTCATTTCTGCTGAAAGCAGTCACTGAAACGCGGCTGGCAGTGAAACGAGTGATATTAGAATAGCCAGGGAAGTGTACTGCTAGACGATCATCTTGCGCCGCGCAAAGAAAGAATGTGCGTCGATATCGGCGGTCGCAAGGGTGGTGTGAAGAGAGCTTCCAACGGGATCAATGATGTTTCCCACCTCGCCTACCACCTCCAGGCAATTGACCCTTCAGGAACACGGGGCCCGTTAAAAACATAGCTCTACTCCGTACTTCATTTACCAATGCCATAACCAACATGCGCTACATTCTCTGGCCCCTCCTTTCTTCCAGTAAAAGCATTGGTCGACAGCGGGTGGGAGACGCGTGTACGAGTACTCGTACGACATCGCCGGTGGCTGATGCCCGCAGGTACACTGGTCAAACTGGGAAGGTCGTGTCGTTTTGCATGAGACTCTGCATCTGTTGATGTCCATGACAAGCAATACCCCGTGCACTGCCACGGTGACCCGACCAACGAGAACCGGAAGCACCGGCGGAGGCCCCAAGATTAGTTGCTTGCTTTTTTAGGTACTCGCCGGGCTGTGTTCAAGCCTGCGATGGGGTGGGGAGGTAAGCACTGAAGGTAGCCGCGGTCTAGGCCTTGTGAATTCAGGACGACAGGGTTCTAAGCAGAGGCAACACCGGCACAACTCTCTGGGGTATGCGCCTCAGTTGTTTGGTGGTCACTAGACGGCAAAGAAACAAAAGGCTACGAGACGGTAAGGTTTTGGTCACTTCTCTTGAGACATTATCACTCGAGGCCAGAATGGCAGAACGAACCCCGTGCCGGGTCATTCTCGACTATTTTGAGCTTTTGACAAGACAATGATGCTCGGCGATGAAAGCCTTGATAGTATGCATCGTGAATGGCCCTTGCAAATTCCACCCGATGGCGCCGGCTGCGGAACAGGTGCAGAAATCGACAAACCCACGGCAGCGCATTCTACACTCGATGCTCAATATCGTTTTCTACCAATCTCCTTAGCCAATTAGTTCAAAGATCGGTCTTCGTAACACCACGTCATAACAAAACAGGTGAAATTTCACGTGCTGGAGAATGACGCCGCGTAATTGAGTGACTAAGCGGAGACTTGCTTCGGTTCGGGCCGCACACCGCTTCCGCCTGTGATACGACCCTTGACAATTCTGAGGAGCAAACAAACACCGACAACGCGCGACAATACGTACGGGCACTTTATTCCCTTTTGTCTGATCTTGATCCTTTATGTTTGTTGTACAACCGGGTTTGGACCCAATGTGCACACTCTTCACCGTAGCGAATACTCATTGAGCTCAAACCATGGCTCCAACTACGTCGCGCAAAGACCGGTTGTGGTCCCGGAGAGAAATCGAGGGATTGATTGCAGATGGACGAAAGATAATCATATTAGGTGATCAAGTGCTGAAGGTCGACGCGTGGATTCCGTACCATCCAGGTGGGAATAAGTCGATATTGCACATGGTCGGTCGGGACGCGACGGATGAAGTAACAGCATTGCACTCAGAGGAAGCACAGGCACACATGCGGAAGTATGCCATTGGAAGAGTGCAAGGAAGCTGGGAAAACTTTTTGCCCCCGATACAGGGAGGGACGTTCCTCAGGCTGGTTTCGAAGGACGCTGGGGACGAAGAGCTATGCGCTGAGGACGATGTCAGCTCATCTGGGCATTCGACGCCGCCATTACTAGTCTTCGATACCGAGGCGGCGGAAAACAAAATCCGTATGAGGGCTTCAGGAAATGATTCACCTATTTCTCGAGCTTCATCCTTATCCTCTTCATCTGTGTCGGAACTGGGACAATTCACGTCTGCGGAAGCGTCAACAGCGTACGCGACATCAACCGATCTTTCAAAATATCCCCAACTTGATAAAAGGTCACAAGACGAGGTTGTCGCAAAATACCGCCAACTCGATGCCAAGTTGCGCTCTGAAGGACTCTACCAGTGCGCATATAGCTCTTACGCTGTCGAGTTTGTCCGATACTCGATTCTATTTGCGCTCTTCAAAACATCCCTTCACTACTCGTATTTCGCTGTTTCGGGCCTGTTTCTCGGGATGCTCTGGCATCTGCTTGCGTTCACTGTTCACGACGCCGGTCACTTGGGAATCACACACAGATTTCATACGGACAGCTGCATTGGGATCTTCGTCGCAGACTTTCTTGGTGGCCTCTCTGTTGGGTGGTGGAAGCGGAACCACAACGTGCATCACATTGTTACCAACTCGCCCGAACACGATCCAGACATCCAGCACATGCCATTTTTCGCCATCTCCTCCCGGTTTTTCTCTTCTCTGCGCTCGACATACTACGACCGCGACATGCACTTTGACGCAGCGGCGCAATTCTTTATTAAGCACCAGCATTATCTCTACTACCCCATACTCTTGTTGGGCCGTTTCAACCTGTACCGCCTAGCCTGGTCATACCTGCTAGACCCGGCGCAAGCGCCCCGTAAAGGCTCAGCGTGGTGGCATCGCTACTTCGAAATGGCCGGCCAGGTGTTTTTCTGGTACTGGTACGGCTACCGAACGCTGTACCTCTCGATCCCAACGTGGTCATCCCGCCTCGTTTTTCTGCTTATCTCTCACATGGTCACCGGCCCGCTGCACGTGCAACTCACACTCAGTCACTTCGCCATGTCGAGCGAGGATCTGGGAATGCACGAGTCTTTTGCTCAGAAGATGGTACGGACGACGATGGACGTCGATTGCCCGCCTTGGTTGGACTTTGTGCATGGTGGTCTCCAATACCAAGTCGTCCACCATCTGTTCCCTCGTCTCCCAAGACACAACATGCGCCGGGCACAAAAGTACGTTAAAGAGTTCTGTGATGACGCTGGCCTTCCTTATGTCATATTTGGCTTTACGCGGGGAAACAAGGAAGTCATTAGCAGGCTAGGCGAGGTCGCCGAACAATTGAGGGTATTGGAGGAATGCAGGAAAGTTGCTATGAAGGATTTGATTGAGGGTCGCCACGCACATTGAGCTTGGCCGTATGGTATCTTCGATAGCTTTTTGTTACTCCCTCTGCCATGAAGGCCAATGTCCTATGAAGCCACTGCCCAATTCGTGTCCCAAAACAACTCTTCCACAAAGACTTGTGAAGAAGAGCCGTTGGGCAGGCACGTTAGTCCCCATAAGCCAAGCTTTGTATTGTCACGTCAAGTTGAAGCCATGTAATAGCCATTTGCGCTGGTACTTGCCACCAAGGCTACAGCCTCATCGTCGAAGCTACATGTACGAACATCGCAGCACTCCGGCCCGGTCCGGCGGCACCAACAGCGCTGACCATAATTGAACTGCATTTTGGGTTTAATGATCCAATCATTTGACAGGGCGCACGGATGCTGCTAAGCTCCATCTTTGCAGTGAATACACACATTGATAGAATCAGCCTTCGCGCGCCCTTGATATGAGGCCCGCCGCATTTGGTGGCCTCGACAATGAGGGGCAGTCACAGCCCTCAATGTATAGTGTGCCTGCCCGACATTTGCATCGACCCGTTATTGCACCCATGATCCAGGCAATATCTACCTCGTACTTACACACAGCGTTTCCAAGACGAAATATTCAGTCATCTTCACATGGCATCCATCGTTACCATGATGAGCAGACCCAGCACTTATAGTTCAACCAATAGGCTCTAGCGGAGTGCAGACTAACGTTACTGCTCAAGGTAGGCGGATAATGTAATGCAAAGGACCTGATAATTAGATGGCGATGCGTATCTGCGCAAGTCCTCGTCTCGCTCCAAAGCGACAACACGCGCCAAGGAAATTGACCTTGCACAGGTGGGGTTGAAGCCGGCCTCTTTTGTACGGGTTTTATTATTAGGAGGCAAAGACCAATGGACGAGTTGTTACCGGCTCTTATTCTTATTGGCGTGGCCGCACTCCTTAGTTGCCGACCCCTACCTACGAGTTCTCGTATCTGCAGGCTGCATCGGCAAAAATGTTGGTATAATCCTGGTCGACCAGAGCGGAATGTGCTCCGTAATTAACGCACAAAAGAGTTAGGCCCCATGTATCCATGTATCCCGACAGTTTTGTCCCGGTTCCCACCTTTCCTAAAATGAAGAACTTATGTCAGGCTGTTCAAAGCCCCGTATCCGTATGTCATGTTGCACCCCTACTATTGAGGCAAAGCAGGCTAATTACAGAGCACTCGTGGCAAGAGACGCCCTCCAAACGGAGAAAGATTGGAAGAGGCCTTCATGGAGATGTTTCTCCAGGAGCAAGGCTCCACACTGGCAGGATACCTGCTGAATATGCGCTAGCTTATACCGCCGGAACGGTCCGCACGAAATGCAACTCAGCCACACACGGCTTGAGGACCGCGGGCTGGCCACGCCTACACTTGTTGTTGGTCTTGAGCAACAGGGGAGACTTTCGCGCATTTGTCATGCACCAACTTGCACAGCCCGTCAAGCCCCTCCCTTTCTTCTCCGCCCACTGCTGTGCCGCCTGAGCATCCGTTTGGGTTCTTCGACCCTCGAGAAACAAGACACCGATGTTGGTCTATCAACGATCATCCTTCCTTGTTCAAAACAGAAAACTTTGTCCCTGCCATGGAATTTCGTCTCCTTAAAGCGGCTTTTTGCTCTACACTCTCAATCTAAACCGGTTGCAGCCGTCTCCGGCGCTTGCCGTCGCTTTGAACAGGGGCGAACAGGCTCTCAACGATCGCGCTCGCCGAGCACAAACCGCCTTTACTGAACTCATCGACTGAGTGTTTATCGAAGCGACACACTTTCAGGAGGGAGATACTGGTTCCCAGCTACAGGCTTGGGTGGAATTGGAAGCCATCTTTCTGTGGAACGCGGGTCTTCGCCTAACCCACCAACCACGAACTTGTCAAGATGAGGTCGCTTTTGAGGGAGCCTTTGATGCTCCTCACCCTCATAGCGCCAAGAATCTCGCTTGCCTCGGATGAGAGGCTGCTCATGTCCAAGTCCCTCAATACTTGTCAGCAGGAAAATAGCTTCACCGCCTCGCTGTTCAACGTGGTATACACGCCTAGCAACAATAGGGCCAGCGTTTCAATGTCAATCACGTCGTCCATACAGGGCAAAGTGCTCTTTGATATTGGCATTTCAGCCTATGGCTACCAATTCCTGCGCCGGACGCTCAACCCTTGCGAAATGAACCTTGCTGGCCTCTGCCCCATGATGGGTGGCAAAAACGCCTTTACCTTTGACCTTGATGTGGGAAAGGAAGCCGCTAGCCAAATTCCCGATATAGCTTATACTATTCCCGACCTCGATGCTCTCGTTCGAGTTTACGTAAATCTGACTGCGACTGGCGAGAGTGTGGCCTGCCTCGAGGCTGAGGTTTCCAACGGCAAGACGGTAAATCTGTTGGGAGTTAAATGGGCTACCGCTGTTATCGCCGGTCTAGCCTTTCTATCGTCTGCCGTCGCCAGTGGCCTTGGTCACTCAAATACGGCCGCCCACATTGCCGTCAATTCGCTCTCACTCTTTGGCTATTTTCAGTCACAGGCTATGGTTGGCCTTACCGGAATTCATCTGCCTCCCATTGTCCAAGCCTGGGTCTTGAACTTCCAGTGGTCGATGGGCATTATCCGCGCTGGCTTCTTACAAAATATTTTTACCTGGTATCAGCGCGCTACAGGCGGAACTCCGTCGCAAATTATCGATTCTCTCACCACTGTTTCCGTCCAAGTGGCCAAGCGATCTCTGGGTTCTCATGAAGTCTCTGGTCTTGGCGTGTTCAACCGTTTTCTGGCTACAATGGCTAAGACTGTGGCGAGCGCCTCCTCCAAGCTAAGGACGCGGGATAACGTCACAACCGGTTCCGGCGCATACATCGTATACGGCATACAGAGAGCCGCCTTCCAGTCAAGGATTGAGACCACTAATTTATTTCTGACTGGTCTTACCTCCTTATACGTCATGCTCATCTTTACCGTCCTTATCACGGTTACCTTCAAGGGTATCTGTGAGCTTGGCATTAAGCATAAGTGGATGCGTAACAACCTTTTCTTGGATTTCCGCATGGGCTGGCCAGATGTCCTGAAAGGTGTCCTCTTCCGCATTATTCTTATTGGCTTCCCGCAGATATGCATTTTATGCCTCTGGGAATTCACTCAAGCAGACTCTACCGGTCTGATTGTCCTTGCCGCCTTCTTTTTCTTCAGCGTTACCTGTGCCCTCACCTGGGGTGCTAGCAGAGTCATTCGCCTTGCCCGCCGCTCTATCGCCATGCACAAGAGTCCGGATTACATCCTCTTTTCGGATAGTCAAATCCTTAACAAATGGGGTTTCCTTTATATTCAGTTCCGTGCCTCGGCCTACTACTTTATTATCCCTGTCCTCGGGTACACTCTTATTAAGGCTATATTCATTGCTTTAATCCAGAAGAACAGTACCATTCAGGCCATTGGCTTCGTTATTGTTGAGGCTGCTGCGCTGATCACCGCCTCGGTTATGCGTCCTTGGATGGACAAGAGCACTAACTCATTTAACATCGCCATCTGCGTTATTAATTTTCTAAACGCTATATTTCTCCTTATTTTCTCTAATATGTTTGGCGCCCCAGTCATTGTGGCTGGTGTTGTGGGTGTCGTTCTTTTTGTCCTTAATGCCGCGTTCTCGCTTGTCCTCATCGTGATGGTCATTATATCAACGGCGATCACATTTTTTCGCAAAAATCCCGACGCTCGCTACCGGTTCATGGCTGACGATCGCACTTCATTCATAAAATCGCAAAATCAGCTGACCAGCACAGAGCTCGACGCCCTGGCTGCCACAGCTCGAGGCGACCATACAGACTACAAATCGCATCTTGACCTCGACGACAACGAGTCGCTAACTTCTGATGATTTGCGCCACCAAAACAACCCGAAGCATATTGGCTCTGCTTCTGGTCCACGTCGGTATCTCTATCGAGCAGATGGGATGCAACCTCCCGTTAACCCTTCAGTACCCCTCTTCCCTGCTTTTGAACAACGACCCAAGAGTCGCTCAGCCTAAAGGCTCATGGATTTCATCGGGTTACATTTAGTTGGCCACGGTTAAAATATGCTACATATTCTTCTGGGATTCATGTATTCATTACTGTAAATTGAAGCTCTATGCGAGAATGTCACTTGAGCATCGATACCAAATAGTGGGCAATAGTGATCAACAGCCTTTAGCGATTCTAAATGGACGAGAGCATGGTGGTATTGTAGTTAAATTGAATTGTAGCGCAGCGTTTCACTATTCTCTTCTCTCAGCGCACCTCGGAAGGCGAGTCAAAATTGCATTTAGACGACGTTGATACAAGCCTGCCATAGCATCTACGAGGGACAACAGAATCTATATGCTTTCACCGCGAAGAGACAGTAGGTATTAATATTTCGCCAGTAATAATTTGCGGATTATTCTCAGCAACAGCATATGGCAGCGGAACAGCCGCAATGGCAATACGCAGTTCACTAAAAGACATCACGACCGCAACAAGTTGTCCACCGAAAAGGCACCTGCAGTTCAACGCAACACCACGCGCCTTGATCGCAATGCAAGTGCACTCTCTCGCATTGAGCAACATCTTTCGTTTATCTGATGTTGGACCTGGCCGAATACATGTATTTTCACATCCCGCTTGTCTGGTTTTAAGGTTTTTATGGGTGAATCTTTCAGGTTGTGGATGACGAAATACCCAATTCGGTAAGTGGGTCGCCGTATCGCCGGTCCGTGTCCCTCTCGGCTTTACAGGCATCTGGCTCCATAAAGCCGTAGGGTGGCTTCCGCGATGTGATCTATGACGAAAGACCGACGGCATTGGATGAGACATCAGGCTTAGGCGTTTCAATGCCATGAATCTAAAACACAAGGGTAAACAGTTGGGAATAGATAAAAGGATCTTCAACGGCATTCTGCTCGACTCGTGTGTTCAATATTGCCATTGCCTTCGCCCTGAGGTTATCCGCAGTCACAAAAAAATCATCTTCTTTGTCTCTCTGTCCCTGTGCGAAGCACTTATAGCGTATCTCACGACTCCAGGATGTCTCTCTCCGGCAAAGTCATCCTCGTCACCGGCAGCTCCGATGGTATAGGCAAGGCCTGCGTCGAGCGGCTCGCCCACGACGGTGCCAGCGTCGTCGTCAATTACAACCGCAACGCTGCCTCGGCAGACGCCATCGTCTCATCCATCGGTGCCGACCGTGCGCTCGCTGTGCAGGCCGATGTGTCGACGCTCGAGGGCGTAGGTAGGCTTGTCGATGAGGCCGTCGCCAAGTTTGGGAAGCTGGATGCAGTTATGGCGAATGCGGGTATGATGCTGATGCGAAACGTGGAAAATACGACAGAGGAGGATTTCAACCAGTGCTTCGACCTCAATGTCAAGGGCCCGTATTTCCTCGCGCAGGCATGTCCAACCTCACAACAGGCGTCCGCCTCCACGCAGTCCACTAACGGTCGTACAGAAGGTTGTCCCACACATGCCTCCCGGTGGACGCATCATCTTCGTCTCAACCGGCGTCTGCCACTTCTCCAGCGTAACGCCCGACTATTTGCTCTACGCGGCGACCAAGGGTGCCATTGAGCAGATGACTCGGGTCATGGCCAAAGGGCTCGCGGCCAAGGGCATCACCGTCAACGCCGTTGGGCCGGGCCCTACGGCGACTGAATTCTTCTTCCGTGGTAAGTCAGAAGGCATGATCGAGGGCATGAAGAAGGCGAATCCATTTGGACGTTTGGGCGAGCCTTCCGACATCGCGGGTGTCGTGGCATTTTTGTGTGGCAAAGACAGCAGCTGGGTTAGTGGGCAAACGTACTTGGTGAACGGGGGGCTGATGGTTTAAGCAAGAAAGGGGTGATCCATCGAGCGACTTTGGGGTGGATGTGTACGGAGTAATGCTGGACCCGTTGCGTCGGCAACACTGTCGCCATTGGACGTGGCTTCAGTCGATTCGCCTGAAGAAACCGAACTTGCGAGCGAGGTGCTTTCCATGGCGAATACAAGCTCATCCCTCACGCCAATATGTTACCTAGTACAGACCATACTCGATGGTGTTTATCGAGCAGCCTCGGCAGAGCTAGAGCTGCCAGTCGCCCGCGCAAGTTGCCCGCCGTTGTGATACAGAGAAGCCCGGGTGTGTTTTTGGACGGCTCCATAGCCAAGTAGCCTCGTTTCTTACGTCTTTGCGGTTTCGTCGCGTTTCTGCTTCAACTTCGGGGGTAAAGGCTTTTGATTTTTCCATGTTTCCATCCATGGCTTGGATGCTTGTGGGTCAGGAGCTCAGATATGGATTAATGCGCGGGGGCAAGACGCTGTGCCGCATCCCATCACGCAATGGAGGATCGCAAGGTGACATGATAACAAAGCACTACGAGAACGACAGTCAAAATAAATGTAGGCCTTGATATCACCATCTATTTGGATAGAGAGGTGCGCAAAGAGAAGTGAGAGGACCCTCAGCCTTACCAGTCAATACGTCAATTACCATGAGTCGACTGATTCAGAGCCAGTGCAATGCGTGTGACTGACCAATTTCCCATTGTAAAATCCAGTGGATCCCACTCCATTAGACCGATTGAAACGCAAGTGAGAGAATTACTAGCGAACCTGGACTGAATGAAATAGAACTCTAGAAAAAAATAAACCATGAGAACAATTGTTGGCGTTGACATTGGATCGAAAAGCAATCTAAATGATGGCACTGAACAGCCCGTATCAAGCAAATTCCATGACAATTTTAACGGAACGACGGTAACCCTGCAAGCTTGTCAGGCTTCTCGACCGGCCCCTAGGCCGGCACTACAGCCAGGCACTGTCAGCTTGCGTCATTACCAGTTGCTACTCGGCGAAGTGGGGGCACCAGCGCTTGAGATTACGCTGCGACATATAACTACTCCGTAACACACTCTCACTCCGTAGCACTCCATGCTGGTGCACACCGTACTCTGCAGGGGCGGAGATCCGACGTGCCCGTGCCCAGATACAAGTAAATTATTCACATACGCTTATCGCAACATCTCATTATGGGCGATTGGGATATCTCGTGTGCTCTTTGTGGGGTCATATTCGGCCCCGGGCTGGTTGAAATCGAGTCCGAGAATGGCCCGACGCCGGGAGGCAAGTGCACCACGAACCGCTCATCGTGTCACCCCACCAAAGGTTGAAACCTGACAACTTCTCAGAACCCGACTACGCGTTCAGGTACCGTTACGACAGGACCAAGGTCACCAAATCCGACTTGCAGTGGCTCCCGGAAAACAATGCTCTGGGCCTATGGCCTGAACGTCCCGGAGACTCCAAGTGAGTCGCGTCAAAGACATCCGGACGGACCCGTCTTTGACTAATATTTTCGTGCAGAGCCTACTTCACTGGGAAGTTCTTCGGGTCGGACTATGTACGTGCAATCCATGTCCAGGTTCCGAGCAATGGCGAGCTGATGTGGCCGATAACATGAAGGGATCCGTAACGCTTCTAGAAGACATGGACGGTCCGCTGGCAGCACTCTAAATTTCGGGTTAAGAGTACTAATCTATGCACGCAGAAGTACCGCCGTGGCTTCAGGATATGGAATCAGAGCTGGTCACGTAGGTCTCTCTCGTTGAGCTCAGTGCGTTCTGGACTAATTTCTGACAGGTATTCATCAATCCATGATTCGATCTCCGTATTTCCTTTTCACAATGCTTGCTATGAAATCCTCACCCGGGCTATCCTAAGAAGACGAAAAGGCTCTATAGACGAGGAAATCTTGTACTCTGCGTTTGTGGAACTATCAGATTCGATGTACAGCTGGGGTCTAGACATAGACTATGGCGACCCAGCGCCGAGGGACAACCGCCATTGGCTGTCGATCGCCGGATATGAGGTAACACCGCGTCGATGACGTTTCGCGCAGCGTGCTAACCTGTCACTTCGATAGCTTCTAGTCAAAAACCCTCTGGAGAAGGCTGACATATCTGCTTACTTTGTTCAGAACACGGAGCTCTTTCCAGTCGTGACGCGGTCAGGCTGCGTCCTGAGAGACCCGTTTGGCAAACTCCCCGAGGAGATACGACAGCACGTGCTTGAGCTACTGCCGCTTCCTGATATAGTAGCTATCAGAAACGCGTCCTACCCAATGCACCTCACTATCCCAACGAAGGCGGTTTGGAAACGAGCATTTTCCGAAGCCATGCCGTGGCTCTGGGAGATTGAGGATGCCATGAGCCAGCGCGAGCAGAGAAGTCTTGATTTGTTCCGCACACTGCAAGAGATGCAGATCCAGACGACATTTTCATCCGACGAGCCGGACCGTTTATCTCATACCCTCGCCAATCGAAGGCGAATATGGGGTGTTTGTGCGAAAATTATCGATGTGTATGAGAAGATATTGGATCGCACCGGCCCGACCCGGAAGTGGACCACGAACGGGGAAGGCTGCTTCGAGATCGACTCAGAGTAGCCGCAATGGCATTTAATTCAACCCTGCAAGCTAAAACGAGCTTTTCTCATGGTCGGGCCTGAGGACTGGACTATTGAGTCTCTCGAGGGGTTTTCATACCGGTGGTTGGCAAAGTTGGAGCTCTCAAACTCGTTCTAAGCAGCTCCCCAAGTCTCTAGGCTCAGCAATCATACAACTCAGACTCTAGAAACGCTCAGATTACACAATATACTCTAATTACTGCCTATCATTTGTGGCAGGGCTGCGACAGTTTGACTCAGTTGTCCCATGGACTCGTCCACTCGGCATCGACGATTCGAAGGTGGTTGGGGGGCATCCTATAAAATGTTTGTTCCTGTTTTCTGAGCACGGTACGCCTTCAGAAACCTTCCTGCTCGATTTGGCGAGATGACCTCATCGAAGCTTCTGTTAGCCTTTCAGTGACATCTCAGTTTCTTCGGGTAAATTTGAAAGGCTAAGCCTTCACACTTTCTAAGTACAGAACCAGGTGCTACTCGTCAGAAAGCCTTGCTGGTCGACCGAGCTTGAGAATAAATAGTCTCCATTGTCGACTAAGTCCCAGGGGAACGTCAGATATTTCACGTCAACCTTTCTTAGGAGAAAACCAGGGTGCAGCTATGCCATTCATGTAGAGGACAAACTTGCACGCAAACCACGCTCGCGGAGAAAAGCCGAGTCCGACATAGAGAAGGACCTAAGATCACCGGGAGACAACGCAACGACATGCAAAGCATGGGCTGGGCAGAAGCAATGGTTGACTTGCCTCTGCGTCTCGTTTCCGGGATCGCGCCAATTGTGGCAGATCTGGTGGATAAGCCGTGGCACCGGTCTTGGCTGGGTATTGGGCTTGGCCAGAGCCGCATTGTGAGCGTCAGGGACCTGCTGCTGTGTCATTGCAACGCCGGCGTGCGTCCCAAAGATGTGACTAAAGGCCAAGACCTTTGGTATAATGACCATAAAGAATAGCACCAAGCCACTGGCGAGCAGGACCAGCGCCAGACGCCTGGCCCAAGGGCTTGTGGAGACTATCATGCTCGGGCTATAGAGCCTCTCGTAGAGGGGCGTTGGTGATGTTGGAGGATTTACATTGCAACAAGTTCATGGAAGAAAAGAAGGGTTTGCAGCGGCCGTCTTAATTCGGGCAATTGATTCAAGCCCTCCGCTTCTGCCGACACCCTGATCTTCTAGTGCCGTCTTGTCTCACTACCTGGTTAACGTGCTCACTCAAGCGGCAGGTGAGTGGGCCTCCACGTGCATCATGGCTACCCGGCGCCATGAAATAATTACGTTAAGGGCTCCGTCTCCGTACTCCGCAGTCCGTGCAAGGTGATTGCAGACTGTAGAAAGGACTACTCGTAGAGTTCTGCTCGATCAACGAGTCGTATCTCCAGTCGGAAGGAAGTGTGTATCGTATGGCCGGTCTTACCATCCGATGGGGCGTTCGCAGTCATTCACATCCCTACGTGTCACAACCAGCTTGAATGCCAAAAGGACCAGCTGATAAAGAAAAAGGCAGATGCCGATATCACCAAGTGAAAAGTGGTTCAGGCTATCATTGAAGGAACTCATCGTGTCTATTTGACGAGGCATATGGCGGTGGCTTGTCTTAGCTTACAAGAAAAGGACCAAAGTAGTTTGTTACATGTACCGGTTGGGAATACGTTGACTGCGTACGGAGTACCTACCTACCTTAGTTAGTCCCACGGAGTACATGAATGGGGTATTCAGCCTCAAATTTCAGCTGCGTGGCATGTCACTTGGCTATGTCGGATACTTTCTTCTTGCTTGAAGGCTAATTATTCGGGCTCGGCTGTTTGGCGAAATTTCCTGGGTGGGGTCGAGGTCATGCCAAGATCAGGAAGATCGGAGCTAATCTAGTCGCTTGGTGGTCTTCAACGGTAGCTTCGGTCAATCGTGTAGAGTCTGTGAGACTCGAGTCATTCTCTTGGGTGTTATTCTGGAGATCCGTTCATTATAATGGTCCAGGCAAAAAGCGTTGGCCTGCCTGAACGACCGGCCCAATTGATAACGGATTGCGGAAATGGGTTTTCGCAACGGTGAAGCTTTATAAAAGGCGAACACCTCACCCTATTCCCGGAAGGCCATTCCTCGGGAAGCTCATGGAGTCGCTTGCTAGGTACATGCGCGTGTGGTCTCTCCTCTGCTGTTGCACTCTGGTTGACAGAATTGGTGTTTTCAGAGCGACCCATGGACCCAGAATATCAGCCATGTCAACGTGCGTGGTGATGAGAGAATCACGTGGGTCGACAGCATCGCCTTGCAATAAGCCAGGCCCAGGGTTGTCTGTTGAATCTAAGAAATCCCTTCAGGGATTATAGCCTGCTACTTGGCAAGCCCCTGGTCGCTGATATCCGCCTGGTATCATCCATTTCGTCCGCGGACTTTGTGGCATGTTCCTTGACTGTAACCCCGGTGACATGTCTACCGCTGCCCAGATGGTAGCTGGCTGGTGTCGAACGGCGGCCATGGCAAGGTGATTGGCTGCCGGGAATTCCTTGCATCGGATGGTTTGCCCGGGGCACGGTGGATCCAGCCGAATGTCACCTCGTCGTGCGAGTAGAGTAAGACTCTGCCTTGCCGCCCCTCAGACTCGATGCCAGCCGCAAGCCCAATAACGCAACCAATTCTACTAAGGCAACGCTGTGTGTTACATTCCTGCAATGCGTTGGATTTTTGACAGGCATTCAACGTGTTAGCCGTTGAATGAGGAGTCTAGACAAGCTTTTCATGCATATACGGGACGCACCGCTTCTCTCAGCCTCAGGACTGGCACCCTTTGCAGGATTGACATTCCTACGGAAATGCGGCTGACTGACCTCGGCCGCAAACTCCGAGACGGTCCCATTGGCAGGAGCTGAGAGTAATACGGGCGCACTTTCTTTCCTAAACCGTCACCGATGAGTAAAAGTGAGTAAGGCCGCTTGGCCAAAGATGAGTGAAGATGGAGTGAATAGCCCCAACTGAGCGTGAGACTACGAGCTGCTTGCATCGGCTACCTAACCTTCTAATCAGATAGGTTATGTAAGTGAAATCCCCATTGAGTAAACGTTGACACCCGAGACCCGTTGAGTGTATTCTCTTCGAGACATGCAAGCAGCATCCATTACGCGGGCGTGTTATCCTCCATCGAACTGCTTTAACGCCCGGCTAATGTGGGCTGCCAGACATGCAGCAGACTATCGATTTATCAACGTGACGGCCCTTTTGTGCCGTGTCGTAGCGTGCAGCTTATGATCCTTCCCAGTGTGCGGCCCAGTGGGGCTTCGCAACAACAACACGGCATGCATGGTAAGGCTGTTTTGTCTTGTACTGGCCCGGATCTTGAGCAGCCTGACAATGCCAGAAGATGGATTGACTTACAAGCAAGGAGACTCAATGTACCATCTATAAGTATCCGACTTCCTCTCACGAGTTCCAGACGTCCATCACCATCTTCAGCAGCAGCACTCAGCGGAACAGCCTTCTCCGTTCCTCAACTACAAATAGCGAACAATCTCTTCTATATAATAACTATAACTACCTTTCGGTAGTAATATTAAGCATCCTCTTCAAAACACTCAAAATGAAATTCCTCGTCACCCTCCTGTTGTTTGTCGTGGCCCTCGTCTCGGCCGCAGCTCTCGACCCAGACTTCGCCCTCGTCCAGCGCGAGGTTGAGGACGCCATTACCGACTGGAACAGCCAGATCATCGCCTATGATCTTGGAGATGGCCGTAGCAGGGTGGACTTGACCATCGACGGCATCAACGAGGGGTACTTTATTGTTGCCGAGGATGGAGCCGGTATGATCTCCGGGTATCCCGCGCTTTTAGCCTGCTGTTGACTTGCAAATAGTCCAAGGATTTGATGCGCAAGGAAACGAGATGGAGATCGATGATGACGACGATGACGACGATGATGATAACAGCATCGTCAAGCGCAAATGGGGGTTCTTCAAACGCCTCGGCAAATTCTTCAAGAAGTTCGGGAAGAAAGCTCTGAAATTCTTCAAGTGTATCTCCTGGAACACTGCGCTGCACTGCCTCCCCCAGGTACTTCTTCTCTTCGATGATCTACGTGAGTGTTTGATGCAGCCGCTAAGTGTTTGACATAGATTGAACAGTGCCACGCCGCTGGTCAGGAGCCTTGGTTGTGCCCTCAGACTTTGGCATGCGTCGGCAAGAGTGGCCAGCACTGCGTGTAGGCAACCTGTGCCGCGCTGAGAGCTTTTCTTTACCCTTGAGCACACAAGACCATGTCAATGAACTTGTCTCTAGTCTTGTCTTATTCATAAGTGGCGAGGACAATGGTCTCGGGGGCAGAGGTCAAACCACGTCGACAGGACACGGTTTGGGAATAGGGAGATACTTTTAGCTTCTTGGAGAGTGTGAATTCAAGTCGGTGTGCTTGCGGTTTTGGAAATTGCTCGCCTCCAATCTGCTTCTCATATTTGTGATGCTCGTTGACGATAATGCAATGTCTCATAGCCTTGACCACACAGCCGACAAACGGCACCGCAATGCCTCAGCCCGCTAATATACATGTATGCAAGCGAAGACATGAATAAGTCCAATCAAACGAGAGTTAGGCGACTCAACCTTGCGTTCTGATTGGTCCAAGAGTTTTGCGAACCTTTGCCCAATGACGGTCTGCGGCTTGTAGATACACTGCAGGGAAACCCTGATCCAAATAGCAGTCCCCGACGATCAATTCTATTAGCGCGTTGTCTCTTGTTCGAGTAGAAATGTATTATTATCAACTTTTGAGTAACTTGGATACTTTGAAGAGTTCCGCTTAACGGTCAACATCGCTGTCGCAATATTCCACTTGCCACAGATGTCCTCTGTTGTCATCAGGCTTCGAGGGGTATCGTAAAGTCCTTGCTAGAGCCATACCACCGAAGTCTTTGGCAACACGCTATTATGAGGGCACGGAGCAGCTACAGAAATGAAGTTGATGAGATGCTAGGAGCAGATTCAGTTTTACGTCAACACCGCAGGCCATGTCTACAGCCCGAAGTTTCTATTCTTCACACAAACGCCCCATCCAATCATATCATCATCCAATCCATCCCATTTTGCAGTCCAAATATTCACCCAAGTCCGTCAAAGCTACGCATATCCGCTCAGAAGCTCGCGCCTTGATCCCGCAGTTTGTATCCTTCGCCGTTCAGCAGCCTCTCCTCCTGCTTGACGAGCGCCTTGGGCAGCGCCATGCCGACGCCGAAGAAGACGAACAGGGCCCACTTCCAGCGGAAGGGATTGATGGTGACGCAGAAGACGAACCACCAGACCAGCTCGAGGTACGTGAAGAAGTCGAAGGCGCCCGTCGGGCTGCTCCGTTTCAGCAGCTTGGTCATGTCGATCCAACGCTCCATCCAGAAGGAGCTCGGGCGCGTCAGCGGGTCGACGAGGAACATGAGCAGGATGCGCGTGTAGATTCCGATGTGCCAGTTGCCCACGGAGCCGATGGCCGCCACGTACGTGCAGTTGATGGCCGACACGGAAGGGTGCTGCGGCGGGAACGTCTGCAGGTACCAGTTGGGCGGGCCGTAGGGCTCTTCGAAGCAGTCGTCGGGCAAGAAAGACAGCGGGGGGCGCTGGAAGCCCGTGGCCATGACGACGATGTCCGCGTCGACGACCTCCTGGTGCCCCGGCCCGCCCTTGGGGACGCCCTTGGCGCGGCGGTTCATCAGCACGCCGCCCTCGACGAAGCCCTCGATGTCGCCGCGCACCCACTCGGCCTTGCCGCGTCGAAGCTTGTCCATGACGTCCGAGTTGACCATGGGGGTGTCCGTGAAGAGGCCTTTGTCGCTGGGCGCGATGTCCTCGAGGTCGCGGTAGAAGAGCTTGCGCAGCAGCGTCTCGGGGATGAAGGACAGCCGCGTCTCCTGGCCGAAGATGTTGAAGCTGAGCAGCGTGTCGACGAGGATGTTGCGCGGGATGATCCACTTGTCGGAGCGCGAGAGGATGGAAACCTTGGCCGCCTCGGCGGCGCTGGCAAACTCGAGGGCCTCGACGGCCGAGGCGCCGCCGCCGATGATGGCGATTTTCTTGCCCTTGGCGTCCTTGCTGCTCGACGGTCAGACATACGGTCATGTTGAGCTGCATCAGCTGAGCTTCACTCCGACTTACCCAGTCAGCTGGCTCGAGTGGCAGATCTCCCCCTTGAACTTGTCCACGCCCTGGATGTGCGGCATCTTGGGCTCGCCGCACGTGCCCACGGCGGCAATGAGGCCGTCGAAGCGGCCGTGCCTCGGGTCGTTGATGATCCACCGGCCGCGGTCGTCCTGGTACGTCTTGTTCACCTTGAAGCCGAAACGCGTCTTGCTCTGCAGCCCGTAGCGCTTCCACAGCTCCTTGACCTGGCTGAGGATCTGCTGGCGGTCCGGGTAGCCGCGATCCCACTGCACCGCCGGGTGGAAGCGGTACATGATGGAGTGGATTTGCAGGCCGGACGTTTCGTTGACTCTCTGTTTCCCTCCGGTCAGCTGCGGTCATTCCTCGTCTGAGGCAGGGGAACACGAACGCTCCAGATGCCGCCGAGCTCGTCCTCCTTCCCAGCCTCGAAGATGACCACGTCAAAGCCATGCCCGACGCAATGCGCCGCCGACGTGATGCCCGTGATGCCGGCGCCGACGATGGCGATCTTGGGCCGCCGCAGCTGGTCATTTGCCTTGGGTGGGCTCGGCGACAGCGCCTTGCCAATGATCCATTGGATGATCTGGTAAAGAAACAGCAGCGGATGCAGGAGCGGATTCGACAGATCCGACTTGGACGCCATGTCTCATACGGGGGCCAATGGGCGGCAACGTGAACAATTGAACGACACCCAATGCTATGCAATCAATTGACTCTGGAGATGCACCTTAAAACCCCCCAGGAACGGCTCAACACGCTATTAAAGGGCGCCAGGCACGGCAGATGGATGCATCGAAGACGGATCGCGCGGAGGCAGGGCGACGGGCCTGTGACGTCAGGCACGTCAACTGTGACATGTGAAGCTCCATCCGTCGCCAGCTGTGGGCCAGTCGATGACGGCACCGCGTTACAGCTTTGCAGGAATCTTGCCAGCCAAGTCGCATTTCGCGGCACGGTTCATGCGCGCCGCGATCGTAACAGGTTTCTTATCTCTTTTCCTGCGAGGGTCTGTTTGCATGTGAAGTCGCCTGGCGCCCGTATGTTCCTCGTGGGCTCTGGCAAGGACGGTCTGAATCAACACAGCCCAGTCCAACCACGTATCCGCCACGCTTCGTTACCGCATCTCGAGCCTCATCGCAACTGTGACGGCAAAGGCTCAATTAACAGCAATTCAATCAGCTAGGTTCAGCTTCGCCTCACAATGGAGCATCCAGGTACTGCTGCCCACACGGCCCGCCAACTCTCGATCCATTTGCTAACATGGCCCTCCCAGTCAGGGAGATCGCTGGCGTCATCACGACCCTCACCACTGGCAGCCCGCAGGAGCAGCAGGACACCCTGAACACGTATTTCCTCCCAAATGCCTCCTTCTCGCATCCCTTCTGCCACGTACCATCCTTTTCCAAGGGCGCTCTGCCGCTCGCCCGGGGCGTTGACTCGCGCTGGGTGCTGCTCTGCATCTACCGCTGGTACCGCACGTTGAGCCCGAACATCGACATAACAATTGATTCTGCAGGTACGTCGTGCGCTCAACAATCCACTCACACTTGTCTCTGGCTCTGTGCAGCTTTGGCATGTCAGCGGCAACGGCGCGCATGCTAACGCGGCGTCAAGTGTTCGATCAGCGATCCGGTCAGCTTTTCGTCTCCATCCGCCAAGTCTTCTCCATCTGGTTCATTCCCCTCTACAAGGCCCCTGTGCGCCTGACCACCGTCCTCCAGCTCACCCAGCGCACCTCCTGGGACGCCGCCGAGACGGTGACCCGTGGTGCCGTCACCGAGGGTCGCGAGCCCGCTGCCCTAGCCGGCCCAGGCCAAGAGCGCGCGCGCTACTTCATCGCCCGCCAGGAGGACCTCTACCAGTTCAACGACTGCATTCAGTTCGTGGCCCCTGGCTTGGGCCCGCTGCTGTGGTCTTTGTGGCAGCTCTGGAGCACGGCACTCTGCGTCGCCGGCTCTCTCGTGCTGCTGCCGATGTACCTGTTTCTCAATCGGGGGGCTGCGGCAAAGAAGGTGCAGTAGTGAAGCAGTCACAGGAAATTAGTCTTGCAGTAATAATAGCTGAGTGTTTAGAGGCCTGTAAAATACACACACATCGCGACCATGGCTTGGGCTTGAAAGTGTGTGATGATCGATACCAAGCTCCTGGCCAGAGGCACCTTCGCCAAGAACCGTGAAGAGCATCAGGCAGGCCACCTCAAGAGAGCCAAGACGGGTACCCTTAAAGCGTCGGACGAGAGGATGGTTGCTGGCGGCGACGAACGTTTGGCCAAGGGCAAAGTCACCGGGATGAATAGGACGCATGGTGACAGGTGCCAGGAGATGCCGGGCAGTGCCAGGAGGTGCCTAGAAGGCCCTCTCACGTAGCCCTCCCGCCTCGGCTCCCGCCTCTGTCACCGGCCTCCCCCCTTCCGGCGAGCAACCTCCTCTTCCGCCGCCGCCTCCCCCTCCGGCCCCGACCTCTGCCGCCGTCCGCCCCCCGTCCCCCCGGCGAGACATCTTCAACTCCCGCCGTCGCTGGTATGAGACATCTCTCGAGGCTCGACCAAGGGCTCTCCACCTCCCCCCTGTGGCCGCCTTCTCCCGGCCAGCGGCAGAGGTCGAGGCCGAGGGGTCAACCGGCGGAGCGGTGGTTTGAGCCGGAGGGCGGTAGAGCAAACGTGAGATGACAAGAAAGGAGTGTGGAACGGAACGGCGTTAAGACGGATAGTATTATCGAGCACTGAGCTCTTTCCTGTCTTCTTGTAACTGAGAAGACAATTACCTAGGTGCCTTATTACCCTTTGACCTACTCGTACTTTGCTTGCAAGGGCAAAGACGACGATTACCCATTATGGTAAGAACCTTCACTAGCGGACCCTGACCGTCCGGGCGGCGGGTACCCTCGGCCTCGACGGCGCGGGGCGCAGAAGTTTCTTTGACACGCCACCTCACCTTGTTGGCCTCCCCCGTCGCCACTCCATCGCATTGTCGCTCGAGGCACATCCAGGCGCTGCCGACTCCGCGAATACCTTCACGCAAACCCAACGCCCGACACACGTCCCCTCCACCATGGCTGCCGCAGTGCCCCATGTCGGGCGCACGCCCGCGACGGTGCTCTCCGCGACGGAGCTCATCGGCAACACCCCTCTTGTGCGCCTCAACAAGGTGCCGCAGTCGCTGGGCATCGAGTGCGACGTGTACGCCAAGACGGAGCTGTTCAACGCCGGCGGCAGCGTCAAGGACAGGATCGCGCTGAGGATGATCGAGCAGGCCGAGGAGAGCGGCAGGATAAAGCCCGGCGACACCCTCATCGAGCCCACCAGCGGCAACACGTAAGTTCGTCACCGACGTCCACCGCGCTCTCTTAACTGACACCGTCCAGCGGAATTGGCCTGGCCCTCGTCGGTGCCATCAAGGGCTACAAGACCATCATCACGATGCCTGAGAAGATGTCGGCCGAGAAGGTCTCTGTCCTGCGCGCCCTGGGCGCCACCATCATCCGTACCCCCAACCAGGCCGCGTGGGACGCTCCCGAGTCGCACATCGGCGTCGCGCGCCGCCTCGAAAAGGAGATCCCCAACGCCCACATCCTCGACCAGTACGGCAACTTGGACAACCCTCTGGCCCACGAGCACGGCACCGCCGAGGAGATCTGGCAGCAGACGGGCGGCAAGATCAACGCCATCGTTGCGGGTGCGGGTACCGGAGGCACCATCACTGGCCTCGCCAGGGGCCTCAAGAAGCACAACAAGGACATCAAGGTTGTCGCCGCCGACCCCCATGGCAGCATCCTGGCCGTCCCGGAGTCGCTCAACGAAGAGCACGTGAACGAACCCTACAAGGTTGAGGGCATCGGCTACGACTTCATTCCTGACGTGCTCGCCCGCGACCTGGTCGACAAGTGGTACAAGACGGACGACCAGGAGTCCTTCTACCTGGCCAGGAGGCTCATCTCGGAGGAGGGTCTGCTCGTTGGCGGCAGCTCGGGCTCTGCCATGGCCGCCATGCTCAAGGCCGTCAAGGACTACGGCTTCAAGAAGGGCGATGTCGTGGTCGTCGTCCTGCCCGACAGCATCCGAAGCTACCTGTCCAAGTTCGCCGACGACGACTGGCTGGCGGCCAACGGGCTGCTGCCCGTCAACGGCGTCGAGGCGACCGTGGCCAAGACGGCCAGCGACAACAAGTCCGCGGACCCGTACGATGGCGCCACCGTGGCCTCCCTGCGCCTCAAGCCCGTCACGTCCGTCTCCGAGACGGCCGCGTGCTCCGAGGCCATCGAGACAATGCGCGACAAGGGCTTCGACCAGCTGCCCGTGCTGTCCGCCTCGTCCAAGCTCGTCGGCCTGGTGACGCTGGGCAACCTGCTCAGCTACATCTCGCGCGGCCGCGCCACCGGCCAGAGCCCCGTCAAGGACGTCATGTTCGACTTCAGCCGCCTCGACGAGGTGGTCACGGACCCCCGCCAGCGCGCCACGGGCAAGTCGGAGGGCCACAAGAGAAAGTTCGTCGAGATCACCAGGGACACGCCGCTGTCGACGCTGAGCAACTTCTTCGAGTGGAACAGCGCGGCCGTGGTGACGGACGGCAGCGGCAACGCCAAGTCGCTGTCCAAGCCCATCGCGGTCGTGACCAAGGTCGACCTGCTCACGTGGATGGTCAACAGAAAGCAGTGAATTCTGCAAGGTGGAGTTTTCCAGGACTTGCTTGTGGCTTTTCAACAGGAAGCCATGAGCTCTCAATAAGTGAAGCATTGGGTGGACATGTGTTTCGGGCATTTGATGGCTGGCGTTTGTTGCTTAGAAGAGGGGCATGACAAGCAATTTCGGGGGCGATCTGGTAGACTCAACATCTACGGTGGGACGCAACATTGCATAGGAGGCGATCCTGCCCATAGACGAGAATTATGACATTATGGAGCTATTGCAACACTTGGTCGTACACTGCATCACCGTGACGGATGCTCCCAGCTCTATACCCGCTGTGCAATCCACCACCACCACTTGTCGACGTCGGCGTCCTCGGCCATGACGCTGCCGCCCGCAACGTCAACTTCGATGTCGAACTCGCGCATCTGCTGGAAGGTGAACTTTTCCGAGCCGAACTCGCCCAGCCACCCGTCCTGCTCCTCGGAGCCAATGTCGTCCATGCCGGCGCCCGAGTCGAGCAGGCCCTTGCTGCGCGAGGCGCGGATGCGGGTGAGCTCCGCCTCGAGTTGGGCCTTGACCATGGCGGCGGGCAGCGCCGTGAAGAGGTCCATCTTGTTGGCGGCGATGAGGACCGGCACGGCCTTGGCCTTGGCCTTGGACTTGGCGCCCTTGCTGCCGCCGGTGGCCACCTTCTGCAGGTGCAGCAGCACGTCGTAGAGGTACGCCGCCGTGGGCGCGAGAGCGTCCCGCTCGCCGAGGGCCGAGGCGTCGACCATGAAGACGACGGCGCGCAGCTTCTCCTCGCGGGCGAGGCGGCCCATGGCCAGGGTGCGCAGCTTGCCGTGGCCGGGGGTGTCGATCAGCAGGAACTTGGTGTGCGTGCCCGAGGCGTCGTCGTGGTTGCGGAAGGACGTCTTGGAGGCCGAGTCGGTCGAGGCGTTCAGCTCGACGGTGTGGGCCGTCTGCGAGGTGTGCGTCTGGGCGGGGGCGGTGCCGCGCTCGAGGAGGGTGACGAGGGCCGTCTTGCCGGCGTTCTCGGGGCCGAGGAGGATGGCGACGGGGGGCGTGGTGTAGGTCGACGACGAGGCGAGGATGATGTGCAGCAGCACCGGGGCGCCGAGGATGATGAGCAGGCCGATGAGGACGACGGGGATGGAAGGCGTCATGATGGCCTCGGCGATGTGGGCAAAGGTGGCCATGGTGCTGGGGGTGGCCTCGAGGCCGAAGATGAAGCTCTCTGGGGTTGGGCGTTCGATGAACTGAGGTCGATTGTGCGGTCCCCGGGAGGGGAGGAGGTGATGTTGAGACGCAGACACCGCACAGTACGGTCACGGTCGGCCAGCGAGACGCAGTGTCGTGCCTCCGAGCAGCTCGCGACGTCGTCGATCAGAGGTATGAGTCGAGGTTCGGGAGCCGGAGGCCGTCGTCGTGCATCGGCTGTTTCTGTGTGCGGCGGGTGCGCCACGGTGGAGGGGTCCAGTAAAGTCCAGCCACAGCACAGCTCCTCAGCAGTGCTCGCGCTCTCCCACAGCACCCGGCACCCTCCAACGTCAGCAGCTCCAGCTCCCTGCCTCTAACCCCTTCAAGCAAGGGGCGAGCTGACGTCCCGCCGGCTCAGCCTCGCTCAGCGGCTGAGCCACGGGGCCCGTCTCCAGCTTCATCAGGGATCCCGGGCCGGCAGTAAATTTGACGAGAATACCTGTCATCGCGTCTCGTCTCGTCTCTTTTCGTCTCTTTTCGTCTCGCTCCCGTTCCCGCACCCGACCCTCTCCCTCCTGCGCGCGGCCCTGCGGCGCATTCCATCCTTCTGCGTGCTTGGTGCGGCGTCGACATGCCAAGTCTGTAGCGAGCCCGGAACATCTTGTCTCCACGCAAATCTCCCTGACCTCCTTGCGCCTCGCTCGACCTTGTCCTCAACCTCAACCTCGACCTCGTCCTCGTCCCTTCCCCGGGTCTTGGCTCGCCCCGTCCACCATCTCCTGCTCCCCGGCCTCGACCGTCGCTCCCGCAGGCCTCTCCCCTCGTACATGGGCAGCCCGACCCGTCCAGGCAGCATCTCCGCTGCTTCCGCTGCTTCTGCGGCCGCCCCCTTGACCCAGCCGTCGTCCAAGGCCTCCGCCGCGGCGCCCAAGCTCAACAGCGAGATGGAGATGGGCAGTCTGCCCGCCGACGCGACGGCAGCGCCGCCGCCGCCCGACAACGACATCATGCAGGTGGCCCGCGTCGGCGACATCGCCGCCATGGAGAAGCTGTTCGAGTCGGGCGAGTTCGATGCCACGTTTGCCGACGACGAGGGCATCACCCCGTTGCATGTGAGTCCCGGGTGCGCGAGTGCATGGCACGAGTCGTCTGACACCTCAGCAGTGGGCGGCCATTAACAATCAGTACCCCATGTGCAAGTTCCTCATCGAGCACGGCGCCGAGATCAACAGGAAGGGCGGCGAGTCGGTCGCCACGCCGCTGCAATGGGCCGCCCAGCGCTGCCACTACTACACCGTCAACCTGCTGCTCCAGCACGGCGCCGACCCGCTCATCACCGACGCCCAGGGCTACAACACGCTGCACATCTCCACCTTCAACGGGAACGTGCTGCTCATCGTGCTGCTGCTGCACCAGGGCATCCCCGTCGACGTCCTCGACAGCTACGGCCACACGTCGCTGATGTGGGCCGCCTACAAGGGCTTCCCGCAATGTGTCGACGTCTTCCTGCGCTGGGGCGCCAGTGTCCACACCACCGACGAGCAGGGCTTCACCGCGCTGCACTGGGCCCTCGTCAAGGGCAACGCCGGCTGCATCCTCAAGCTCATCGAATACGGCGCCGACCGCTTCGCCAAGACGGCCACGGGTAAGACGCCTGCTGTTACGGCCAGCGAGCTCAACACCCAGCCGGCTTGGCACCGCGCCTTGAGGGAGTGCGGCTACGACGAGGACGGTCACGCTTCCACGCCGCCCTGGCCCGGCGCGAGCTACTTCCTCCAGGACAAGCGGGCGTTTGCGACCAGGTTCCTGTTCCTCTGGCCCTCCGTGCTCCTCATTGCTGTGTTGTTTGTGCTCTCCCACGCGCCCGTGTTCCTAGGCCTTCCGATGGCAGGCGGCGTCGTGTTCGGCGTAACTTGGTGCGCGAAGCAGGTGCTCGAGTACGCTCCGGCCGACATGCGCCACTTTCACAAGACGGTGAGTTGCGAGATTCGCCCTAGCAGCTGACGAATCCCTGCTAAATATCTGGCAGCCCTGGATGGCGGGCATCTTCGCGGGCTCGCTCTTCCTCGTGGGCCTGAACTGGCTCTTCGTCGTCCTGCCTGTCACGATTCGCCCCTCCGGCACGACAGATGCGTCGACGCACTACATCCTCAACTTTATGTTCGCCGCGCTGTACTGCCTCACGGCTTTCTTTTACGCCGCGAGCATGAGATTTGACCCTGGATTCGTGCCCAAGCTGAACGGCATCGCCGAGCAGCGAGCCGCCATCGACGACTTGCTCAAGGAGTGGAAGTATGACGAGGCCAACTTCTGCGTGACCTGCATGATAAGGACACCTCTCCGAAGCAAGCACTGCCGCAGGTGTCAGCGCTGCGTAGCCAAGCATGACCAGTGAGTGAGCCGCGCCAAACTTGTCACGATCCCACCTGACGTCGTTAGCCATTGCCCGTGGGTGTACAACTGCGTCGGTGTCAACAATCACCGACATTTCTTCCTGTATCTCGTTTCCCTTACCCTTGGCATTCTGGCCTACGACTGGCTGTTGTATTATTGTAAGTGTCCTTTGGCTGGCGTCGGTTCTCTTGGCGGGAAGCTGACTCGGAGCAGACTTTGGCAAGGTTTCGGCGGGCGCCTCGGACTCTTGCAACGTCTTTGGCGCTAGCCTCTGCAGGATGCTCAACTCGGACTCTTACACGCTCATCTTGGCCTTCTGGACCTCGTTGCAGCTGATTTGGGTCACCATGCTCATCTTTACCCAGTTCTTCCAGGTCTCCCGAGCCATGACGACGTACGAGAACATGACTGGCATCCACATCAGCCCGCCAGCAACGGCACTGACGTCGACGGGCACGCCACTCGATCCCAGCCTCGCTTCGCTCGCGGCCGCGGGGGACGGAGCCGGCGCCCACAGCCACAAGAACAAGGGCGGCATGCTCAAGCAGTGGAGCCGGCTGCTCGGCGTCGACCCCTTCATCGAGACCGTCACGGGGCGAGGAGCCGCAACCGGCAAGAGCAAGCGCAAGAAGAAGAACCCGTACAGCCGAGGGTGCCTCTCGAACTGCAAGGACTTCTGGTGCGACCCCGCGCCCGTCTTTGGACAGCGAGAGAACGGCGCGGCCGTGCTCGGCGGCGAAAAGGTGGACTACACGGCCATGTACGAGAGCCCGACTCTGATGCGACTCACCGGCATCCGGACACGGGGAGGGTACGAGGCCGTAGGGACCGAGGACGTGTAACTACATTGAATTCCGGTGCATTCTTATCGAGGCGGTCGGTACCCGTGTTGCTGATGGGGCCAAGGTGTTGGGGCGCATTGCTGCAGCGCATAAGAAGCGAGGCGGGTGGTTTGCTTGCCATGTAGCGGCGGGCGGAGGCTACGCAACGGATTGGATGGACGCTGCACGACGGAGAGATCCATGACTGATGACTGTAGAGAGCCGGTAGAGGCCTGCATAATACACATATCGCGACCATCACGGGCTTGAACGTTCAAGATGGAACCCTACCGTAGTGGAAGATGGTGGGTTTGTTGGCACCTGGCAACTACTGCGTAAAGCTCACCCCCTCCGGCGCAACTTTCCAGGGGGTACGCCTCTGTTGTTTGGTGGTTATTCGGCGGCAGAAGAACAAAATGCTACAAGATGGCAAGGTTTTGGTCACTTCCCATAAGACACCAACTCTATTCCCGTGCATCAGCACGCTGTCTATCCCGCCAATGGGCATACTCTACCATGACCGCGGGGAATGCCATTATGCCAAACACAGCCACGGTGACTGGCCCGCCAAACTCGCGCCACCTCATTGTACATGCAACAACTGCAAGCGCGGTACTAAAGAATGCCATAGCCCACATGGCATGAACCACCAGAGTGTCCCAATCTCGGGCGGCTGTGCCAAGGATTGTCAGCTTTACCAACAGTTAGGGGGTGGTCAGAGAGGGCTCGTACCAGCGACGGCGGGAGTTGAGGGTGTCTCGCCAGGGGGGGCGGCTGGCGGAATGGGTGTTTGCTCGCCGGAGGGGAGGTCGGCAGCAGTGCTCAAGGCTGGAGTATTGGCCGGCGGAGAGGGAGTTTGGGCGGTAGGTCGACGTGCAGGCGCCATGTTGGTACGGTGTAATGGAGGATGTGACGGGGGCGCAGTCCGCGTCGATACTCGCCGGCGAGAGGCCTCGGTAGGTGTCACAAAATGAGGTTCTATGTTTTCTGGTGACGGCACAGCGGGCAATAGAACAAACGTAAGATGATACGAAAAGAGTGTGGAAAGGAACGGCGTTAAGATGGATAATATTGTCGAGCACTGAGCTCTTTCCTGCCTTCGTGTAACTACAAAAGGCACTTACCTACCTTCCCTACCTATTGATCTACACGTACTTTGCCTGTTAGCGGCAAGACCAAGGTACAATTGCCATTAGCAACAGTACAGTAAGAAAGAACCTTCACCAGTACGACTCCGACCGTTCGGCGACGACGAAGGACGAGCTCTTGCCGACGCCAACTTGCCGCCCTGCCGGTGGGGTCGACACTGACTGGCCCAGTCAACGTTGCTGGAAGCCGCTGGCAAGGACGTAAGGTAAGGAACATTGTGTGGTTGTGGTATGACTGTAGAGAGCCAGCAGAGGCCTATAAAATACACACATCTCGCGACCATGGCCTAGGCTTGAACGTGTGTGATGCTCGTGACGCGGCTGCTGTTTCCACCATCTTCTCTCCGAAGAGTCCACTACTGCTAACACTCACATAGGTGGTGAGGACTTTGATAATCCTCTGGTCAACCACTTCGCCTCGGGGCTCAAACGCAACCACAAGCGAGACTTAGCTGCTCACGCCCATCCCCTCCGCCGTCTCCACGCGCCTTACGAGCGTACCAAGCGCACCCTGTCCTCGTCTGGCTAGACGTCCATCGAGATCGATTCTCTATTCGAGGGCATTAACTTCTACACGTCCATCACCCGTGCCCGCCTCGAGGAGCTGTGCTAGAACCTCTTCCGCTCCACCATCCAGCCTGTCGACCGTGTCCTGTCGGATGCCAAGATCGACAAGAGCCAGGCCCACGAGATAACGCAGAGATGGCTTCTCCGATGGCGGACCATGGCGACAACGACCACAACCCCCCAACGCCGTCTCGAGAACCTCATTTTGCAAGACCTACCGACGCCTCTCGCCGGCGAACGACTACGCGCCGTGTCACTCGTCAGCCATCCATGAGTTCTAACACGCCGACACCGCCGGCACCACCGCGGCAGAGGACACAGCCGCCGCCGCCGCTTGAAACGACACCACAGCAGCCGCCTCCGCCGCCTGATATGACACCACAGCCGCCGCCGCGTCAGAAAAAACCGCCCCCGCTGCCGCAGAGCGCAGAGTCGCCGCCGCGAGCACCGCCGCTGCCACTGCCAAGCCCACAACCGCCGCCGCGGCCGGGCATACAGGGACCGCCGCCACCTCCGAGTACACAGGGGCCGCCGCCGCCGACGAGCACACAGGGGCCGCCACCGCCGAGCACAGAGTCGCCACCGCCGCCGCAGAGGGCCTCGTCGCCGCCTCAAACGGCACAGCCGTCGTCGCCGCGGGAGCACTAGCAGCAGCAACGGCAGCAGCAACATAACACGACCTTACAGACATGGCTTCTCACGATGGCGATAACGACCACAACCCGTCGTCAGAAACAATGGAACCTCATTTTGCGAGACCGACCGAGGCCTCCCGCCGGCGAGTCACGGCTCTCTCGCGTCGCCCTCTGGCTCAAACCCCCTCTCCGCCGACTAACCCCTCGGCATCGACCTTTGCCGCCAGCCGGCCGGCTGGCGAGCATTCTACCCTCCGCCGGTCAACGCCCTGGCCTCGACCTCTGCAGCTAGCCCACCTCCTAGCAAGGAATCCCCCCCTCGTCTGGCCGATCCGCCAGACTCGGCTTATGCACATGGCCTGATACAACCTGGCGAGGAATGCGTCCCTCCGCCGGCCACGCTCCCGGCCTCGGCTTCTACCGCCGGCCGCCACCCCCGGCGAGATATCCCGAACCTCTGTCGCCGCTAGTACGTGCCCTCTCTACCTACCTCCTAACCGCACGTAAAGCTGACATATATGTCAAGGCTCGACTAGGGACTTCCTCGCCATTAATATGGAGGATCCCCCCCGCGGGCAGCCTTCATCTTCTAATGCGTCGCCGCTACCGGGGCAACAGCAGCATACGACTACCTTACTACGTTTAATAGCCATGCCCGGCCTAGCGTGGGCCGGTGCTCTGGTAGCTGCTGACTTTTGCGCGTTTCCCATCTGGTCAACACAGCCGGACGACGGGGGGGTGCACCGATGGGCTGCCGGACACTACATGATTGTCCTGAGCGCGAACATGTCCTTATCAACTTTTTTTTCTACTTCCCAGTAATTATCAGAGTATCCATCACTCAATTGGGCCAGCCCAAGGTACTCAGCCCAGCCATTAACTTATACGATTGTCCTTAGCGCCAACATGTCCCTGGTGGGGTCGACACTGACTGGCGCAGTCAACGATGCTGGAAGTCGCTGGCATGGACCTGTGCTTTTGGTCTCCGCCTGTCTTCGAGGCGGTGGTCATGAATCTGTTGCCACGGGGTCACTTTATTACTCGTACATGTCGCCGCCGTGGTCCTTCTGGCCCAAAACCTCAGCCTGATGCAGGGGTATAAGTTATAACGAGTGGAATGTAAAACAAAGTCAGTCCACCACACAAGCCAACGTCTTCCGCGGCCAATCTGTCTTGCGAGGCGTTGCGCCCCTCCCGTACTCCGGTATTGCTATGCAGTTCCACACGTCCATTCCAACACCATCGCACTGCAAATGCCACACGCACGTGTTTACCATCCTCGGATCTTCCCATAAATACCCTCGCTCTCCATATGTACCGTTCCCCGGCCTTCTTCAGATGTCGTATGAACCAGGGCAAACTACCCTGACCAGCCCAGCATCTCAAGCGTCCCCCGTGCCTCCGAGGGCGACATGCCGCTCACGCCCAGCTGCCGCACCTGCGTACCGCGGCGCAGGCGCTGCAGCCCGACAGCCACCTTCCAGCTCTCCGTCTCGTCGAGCACGAATATGTATCGCTTGCCCTCCTGGTCGCGGACCGTTGCGCGGAGGATGTGCAAGCCCTTGGCCTTCCACTCTCCGGTCTGGCCGGATGGGGATTGAATGTTAGTATTCTTGAACGTGCGGTCGCACAAGCCAAGTCGGCAGCAGTCTTTGCAAGCACGCAGCATATCGGTCAGGTACACGTCGGCGTCGTCGCCCGTGAGGGTCTTGGCGCCGTCCCGGTCCGCGTTGCGGCGGGCCGTCGCCATCTTGTAAAGCAAATGGGGAGCACTTTTCGCACCGGACGCAGGGTTCGAAGCAGACGCAGCAGCAGAATTCAAGCAGTGCGGGGGGCACCATACCTCGACGAGCTTCAGGGTCCAGGCTTTGACGTCCCATTCGCGCTGCGGCACGCCGCGGACGTCGTCGTCGATGAAGAGACCCTCGGTGGTGATGCGGAGAATCAGGCCGTCCGTGACGGATCCCACGCCGGAGAGGAGCTGGCTGGCCGGTGTCTTGGCGAATTGGTTCATGAAGAGGTACACAGCCTCGATGACAATCTTGTCGGGGTCCTTTGTGGAGTATGGGCCGCGTACAGACGGCGGAGGCGACGTCCGTGCTGTTGTGTGCGATGGAGCCCACGAGGACTCGGATTCCCCGATGGACGTGACGGAGGGCCTGCGCCGCGGCTTGGGCTTGTCGTACGGCCGAAACGAATAGCCGTCGTCTTCTGTGACGCAAGTCCTCGCCGTCGGCGGAGGGGGACGCTTGTCGGGGCTGCCCGCATTCTTTGAAGCAGAGCCGGCTTCGGACGGTGACGCGGCAGGCCTGCCGTTGGGCCACATGCTCGTCTTCTCGCCGACGCCGGAGTAGGCGTATGAACTACCGGCACGACTCGTTGGCGTTGTTTCTTTCTTCTTCTGCTCCTCGCGGAGCTTAGCCTCGCGCTCCTTGGCCTCGCGCTCCTTCGTCTCCTTTTCCTTGGTTTCTCTCTCCCTCCTTTCCCTTTCCAGCTTCTCCAAGGCGTCTTTTCTCCTTTGCTCGGCCAGTTCACGCTCCTTCTGCTCCTTGGCCTCCTTCTCTTTGGCGTCCTTTTCCTTTTCTCGTTGCAGCCTCTCCTTTGCTTCCTTGGCGCGCAGTTCTGCTAGTCTCTTGGCTGCTTCTTCACGCCGCTTCTGTTCTGCCTCTTTCGTCTTGCGTTCTTCTTCCTTCCTTCTCGTTTCCTCGCGGGCTTTCTCCCAAGACCCCTTTGGCGTCTCGGCTCTCGATGTTCCCGGCTGTGGAGGCGGTCGCTGCCATGACGGCTTCGGCTTCTCTTGCTGGGGCGGTGGGGGAGCGCCTCCAGTAGGCGGAGGAGGCGGCGGAGGAGCACTGCTATGCGGCGGCGGTGGGGGAGCGCCGGCATGTGGTGGTGGCCCCGACGAAGTCGAACCTCCTCCGAAACCGTCTCCTTGACCTGCGCCGCCGGACGACGGGCCGGGCCTGTAATTCGAAGTCGGCCCGTCCTTTTGGGTACGTCCTAGAGCCCAGGCGCCGAATCCGACGCCGACAATGAGCAGCGTGATGCCCATGTTGCCGAGGCCTTGGAAGCTCTCCCACCAGGCGCGGAATGCCGGCGCCATGCTTTGGAAAAGGGCGACGAGTATCAGCGCCGAGGCGAAGCCAGCTGCGAAGCTGTTGACGTTTGGCTGCAGCGACGGCAGGTAGAGGAAGCCAGAGCCGGCCGAGTGCTCGGGTATGACGAAGATGTCGTACTTGCCCGGCGGCAGGCCCGACGACTTGGGAACCTCGCCGTGCGGCGGAGGCGGCGGCGGCGCACTCATGTCGTTCCGTCACTCAGCACAGGGCGAGCGAAGCCGAGACAGAGGCGGCCGAGAGGAATGCGGGTGGACTCGCTTCGGCTACTGGGATGTCGATAAAGCCATCGAACTGTCGAAAGGGCCCAACCAGGAACTACAGCGGGTCAGCGATCGCATTCTCCCCAGAATGCCCCATGGTTCTCGACGTCGACGAGGCACAAGGCCGCAGCGGTGGAACCGTTGGGCCGACTCACCAAGGCAGAGGAAGGCAGCAGGCAGAGCGATGGCGGGCAAAGAAAACAAACGCCAGGCTCCAGCAACAACCCAGACGACCAAAGCAAAACGAGAACGCTGCAAAGCGAAACGAGGCTGCCGAGTACGGTCACTTGCGATGCGATGCTTCAGCGGATGATGGGTCGAGGGGCGAAGCAAAGAAACGCAGACTATGGGGAGGAAAGAGGCCACTTCCACCCTGGCTGAGCTCCCAGCGGAAGCTCGTTGTTTACGTTGGGCGCAAAAAAAGTCGCCCGCTGTGCTGGCGTGAGCTGCCACGGTGCGGGACGAGCGGGGGCAAAGTGGCTCCAGGGCAGGGGCGGTTGGTCCCGTCAGTGGGTGGTTCCCACGCGCTAAGAGGGGCGGGGGGTGCGCCCGACACTGCTGGGCGATCGTTCCCCAGCGGCCGCAGCGCTCCATGGCTCCATGGCCGTTTGACGCCGCGGACATGCAGCTCGCTCGGATCCAGAGCGCTTCGTGATGAGGTACTCGTACTACGATACAGAAGAGGAACCTGATGACAGCTCGCCCGCCCGGCGTCACAGCCGCCGACAAACGCTCGCTGGCTCCCGGGCCCTCCTTGCAGAAAGCAGAACGACCTCATCACGTCTCGTCACCCAGAACCGACTTGCCGCCCATCCGCCTCCCCAATCACCACTCCGTAGATGCCCACCGGTACGCAGGGTGCACGTCTGTCCGCCCAGTTGGCGGTCAACAAGTCGCAGCCTGGCTCCACCGAATGGAACCCGGCACGACTGGGCGAATGGCCGCGTGTCAACCGTTTCGCCCCTGGCGGGCCAGTCGTTACTTACCTTACAGAAGCAAGCAGATGAATAGCAGCAAAGTTCAGAAGCACCATGCAGACCATGTCGTCAAAGGCCGACGCTATGCCATCGCTGAAGATTGGACGAGTCGTCCGACAGACAACTCTAAATTGACTTGGCTACCTAAGCTTTCACCAATGCAATGCTTGATTGGCAATCTGAGCGTTGCCTTGGCAACCGAAGCGCCGCAAAGCGTGGGGCATCCGGCGCCACGCGGGCGTTCTCAGCCATGACCACCTTTGGTCTGCATCGCCGTGGCTTGGTGCCCTCGAATGCGACGAATGCGAAACGAGTCTGCATGAACACCGCAGCCTCCAGCTTCTGTGAGCCAAACCAATTCAGGCTTTTTTTTCTGTCGTACTCACAGCGGGTGGCCGCACGTCCCTGGGGGGCTTACGTGTTCCGTGTATGCGCGTCCCCAAGTCGCCTCGGCGTTCAACCACACGTTCTGAGTGTAGCGGCATTGTCGGCATGTGCTGTGAACCTAAATGCACATCCTCTCGTTGATACTCCTCTGCTTGCTCAAGTAAAACCGTCGCTAATCCAAAACATGACAAAAATGCATCCGTCTTCCGCGTCTTAGTGGTATATCTCCCGAGTGACTGCGCTCATTGTCCCAGACCCAGTATGAGCAACACCACCTCCCCGACCCAAGCCAGCCCGCCCGCCAGCATCTTCACCACCCACACCCACCAGACAACCACCTCGAGCGACAGGAGGACGGCCCGCACGCCCGATGCCAGGACGGCCAGTCACATCTTCCGGATGCGATTGTTTGCCACCTTGATCTTGCCCTGCACCCGTGTCGCGTCGTCGTCCAGCCGGTCCAGCATCTCGCTCTGTGCCTCCACTTCCTCGTTGATCTTGAGCCCAATCTCCTTTTGCCTGCGGATGATTGCCGCCAGCTGCTCGACCTGCGCGTCCTGCGCTTGCATCTCCTGCTTCTGTAGCATCAGGACGCCTTGGTTGTCCAGCTCTCTGGTTCGTTCCGTCTCGGGTAGAGGGGCGCCGAGCACGCGACCCCCCGGCTTGGCCCCTTGCAGCAGCGCGGCTTTCTCCAGCGCCGACACCTGTCCTTGGCTGCCGGTCCCACGGTCCGGGCCCAACGACGAGCTGGGAATGCTGTTGGAGAGCTTCTCCAGGCCCTCGCGCTCCATGCGAGCGGCAGCGACCAGATCTCGCCGCCGTCGCAGCTCTCCGTCGCCCAATCTCGTAGACTCTTGCATCCTGCGGAGGCCGTCAGACAGGCTGGCAATCAGGGTGCCCGCCTTGACGATGACTCGCTTGGCCGCCGAACCTGCCTCGGCCACGGCCGTGTTGTTGCCGGCGTCGGCGGCTGCATCTCTCCTCGACAGGCACTGTCTCGCTTCGTGCAGGCACTGCTTCATCTCCCTGTGAATCTCCAGCCACGTCGCCGGGTCTGCCGCCCCGGTTGCCGCATTGGAAACCCGGCCCGCCGCCGATACGGCGGAACTGGTCGGGCTGGAGCTGGGCAGGTTCAGGAATGCCCTCCAGGCCGACGTGTCCCGCCAGCGCCGATCGGGCGTCTCCGCAATCGTCTTGAGGTATTGCTCCAGCGCGACCTGCCGTTCCTTCGTCAGATCAGCCGATTTGACCGTCGACTTGAGCCAGTGCTTGCCCGGCAGCGGCGCGGGCGGCGAGGCGCCGACCTGGTCGACCAAGGTGCTGTGTAGCTTGGCGAAATCGGAGTAGCGCTTCTGCACAACGTATGACCGCAGGGGTAGTCGGAGAGTGATGTTGTAGAGAGTGTACGGCTTGGACGAGCCCTCGTCGGACACGCTCGTCGACGGAATGGCGATCTCGGGTGGCGGAGCCATGTCCCACGCTCCTCTTCAGCTGGGTCCGGCGCAAGCTCGACGATTCGATCAAACGAGACCGACTATACTTGGACGTTGCTTTGCGGTTTTGCCCAGGAGGGGGATTGGCGAAGAGTTTGTTCGTAGCCGGGCCGCAGATTTGTTGGGCAGCTGCTCGCTTGTGCTGATGATGAAGAAGATGACGAAGCCGATGATGCAAGAGCAGCGAGCGGCGGCTGCGGGCGAGACCTCGAAGCTCGGCGAGCGCTGTGGAGCTGGTCGCATGCTTAGCGCCTGCGGCCGCTTCGGCCACTCCCCGGTGACCTCACCTCACGGTCAGCCAGGCTGCAGCTAGAATGCTCGGGTCACAACGCAAAGTCTCCCTGGTTCCAAGTTTAGGTTCACCCGGGCGATACACCAAGCGTACCTAGGTAGCCGTAGTGCCCTGTCAATCTGTCTGTCATCGGGCCTCTCCGAATGCAGCTGGTGCCCTGGAACGCCGTGTCGGATCGCATGTGTCAAGGCCACGCGCTACTATCTAGCGGCAGCCGATGCGAGCGATCACCCGGCGGAATTAAGACTTAGATGCATAGGTACTAAGTAAGTGTGATTGCTGTCATTTTTTCCGCCTTGAGTCTGTGCTTCAGCTACCTTTCACAAGCGTTACCTACCCATGGGCTGTGCCTGTGTAGGAAGTGCCGTCATGCTTGTCTCATGCTGGCGCGAGGTAATGTGGCGACATTCTCACCAAGAGACTCAAGCGTCAGCCCTCCTACAAGCGATTATAAGCTTCTCTCAATCTTCAGCAGGCTGCCTCTCAATTATCCTCAATCTTTGAACAGTAGCTGCGCGACCTCGTGCCGCTAGATTGCAACGGTCTCAGTTCGCAAGACCTACCCTACACCCAATTCACTCCTGTGACGGCTAAGCCATATCGCAAAAAGGATTACGCATGAGAATATCGAATCCGTCGATATTTCTTACAAAGTGGTATATTTTATAGACCGGGTAGGGGCCTTCCGTCACAACTCCCAAGTCTGTTGGTGTCACTCTCAGCCTGCCAACTCCAGTGGCATTTTCACGAAACCGCAACGAACCGTACGCTGACTGAGTCGGGCTGGCTGACATGTGTCCAACATCCGTCTTCGGATCTCTATTCGGTTTCAGGCCGCTTTCTGACAGAGCCCATGTCCCTGTCGCCCACGCAAACTAATTCAAAGCCTTCATTATGCGTCATACAGCCAACGTAGATGGCCTCCCTCTTCTCCACCTCCTAACCCGATCGATTCGCCGTTTGGGGAGCCCACGGGTTCTGCCGATGCAGCAGCGTGTCGGCTCTCTCAAAATGTCTCTTGGTCGTCCAGTGCCTCTCCCTCTTCGGGGATCTCGAAGCCTTCCTCGGTAGAGTACAGAATAGTCTGGATCTGCTTGACGAGGCCATCCTCCTGCTTCTCGAGCTCAGGGTCCTCCTCGCAAGCCTGCTGAATCAGCAGCTCGATGTCACGCAGCTTGCTGAAGTAGAAGTCGCGCTCCCTCTCCAGGCCAGTGACCGTCTCCTTGAGGGTGGCGTTCTCTTGCTGCAGGGCAGCGGTGCCAGGACCGGCGGTCTTGGCGAGACGGGGGGCACCACCGGGCGTGGTGGTTCCTCGCCGAGCGGCGCCCGTGGAGAGTGGTGCTCTCGCAGCACCACCGCCACCACCGGTGGCCGGCAGCGCGCCGCCCTTCCGTCGCGCAACGGCGTCGTAGTCGTGGTCGGGGAAGTTGAGGTCCCAAAACTTCTTCGTCCACTGCAGGAACTCGAGGTTATCCTGCATCTTGCACTTGATCAAGGCTTCGACCGGGATGGGCTTGTCGATCTGGTGCCTGGTGAAGATGTCTGCCAGAGTCGTCAGCAAGGGGAACGAGAGGGGGCCTTTGTGGCAAGGCCAAGGCGGCTCGTACTTTGAAGGACCTTGAAGTTTTGGACGTAGGACCACTCGCCGTTCGCGTTGAACTTGACTTTCGACATGGGCACGTCCATGTATATGCTGTCGAATACCTGGCAGAGGGCGGCTCTATGGTGGCGGTCGATGATCAGATGCGATTCTTGCAGGGTTGCGGCGGCATCGCGAACGAGCACCGCAGGGCGGGGGAGGGGTAGGGGCTGAACTCACCCAGTGCCGCACTGCTCAACCTTGGTGATGTTCAGCTGCAGCAGGCTGTTGAGCCATTGCACGAGCTCTTGTCTGTTGGTCCAACGTGTCAGCGCCGGAGGTGACGGGAGCGGCGCCGCGAGAGGCGAGAGGGGGACTAACCGTGACTCGCCCATTGTGTTGACTTTCTTTGTTGGTCGCGCGTGGCGCCGTTGGGAACGCGATGCTATGTATGCTCTGTGGAGATGCAACGCTCGAGAAACAGACGCAAACCACGAGAGAAAAATGGAAGACGGCGGCAGAAGCTGCGGGTATCGGGTATGAAGAACGGCGCTGAATGCCAAGCCAGCGAAGATAAAGGGAGTTGGAGAAATTGCGAACTCCTGCGCAGGTTCGCTGTTTGGCCAAAGCAAGTCGGTCGTCCAATCAACCGTGGTGGGGTGGTCAGGGGCCCTGGAGGGGTTTGAGCTCGGGAAAACCACGGGCCATGCAGAGGCAGCGAGACGCCGCCTATCGTTGACCGAGGTGCCTGGAACCTGCCCTGGGAACTGAGCCTGGCGGCGGGACGCAGCGAGAGGCTACGGAGGCGACAGTTGGCCGTAGTGGGGCACTAACCACTGGGAACGCAGGCCAAGGCAAGAGACCCAGAACGTGGAGGGGAGCTCCCGATTAGGAAATTTCACACACCGCCAAAATTTTGAAGCGGCAGAACACGCCGACGTGCAAGGCTTTTTGCTGCTACGGTGAACGACTCCAACTCTCCCATCAGCAAGGCCAAACCCAGCCAACACAAGCCGCAGAGCAGTGTTTCGATATGGCCCCCCACAAGAGGAAGCCGGCCGACGACTTCGTCTACACGCTCTCGGACAATGAGGACGCTCCCCTGGATCCAATCGAGGCCGAGGCCCTAGCCACGGAGCCACCCAAGAAAAAGGCAAAGACGACCAAGAAACCCAAGGCCGCCAAGAAGGGAAAGAAGCCTGTCAAAGATGATGCTGCCTTGGATGATGAGGAAGAGGATGCCGAAGAGGCACTCGGTGTCTGGGGACAAAAGGACGAGGACGACGGTGCCATGAACTCGGACTTCGAGTTCGTGGCCGACCAGGGCGATTCCGGCGATGAGGAAGAGTTTGCGGGCTGGGGCTTCGAGAGCGCCCACAAGGGAGTTACTTTGGGCAAGAAAGGGGTTGACATTGACGATATTATCCGCCGTCGAAGGGAACGGAAAAACGGCAAGGACGGTGGCGAGGCGCCCGAGGATGTGAACGGTGATGCCGACGACGACGACGGTGACGCGGACGATGGCATTGATGTCGACATGGACGACGATGACGACGAGGTCTTGGCAGACGACGCGTTTGGCATGAATGCCGACTCGGATGAAGATGAAGAGGCTGAGGACAAGGGGGAGGACGAGGTCGAAGGGTCCGACGGGGGCCCCGAAGATGATGAGGAGCCTGCCTCCGACGACGATTCCGTCGCCACTCCCGTGGGCCATCCCGAGGATGACTTGTCCGATGCCAGCGACAACGACCAAGACGAGGATCCTGAGGAGCAAGCCAAGCGCGACGCCTTTTTCGCAGCGGAAGAAAAGCAACAGCCCGGCCAGAAGACGGACGTGTCCTCCTTCATGGCCCTGTCCCTGTCGCGCCCTATTCTGAGAGGTCTTGCGGCACTCGGTTTCTCGAAGCCAACGCCGATTCAGTCCAAGACGATACCCATTGCCCTCATGGGTAAGGATCTTGTTGGCGGCGCCGTCACTGGCTCCGGCAAGACTGGAGCCTTCATGATCCCCATCTTGGAGCGTCTGCTGTACCGACCCAATAAGGTCGCCACGACCCGAGTTGTTGTCCTCACACCTACGCGAGAACTCGCCATGCAGTGTTACTCTGTGGCCACGAAGCTGGCTTCGCACACCGACATCAAGTTCTCCTTGGCCGTTGGTGGGCTGAGTTTGAAGGTGCAAGAGGCGGAGCTGCGGCGCCGACCTGACGTCGTCATTGGAACACCAGGCCGATTCATCGACCACATGAGGAACTCTGCGAGCTTCAACGTGGACACTGTTGAGATTCTGGTCCTCGACGAAGCTGATCGCATGCTGGAGGACGGTTTTGCCGACGAGCTGAACGAAATTCTCACCACTCTGCCCAAATCACGCCAGACCATGCTCTTCTCCGCCACCATGACGTCCACAGTTGATCGCCTCATTCGAGTTGGGCTGAACAAGCCCGTCAGACTCATGGTGGATTCTCAGAAGAAGACGGTGGGAACTTTGGTGCAGCAGTTTGTACGACTACGTCCTGGCCGCGAGGAGAAGCGAATGGGCTACCTGGTCCACCTCTGCAAGGAATTGTATACGGAGAGGGTCATCATCTTCTTTCGGCAGAAGAAGGCAGCTCACCAGGCGCGCATCATCTTTGGCCTGCTCGACATGTCAGCTGCCGAGTTGCACGGCAGCATGAACCAGACAATGGTGAGTCACAGAGCAATCATAATTTGTACTTTGCTGACATGTTTTAGCGTATCGAAAGCGTCGAGGCCTTCCGAGACGGCAAGGTGTCATTCCTGTTGGCTACTGATCTGGCCTCTCGTGGTCTGGATATCAAAGGAGTCGACACCGTCATCAACTACGAAGCGCCACAATCGCAGGAGATTTACGTGCACCGTGTTGGCCGAACGGCTCGTGCTGGACGGCAGGGTGTCGCTGTGACGCTGGCGGCTGAGCCTGATCGGAAAGTGGTCAAGGCTGCCGTAAAGGCTGGCAAAGCCCAAGGAGCCAAGATCGCCCAGCTGAACATCCCCATGGCCGAAGCCGACAAATGGCAAGATCGAATCGACGAGATGGACGATGAGATTGGCGCGATTATACGAGAAGAGAGGGAGGAGAAACAGCTTGCTAGCGCCGAGATGCAGGTCAAGAAGGGTGAGAATATGATCCAGCATGAGGCGGAGATCAAGGCTCGGCCGAAGAGAACATGGTTCGAGACGCAGCACGAAAAGGAGAAGGCGAAGCGGGCAGGCCGTGAGGAGCTGAATGGCGTGCGCGAGGCAAAGAAGAAGAAGGGTGGCAGCGGCAAGCTGAGCAACAAGGACCTGAAGAAGCTGGACGCAAAGGCTCTTAGGTCCGAAGGAAGCTTGTGGAAGAAGGGGAAGAACAGCGAGGCTGCCAGCGGCGCGGGCAAGAAACCCGCAGCCAGGGGAAGTGGCAGCACACGGGGCAGGGGCCGGGGGAAGCGATAGAGGATACTGGTGGTGTTTTGGTAGGTTTTGGTAGAAGGCGAATATGATGAGCGGTTCCAACTTGCTATCCATGCTTCGTGATGCATCTGCTTGTCTAGAATGTCCCCTCTCTCACAGTACAAGAGTTCTTCCTGATGTTTCTTTGGGTTGTAGTCCCGTGGGCTTCTTCTCTGGGAACTTGCGCTCGTCATTTTCATATGTGATGTTCCCGCCGCTCCTAAGTCCAATATCTGCTACGTTGCACATGCTGCTGCCAAGACGGCGGGATCATTAATACAACGACTGAATTGGCCACCCGGGGCCAGTGACTCAATTGTCGAACTGCAGAAACACATTCTCCATTTGCACCAAGCCCACGGTTCGAGGAGTTCTCGGCCCGGTGGTGGCTGGACGGTCGCTTGACATGATGACATAACCAAGAGACTACAACGCTGCTCGTCGGCTTGCGGGCGATCACGGGCTCCCGCTCTCCATTGTCTTTGGCCAGCAACTCAGGACAGCGGAAACCCGACCTTGGGACGCCTGCAAGTCAGGTGCCTGCATCAGCGACCCACGTCGCCTGCGCCAGCGGAGCGCTTCCCTGCCTGGCTACTGACCACGACCCAGGGGTAGGCCGCCGCTGTCAGAAGACGACCTCACGCTCGCCGACCCGCAGCGGGCTGGGGATCAGCGAGCGCTGCGCGGACGAGGCGCGACATCTGCCGACACACGAGTATAAAGCGCCTGCGGCATTCGCGGGTCGAGGGAGACAAGAGACACTGGAGAGGACGCATTCAAGCTGGCGCCGTTCAGGTTCTTCTTCCGCCACAGCCCTGGTCGCCTGCGTCCGCACCCCCGTCTCCTGCGATACTTGGTCCCCGAGGCCGCCCGGAATCGATACCGCGAGCGACTGCTGAACTTCCGCCTCGACACTCTGCCGCTGCTCAAGCACGGTGTCCAGGCGCGTATACACCGCTATATCCTCGGGCGCCAGCGCAGGCGCGCCGAACAGAGCCGGGTCCTCGATCTCGTCGCCAGGCACGGCCGACGGCTGCTGCTGGGTCCGCCGTCACCGGGCCGCAGGCCGGCTAAGGATGCAAGGCAGCGGTTGCGAGCGCAGAGCCAACACAGGATGCCCACAGCCGGAGGATTGACGCCCGGCTTCGGGCCTGGCGCGACCGATGCGTCGCAGGATGGCGCCGAGAGGGGCGAGAGGGGCTACAGACGACGAAAGCTTGCTGCCATGGCGGGCAACCTGTACAATCGCGGGCAGCAAGCCGTGACCGAGATGAGGGGAACCTACGCGCAAGCACGAGCGAGGGGCATGGACGACGAGGGCAGCACCCACATCCCTCGTGCCTTTCCAGACGTGGCCATCACCTCGCAGGGCGACGAGCAAATGGTACTGTTCCCCTCATACGCCAAGAGGCATGTCAGGAAGGATTGGACTCTGGCACAAAATGACGCTCCGCAAATACCACAGACAGGCGCGAGGGACGAAGAGTACTGGCGCCGGGAGTGGGAGAAGAACGAGGACGAAAAGGCGATTGTCGACGTCGATGTCAGGGGCTGGATATACACTCCCCACGTCGGTCCGATGACGAGGCGCAATCGCATACTGATTGGACTGGCGCGCCAACTCAGCGGAATACCCAGGCCGGACCAGAGCTCCAGCCCTGCCGCTCCTGAGCTGCCGCATAGCCACCACCAGACGAATGAAGAGATGCGCGAGCAGGAGAGGATTGCCCAAGAAGCGGCACTCATCGAGCGGAGAGGCCAAGAGGAGAAGCGGGTGGCGTACAGCGGTGGCTACAGCGAAACGCCTCAGGAGAACGTTCCTGGGACTGAAACCATGTTGCCATACCGGGCCGTCCGCCGCGAGAGCCAGATGCCGCGCTCGGCGCCCGGCAGTCCCGTTATGTCGGCCAGACAAGGCTCCAATCTTAACGAGCTCACCGAGGCAGAGCTGGTCGTCGCGAACGCCAACCTGATGGCCCGCGTGGCGCCCTTTATGACAAACCCTCTGGTGGCTCTCCCCATCACCATCTTCTTCTACAACGAGACGCAGTCCCAATCGCGAACGGTCTTGACGAACGACGCGGGCCACTTCATCGTGCGGGCGCCCCTCGCCTTCATCCCTACCAACGTCAGAGTCCTGGCCAATGAAAAGCTGTCGGCAACACAAGAGGTTCACATTACCGAGCCGTACGGCGTGAGCCTCATCAGCGACATCGACGACACAATTAAACATTCCAACATCTCGGCTGGTGCCCGAGAGATCTTCCGCAACACGTTCGTGCGAGATCTCGGGGATCTCACCGTCGACGGCGTCAAGGAGTGGTACGCCGATATGCACGACCTTGGCGTCCGCATGCACTACTGCTCCAACAGCCCCTGGCAGCTTTTCCCTGTGCTTGCGAGCTTCTTTAAACAAACTGGCCTGCCGCCGGGGTCGCTTCATCTGAAGCAGTACTCTGGCATGCTGCAGGGCATATTCGAGCCCGTCGCGGAGAGGAAGAAGACGACGCTGAACCGCTTGATGAGGGACTTTCCAAAGAGAAAGTTCATACTCGTGGGAGACAGCGGCGAGGCCGACCTCGAAGTGTACACGGAGCTGGCCCTTGCGAATCCCGGCCGTATCCTGGCCGTGTTCATCCGCGACGTGACGACGCCGGAAAGAATGGCGTATTTTGACTCCTCTTTCGAAATGATTCGTCGCAAGACGTCGAGCTTGAATCTTGACGATGGGATGTCCTCGCACGGTGGGGGCTCGTTCCGGCAGAACTCTGCCCCTGTCACGGCATTGGACGACAAGACGCCCGCGGGACCGGCGATGGGCACCCTTATAGACTTTTCCGAGGAACCTGAGGAAGTCAAGCTGGACCATGCAGCCGCTCTCGAGCAAGTCAAAAAGTCCAACTCGAACAAGACGGCCAGCGCTGCTGACCTGCTTTCTGCTCGCAAGCCTCCGCCACCGCGGCCGGCGAAACCAGCGGCATTGAGAAGCACACCCTCTTCGACCGCTCAGACGGGCAGCCCCGGAGTCGGCTTGGGCTTGATGGACCCCACGCCTGCGAACTCCAGAATACCACCGCCACCTCCCCCTCGAAGAGCAGTCGGGGCCGGAGGGCCGCTTCATCCGCTGTCCCAGATGCAGAACTCGTCGCAGCAGACTGCAGTGAGTGCCAATGCCACACCCAAAGCAGCTCCCGTGACAGCAAGGGAGCCTCAACCCGCGGATTCGCCGCCACCACCTCCGCTGCCTCGACGTCACACGGCCGTCTCGCTGAAGAACCTCAGCCCGCGTCTGTTCGGCCAGGGGCGCGGGCCGTCGTCCAACTCAGACATTGACTTCGATCCCCTGCCTCCCTCTGCGGTGGCGCCGCCGTCGATAAACTACCCCCGTTCCGGCTCGCGATCGGGCGGCTCGACGCCGTCGGGGGCGGGGTCCCCGACCCTCGGCGCGCAGGGTGTCAACAAGAAGCTGGAGCTGTGGAGGCGACGGCTGGCGCGGTCGCACGAGCTGCTCGACCAGCACGGTGTGGCGCTGTATACCTGGCGGAGGGGACAGGACGTGTGCGTCGAGGCGGTGGCCATTGTGCGGCGGGCGCTGGAGGAAATGGAGAGGGAAAATGGGTCGAGGACGCAGAGGGGGAGATGAGCTTCAATCACGGGTGGCTGGATGAGTTGGATGGCCCTTTGTGAACCACGGATTGGTACAGCATAGCGAGCGTAATGCGGAGACTAAATAGACTATTCAGTGGTTGCAACATTCGCACGCATGTGTCCCTCTCGGACCGCGAGTGCCGGTGTGAAAGGTGTAATTTGGACATCCCGGCAGACATCATGGTATCGTTTCTCACCGATGGCGCACGATAGCGACGACGACCACAAGCCCGCTGCGCCGTCTCGAGAAAACATAGAACCTCATTTTGCAACACCTACCGAGGCCTCGCGCCAGCGGACTTTGCGATCGTCGCCGCACAGGACACCACCGCCGCCGCCGCCTCAAACGAAACCACCGGCGCCGGCGCCGGCGCCGCAAAAGACCGCGCCGGCGCCGCCGCCTCAGAGCACACAACCGCCACCGCTGCGGCAGAGCACACAGGCGCCGCCGTCGCCGCAGAGCACACAACCGCCGACACGGCAGAGCACACCACCGCCGCCGGCGCCGCAGACGGCGTCGTCGCTACCGACGGAGAGCACACAACCGCCGCCCGAGCACTAGCAGCAGCAGCAGCAGCAGCATACGACGCTACCGCGTCTAACGGCCGTTCCCGGCCTAGAATGGGCTGCCGCTCTAGTAGCGGCTGACTTTTGCGGATTCCCGATATGGTCGTCGCAGCCGCAAGACGGCCGTGTTGTGCACGAGTACTATCCTTGCAATGGGTGCACTTATCGTATGGTATTTCGAGCCGGGCGCGGAGCCGGGCGCCGAAGGCGCTGTTTTAATTGGAGTTCTGGGGTTAACAATGGTTTTCCTGGTTTTCTGAGAGTACAACTATTGGCAGGACAGACAGCGTGCCAATGCGCGGGAGTAGTTGGTTTTGGTCGAAAATGGCAATGAGTGACACTCGACTTGCTGTCTAGCAATTGCGATTATGGAGACATAACTAGTTTGTGGACAACAGCGTCATCGTCTGAGTTGAGAATTCCGACGAATGGGTGGCAGACGCAGGACGATCTGATCCCCCAAAGCACTTCAGCAAATTCTAGCTTCTCACTGTTCATGGAAATTCAACGCACAACCCATCATGATACACGTCTACCTGGAGGTTCAAAGGTGATGAATATTACGCCCTTTTCCCGGACTGGCCACCGGGGTGTTCCCGGTCAAGGCGGGACAGGCTCGAGATGGCTCTCCCCAATTTCGGAGATCGGGCACGAAGCAGTCATTAGAAAGGCAGCCGAGACACCGCTGCCTACTCTGTCACTCTCGGACAATGAGACCTCTTGAATGTGCAGAATCGGGAGCTAGTGCAAGCCCCAGCGACCTCCCCCTCCCACTGCATCATCAGCTGCCGCTCCGATTGGGCTGGCCTTTCGCATGTGATACATCGGATGCACCTCTGCACACTCACCACCGTTCGCCACGATGGTAACTGGTCAGACTTACTTTGGTGCCGTAGCGGCTGCCATCTAGCCTGGACGCCTTGCGCAGCTTCGGGTTAGCTCCCGTCCGTCCCTGCCCAGACTACCTCCACGAAATCGGGCTTCACGGCTTCGAAGGGAGGTGGGTAGAACCAACCGCATGCTCGCGTCATCTGACTGGGTGTCTCGCAGGATGGATGCCTTCTGGTTGCTTGAAAACTTCCGTCCGCCATCGACGCGGCGGTTCGCGGCTCTCAAAAGCCACCGTGCTCAGCTGTCGTCCACCGAGTGCAATCAAATCATTCGCACTCAAGAAATCGCACCCGGCCAAAGTCAGTCTGTCATGCTTCTGTTTAAGCTGGTTGAGACCAGATGATACTCTCTATCAACGACGTGCCTCTGGCCGCGCAGTTGGCCCGGCAGGAACCCCACGCCGTCACGCAAACCATCACACGGCAGGCCACAACTCTCGTCACAGTCATTACTCTAGGTTCCACAGGAACCGATGCGCCAACTGGCCTCGTCGCGCCTGATTCCGACGTAAACGGCAGCGACCATGGCCTGTCCAGTGCACAGCTCGGCGCGATACTGGGTTCCATCGCCGCCGTTGTCGTCCTCGTCATCGTCGCCGGCATCTGCTTCGCCAATAAGAAAAAGCCTCGCGTTGCCGTCTACCAGAGCTACAGCAGCAGTTACCGCACATCGACTACCTCAGACAGCCTGCCGTCCAGGAATCGACCCAAGAGGCCACGATATCCGCCTCGTGTTGCGGAGCTTATACCGGGAGGGGCGCCTTACCCAACGTACAGGGCCGTCCCGATAAGGAACCCAAGAAACCCTCCTCCAATGAAGCGAGTCTATGTATAGCACAACATTTTCACCGTATACCAAGTCTTGATTCTGAGAGAGTCGGAAAGAGCCGGACGCGGCCGGGCATGGCGCAGGACATCTGACCCGGCAAACAAATGCATGCTTGTAAGATTCATACCAGAGGACTTTGGTGTGACAAGTCACCTATGTGCTTCAAAATTTGGCTCATGAGAATGGTCACTGATTGTAGTCGCCAATGTGCAGCGTAGGCAAGAACTGCCCTCCAACAAATTTATCGACTGAAATATTCAATGCAGGCCGCGTCAATATTTGGATAGTAAGGCACTGCGTGTCTTCCTGTTAAAGCCATTTCATAAGCTTCAGCTATCTTTCCACAATCATCCCGCTTTGCTTCCTTTCCTCCACAAGCGTGCGATTGCCATCTAAGATCACCAATATCATCACCATATCCGAGGTCCTTCCACGAAGTAAGTGATATCACTAACCCCATTGCATCTGGTAGCTCGTATGTGCTCAAAGCACTGTCTGTATAGCATAATCCACAACGTTTAACTCTGTAAAGGTCGGTAAATAAAAAGGAACAAGCTTTGTTAATTGGGTGATTGCTCCAAATCCAGTCGCTGGGAGATTTGAGGGTCGAACTGTACGCTTCGGCCCAGCGCTGGTGGCCGCAGCAGTGCTGTAGATCCAACTCTCTTTCAAGAAGTTCTACGACTCTAGAACAGGATCGTGGAAGGTGCCCCAAACCTTTGCATGGGACTATAAGTCTCTCGGTCTTTGCAACAAGGCGCCCTTCAATAATTCGACATTGAGTAGTAGAAACAAGCCTCGGGTAGTCATAAGCTTTGGTCTTGTCGGATTGTGCGAGGCGAAGGTGTGTAAATCTTGATGAAAGGGTCTCTACAGAGTATGTAGACCACCCATGTCGATAACATCTCATTACTGCAGCCACATTATTGAAGGTAAGCTGCAAGGGAAGGAACCTGGATGACATGGAGGAATGCTTCCTTAATATCACTACCGATCCCGCATTTCGGAACCGAACGCATGGTCGGGCAGCCGAGGTAATGTCAAAGTACCGTGCAAAGGCGAGGAAGGAGTACGGCGGGTGGAATAGCACGCATCGGACGCAGAGAATATCAGTTGGGCAGATACCATCTTTTTCCAAGCGACTGAGAAGAAACCATAGTGGATCCCCCTTTAGGTTCAAAGACCTCCGCCCTAGATTATGAAGCTCAGTTCGACTAACGAGGGCTAACGACGCTCTGTCCACTTCCGAGATATATGAAGCAATCTCGAGGATTAGCTCCGGCGGGAGTCTCTCGAGCAAAGACAAGTTGCCCTCGTGTCGAC
>JALHCF010000161.1:325678-365521 GCA_024341135.1 Tolypocladium album | reverse complement strand
TTTTTTTTGGATGAAGGCGTTGATATCAAGGGTCTCATGTCGCAGCTCCGCATTGCCGCTTCTTGCGAGGCGTTGCACACACGCATCTGGCGTGTGTATACGAAACACTGCCAGCATTTGGCGTCCACAACAGTCGCACTGTGACCAAGGCACGCAGCCCTGATCGTACAATTATGCGAGTTATTTTCCTTGGTGCCCGCGCGATGAGGGATCTCGTCCGGCGGACAAGGGTACAATGCGAACGCTTGAGTGTCTTTGAGGCGCTGTCAGTCGGTGCGTAACGGCAATATTGTCCAAGTCCGCTGGACCGATGCCAAAGGCTGGAAGGGGCCGAATGCTTCTCCCCGCGGTCGAGGTACCTTAAGGTACCTGGGCACCTTTGCTTAGCGCAAGGCTGAAGTGCCTTCAGTGGACCCTGCAAGGCAGCGGAGAACCAATACAGCATACAGCATCTACCACACTCAACTACGGTACCTTACCTGACCTTACTTCTAGAGTGCCTTATATCTTGACCTCGCGTCTTCTTCCCATGCCCGTCCACCGCTATCATCACCACCGTCGCGCATCTTTGGGTAGCTGATCAGGCAACTCGCGAGGGCAAGACGTCCACCGCAGAGCTCGGAGCCGCGCACGCCAGATGCCCATCTGTATCGAATGCCGTCATCCCGTCCGGACGCTGTGGACGCAGTACTCGGGAGCCGGCGACAAGTCGAGCGGGCACAACATCCGCCTGACGGTTTGCCGCAAATGCGGCCGCTTCTGCGACAAGTACGTCGAGCATGACTTTGTCGTGCTCTTCATCGACTTGGTCCTGATCAAGCCCCAGGTGCGTGTTCTCGTTGCGAGGGAGGAAGGTTTAGGAGAGCGAGCTGCCGATGAGAACTGACGCGTCAAATGCCATTGTCTCGTCCAGGTATACCGCCACCTGTTGCATAACACCTTGATGCGCGATGGCGATCGCTTCGATGTGAGTGCGACCCGGAGATGACGGCTGGCGAGAGGCGAGGATGGATGGGCCAGCAGGAGCAACGTGCTAACCAGGAGCAATGTGCGCGATAGCCCTCTATCATCCGCCTCGGCGTGCTGCTGTTGCTGTTCGACGTCTATCTGACTTGGGCACGCATCGAGAAGCAGTCGTTGCCAGCCTCAGTGCCGGGCGAAAGCAACCTGGGCAAGCTAGCTCAGCAGCCCATCGTCCTGCAGTACCTCTTCTTCCGTTCGTCCACACCCCTCCCGGCCCCCGTCCGTGGGCGCCATTGTTCCCCAGCAGGCTCATGCCTTGACAGTGATCCTCTGCGCCCTTTCGACCCTGGCCTTCCACCTCAGCATCCGCTTCCTCACGTCGTCGCGACTGTCCCCGCTCAACGCACTGGGCATCATGCCCCGACACGCGCGCCCCAACTCCGTCTCTACCGCTTTGCTTGTCTCCTCGTCGACGAAGCTGTTTCCCATACTTATGGTAATATGGGAGTACGATGTACCTGCCGCCGCCCGTTCCTTGGGCTGGGCGGTCGTCGCAAACAATGTCGAGGCCCTGCGCATCCTGCTCGACTGCAAATACTACACGGCCTGCATCCTGGCCTTGGCCGGGGCGGCGTCGCGCTGGGCCGTGGGACGTCTGGCACTGACTGCTGCCGGCCTGGGCGATGTAGACTCCATCGGCGAAAGTAGCGTGGCCGCCGATGGCAAGGCCCTGTGGGCGCTGTTGATGTACGCCAGACAATGGGCCGGTCGGTTAGCTGTGGGCTAGGGGGCACCATTGCAGCGCCAATGATAATGACTTGGCATGGGCGGGATACAACTGGTTGAATGATTCTATATATGTACAGCGCACAATGTCATAATAGGCAGTTGCACACTGGCTGGGGCCGTTCCTCGACCATCATCTAAAGGACTCCACGCCGGCGACGGCCAAAGGCTCGTTCGCTCCTCTTTGACAAGCCTAGCTAGAAGTTCTCTCCATGACAATGCCTTCGATATCCCGCGTATTTCGCTTCGATGGTGTCGTAGTTCCAAGATGACGCTATTCCGCAAAGTAATGAAAATGTAATTGTACAGCCGCGAGAGCCGGGTGTCGCAAGAATCCACTCCGTCAACCCCCTCGCACGCGAGCACCATGCTAGCGCTCCAGGAACTTCTCTCGCAGGTCGCTTCGTCTCGGCACAATCAGGGGATTCAGCTGTGCCATGAAGGTGATAGCCCACATCAGGAAGCAGCTCACGATGGACAGGATCAGTGACGATCGCCAGAGCCTAAAGGAGGTCGATTAGCTTGACATCGGGGGAAGAGCTGGGACGGCGATGACGAACACTTGATTCTGGCCTTTAGGTGCGAGAAACCACGACGCAACGCAGAGCGCGATGACGACGGCGAGGCCGACGAAGATGGAATACCTAGCAACGGGGGGCATGTGTTAGCCGCTGATGTCCTCGTTCGCTGTGGCACTTTCGCGGGCAGGGCGTCTCGACCGGGGGTCTGTACCCTTGGGCCATGGCAAACGGTGGTCGTCCAGCGACGCTCTCGAGATATTGTCGACGATGTTCGAGTCGGACAGAAAGTTTTGGCGGAGGCTGATCTGGAGGCCGTCGCTGTAGGAAGCCAGAAGAGCAACGTTAGGTGGGCCGTTGCAGGCAAGCTGGCGAGCGGCGACGCAACACAAGCTTATGCTTAGTCATTGAGGTAGGTACCTACCACAGCACATGTACAACCTCAAGGGAACTTGCCCGATGACTTATTCTACATCGCACTAATTACAGAGTATCCGTAAGAGGGCATTGGGGTCTATGCCATGCATTCCTTCATTTGGATGGGGCTCTTCTGGTCCTTTTTCCTTCTCTGCCTTTCCGAGGACTACGATGCGTCGCATCCTGTTGCCTTAGTTCTCAAAGCGGAGCCCGGCCTCACGCCTGACGGCCCCGTAGATGCCCGCAATGTCGCCGGCCTCGCCGCAGTGGTCCTTGACCGCGGCAAGGTGGCCATCCGCCAGTTCCAGCGCCGGCATGCTCGCTCCGGCGGCCGCCGCGATGTTCTTGGCGTGGCGAGCGTCTTTGCGGGCCAGGTCCACGGCGAAGAGCGGCTCGGTGCGCTTATGATAGTCCCCAGTGAGCATGCGCGTCGAGTAGGCGGCGTACGGGCCAGGGAACAGGGCCTCGACGAACTGGTGGACGGCATGCGTCCCGAGACCCGATTTCTCGGCGACGACGTGAGCCTCGGCGAGCTGCTCGACCATGTTGAGGATAAAGGTGTTACCCAAGACCTTAAGCGTCGTTGCCTTTCCGCACGGCTGGTCGGCGAGGTCGATCTCGGCGCGCGCCATGACGCCCTTGAACCAGGGCCTCGCCCGCTGGACGCTGGCCATGGGCCCCGCGAGCACGCCGATGAGCTGCCCGGCGTCTGCCGCCGCTGGTGCCCCGAAGACGGGTGCGGCCACGAACTCGGCGCCGCTCGCGAGCACGTCCCGTGCAATGGCCTCGGTGGACTCGGGGTGGATGGTAGAGCAGTCGACGAAGAGCTTGCCCTTGACGTCTCCCTTGAGCATGGTCCCGAAGAGCTCGCGCACGGCCTCATCATTAGCGACGCAGGTGAATATTACATCTGCTCTGGGCACCGCCGCCGTGAGCGAGTCGGCGACCTCGGTCTTGCCGGCGGGCAGGCTGCTGCTCAGATCCTCGGCCCTTTTGGCGGACCTGTTGTAGATGAGGAGCGGCGAGTCAAGCTGGCCCTTTTCCACGATGTTCTTACACATGCCCTGCGGGAGCAATCGTCAGCTTTGCCACGGCTGTCGCTCGACGCGCGGCGCGCTCTGTGGCTTACCCTTCCCATGTTCCCAAGGCCGACCCAGAGCAGCGTGGGAGCCATGATGAATAGCGTCTTCAGTCGGAACGCGACTTGCAGCTCCGAGTCTCGCCGTCTTCTCAAATTTATGTACCGTTATTTGATAGCAAAGCACTGCAGCCGACCACGAAGTGACGTTTACTACCGGCTCGGGGCTATGGAATGCGTTGCTGACTACTCCCTACGGACTAACTACAGAGTAAGTAGATGGAGAATCTGGTGGCCCGCGGATGATTACGGAGTGCTTCCGGAATCATCCATGACGAATCGCGCTCTGCCGCCCCCATGCCGTCGGCAACCATCTCACAGCCATGGCGGGATCATATGTGCTGCCAACAACTAGAGGCAAGTTGACGGAGCCTTTTGCCATTTGAGGTGCGGAGTTTTCGTACCTGATCCGGTCCTCTCTCGGTACCCTCGTCTTTGATCGGTGGCTGCCCATGAGGGCCTCACTGACAGTCCAAGCGGAGACTTCTACTACGGGAAACTGTCAGATTGTGTTTGCGGCAACCGTCTTTTACGCAGCAAGACGGGCGAACCGGGAAAGATGTGAAGGCGAACTACCCTAACATTGATGAATGGCAATGCTTGAATATGGAGAGACAGAGGGGGGCCGCATGTGTCCACCGAGTGGACCTCTCAAGACGGCCGTGCCATAGAGTCCGTCGCGAAACAAGAAGCACATGGCAGACTGCCTTGCCTCAGTTATGCATATCTCGATAGCACATGGCCTTTCAATTGCCTTCGGCCTGTGCAACGCAGTGCCGTGCGGGGGGATCAGATGTAAATGTGGGAGCGCTCAATGCTTGGGCTGCCTCCGAATTTGGCCGCCCGTCCTTGCGTCGGACAATCCGTCAAGTGACAACTGTCTGCCCCCTCGCACAAAATGACAAGAGGCGACAGCTTCAGCATATACGCGGTGGACTGAATGGCCGAGATCTGATATTCCCCACGAAACGGGTCTCTCTTATCAATCAGTGGCGGGGATGAGCTACCCGGCTAGCAATTCCCAGTGGGCGTGCTGGCCGCCCCGGCAAGTTAGTGCCGCAGGTACCGGAAGGAGGGGTGGGGGCCGCTATCGCCATCCAGAAAAACGCTCCTCGGGCCAATTGACTCACTTACACCACACACACGAGTGTTACACAGGACAGGGCTCCGGGGTTCCCTCCAACGTCTCCATAAAAGGCGTCGTGCGGCCCTGCTCGCGTAGCCAGCGCAAGCGCTTCGGACGACAAGATGGCCTGCTGAAAGCAACACCCAGATCCAGTCAGTGTCGACCGCATTGCTGCCGAGCCTGTCTGGCGGCCTGGCTGGTGTCATCCATCACGAACTCTGACTGCATCACCACCTCTCAGCATACCATGGCTCGGGCGTCTCTCGGGGCCAGAGCATCCAGGTGCGGCCATGGCCTGTTCGTCACCATGAGAATCAGGCTCTTGGGCAGCTTGCATCCGGCTCGGCCCTGTTTGCGGCTCGAGTCCTTTTCAACCAAACACGACGGCTCGCCTTCAGCTCCGATGGCCATTGCAGGTGCTGCTTGTCGTCACATGTCGACCCCTTCGGCGACTCGAGCAAGAAATCTAGCTCTGGATAGAGTGCGTCCTTCGTTCAGTTGACCCCGCCATGAAGAGTGTGCCTTACTGACCCTGCCGCAGGATGTTCTTGTGTCCGTGCTCGAGGCTTCAGCCACGCGGCGAGATGCCAAGGGCTATCTGCAGAAGTATGCTTCAAAGAAGCCCAGGCCCAAGCCGACGACCAACGCCACGCAGTTTGTTCAGGGCGCTCGCCAGGACAGCAACGAGCAGCCTTCTTCAGAGGAACCAACCAACGTGGCCATCGTGAAGCTACGGATGCCCCAGCAGCTTCCCCAGGACACTCTCGATGGCATCGCCAGAACTCTATCCCAGCTCCACATCCTTGGCCTGATAGCCGTTGTCGTCGTCGACACCGGCATCGATGGGGACCGCCAAACCTGCGAGCGCGAAGGACTGCGCCTATGTGAGGCCGTCGATTCTTTGATTGGTCATCCCGGCGCCAAGTTTGCCGGCAATTTATTTGTCAAGCGGCCATCCCAGGGCCTTGCTCCTTTGTCCTCCATCTTCTCGGACGAGATGCGGGTTGACGACTTGGGCCTGCTGGGTCGCGCCCTGCAGCATGGGATGATAATCGTGGTGCCGTCCCTGGCTCGTCGGGACGACCTTTCTTCCCCTCAGCCAGCCGATGCCAACGAGACGGTCCTTGCGCTGACGAAATATCTCACGGGCATGCAATTTGAAGTGCCACATGTCGACGGCATCTGCCCAGACGGGGGCGAGACACGGCCGAAGAGGCTCGCCTCCGTGGAGAGGATCATCCTTCTCGATCCGCTGGGCGGAATCCCCATGTCGGGGCAGCCCAACGTTTCTCATAGATTCATCAACCTGGAGCAGGAGTACGGTTCGCTCATTAATACCCTAATGGCTCCTCAAGGTTCCTCGGTCTCGGGGACTGGGCAAATGCAGTTGCCAGGGCCGACTCACGCTGCCAATCTACGCCTTGCCAAGGACGCCCTATCTATTTTGCCGCCCTCGTCATCGGCTCTCATCACCACACCGCTCGCTGCCGCGAACATGAAGTCAAATTCCCTACCAAGCCCGTCAGAAACGGCACTGGGCCACTCGCCATTCGGTTTTGACCAAATGGTTACGACTAGGAGGCAGCGGAATCCCCTGTTGCACAACCTCCTTACCGACAAGCCTGTCTTCTCGCCATCTTTGCCGCGCCAGAGGGTCCAGGAAGGGACGCACGGATGTCTTCAGACGGCAGACTCCAATGCCGCAACTTTAGTCAAGCGTGGCATGCCGGTTACGATATACCCGGATCCTAGAGTCAGCCCCTGGCTGCCCCCAAAGCCAAACTCCCCTCGTCTGCGGCTGACGGATACCTGCATTGACTTGCCTCGGTTGGTGTACTTGATTGAAAATTCCTTCGACCGCAAACTCGACGTGGACGATTACCTGAATCGGGTTAACGACGACCTAGCCGGCATCATCATCGCTGGAGAGTATGAGGGTGGCGCCATCTTGACGTGGGAGAGACCCGGCGAAGACGCTGCACACGGACGGCTCGTGCCTTATCTGGACAAGTTTGCTGTTCTAAAGAGCCGCCAGGGCAGTGCTGGTGTGGCTGACGTTGTGTTCAATGCAATGGTTCAGGACTGTTTCCCCGACGGGGTATGCTGGAGGAGCCGCAAGGACAACCCCGTCAACAAATGGTATTTTGAGCGGTCGACGGGAACAAGCAAGCTGGCTGATTCCAATTGGACCATGTTTTGGACTACGCTTGGGCTGGGCGGCAAGCATCCCACGCTCAGGGACTACGAGGCGGTTTGTCGAAGCGTACAGCCATCGTGGGCTGATGACAGTGATGTTGTGGATTAAAGGACGGTGCTTTTGAGGGCGCAGGAGCCCTCGGACGATGGAGGGGTTTGCATCATTTTAGACGACTGCAGGTGCTTGCCTATTAAGTTTGACACGTCGTGGCTCATTCGGCTTCGAGAAGACAGCCTATTTACGCATGAATCACAGGAAGCATGGGACAAGCAACTGAAAACGCATCGTTCATGTCCAGTTGGCACGTTTAAGAAACCATCGCATGAGCCGTGTGCAAATTTTGGCACGACATGACGGCCGCAAAGCATCATCTGATGGCAGCTCAATTCGCTGCGACCTACTCGTTCGCTCCCCTCTCTGATACGCAAGCTGATGAGCTTCCTCAGGCGGCTTATTAGCGAGAGGTAGTGAAGTAACTGAGACTGCTGGGGGCTTGAGGCTCCACCAGACCGTTCCCGTGCCGCCGCCATTCCTGGGCCTCAGGCAAGGTACAGATGAGGTATCTTTCCTACGGGTACGCAGTACTGGTACACGCATTTGTTCAAAAAGATAAGATAGCTGGCCCGAGATATTGTCAGTATACGTAGGTAATTGTAACCCGCGCAGCTCCTCCTGGCTGATGAATCACGAGTGGAGCTCAAGCACTGAATTTCGCTCGTGACAACCCGACTGTTTCCTCGTCGAGAACCCTGCGCGTGCTTGTAATTACGCACCCGCACGGTGCTGCCAGTGGCGCTGCAGAAGCTACCTCAGCAACGCACCTTAGGTACCTTACCCGACCTTAACCCCCCCCCGACGCCACACTGCATCCTCCACATCCTCCATCATCGCTTGTCCCTCGTTCTCCTCCACCACCACCATCGTCACCGCCATCGGCCACGCACAAGCATATCATCTCGGAATCTCGTCTGCCGTCGGCCCGCTCGCCAATCGCACCCGCCAAGATGGACTTCAAAAACTTTGGCAAGAACCTCTCGTAGGTCCCCTCGCGTGCTGGCTGGTGTGCCTGCGCATCTACTGTGTACAGAGCCAAGGGAGCTGACGTGGGCATTGCGAGAACAGTGTCCTCGGCGAGAAGATCACGCCGTTTGCTTCGCGCACCTTCCAATTCACAAAGGAGCAATTCGGCCAGGTCGATGACAAGGTAATACGAGGCCATCCCTCATGCTGCTCATCAGTGGCGCGCTGCGGCTCGGCTAACCCTCGCCCGCTACCAGACCCAGCTACCCCCAGACTACATCGATCTCGAGAAGAAGGTGGATGCCCTGAAGCAGGCTCACCAGAAGATGCTTGCCGTAACGTGAGTCTGGGCTCTTCCCTCTCGTCCTCATATAACCGCCTCCGCAAGCTGACCTCCTGCCCCTGACAAAGCTCGCAATATTCCAACGAGGCCTATGACTACCCTCCCAACATCAAGGAGACTTTCCAGGATCTCGGTCGCACCGTGAGCGAGAAAGTCACTCTCCTCTCCTCTGCGACATCTACGGCCGAAGCCCAGGCGGCACTGGTCGCCCCCCCTTCCGCGAAGCCCCAGCCCAAGACATTCAGCCACGCCACCGCTCGCGCCAGCTTGTCCAGCAGCCAGGTCCTGCACCAGAATCACACCGGAGCCGGCGAAGACCCCCTTGCCACGGCTCTCGAGAAGTATGCTCTGTCCATGGAGAGAGTTGGCGAGGCTCGCCTTGCCCAGGACTCGCAGATCCAGAGCCGCTTCCTTGCCGGCTGGAACACAACCCTCAACACCAACTTGGCCTTCGCCACCCGCGCAAGAAAGAATGTCGAGAGGTCGAGGCTGTCTCTGGATGCGGTCAAGGCCCATGCCAAGGGAACCACCTTCAAGCTTGGTGGTCAGGGGTCCCGTGCCGACCAGCATGACGAGCAGGAGCTCAGCCCTGAGGCACAGGAGGAGATCGAAAAGGCAGAGGACGAGTTTGTCACCCAGACCGAGGAGGCGGTCGGCGTCATGAAGAATGTGAGCTTCCGTCGGGTATGCTATCGCGCGGACGCAGATGAATGACTAACATCCATCTGCCAGGTCTTGGACTCCCCGGAGCCTCTTCGAAACCTGTCTGAGCTCATCGCCGCCCAAATCGAGTATCACAAGAAGGCTTATGAGATTCTGAGCGAGCTCGCACCTGTCATTGACGGGTTGCAGACGGAGCAGGAGGTAGGCCGTGCCTCTGTCTTCCCTATGCCGTGACCCTGGCTGACGTGTGCATCCCCAGGCCAGCTACCGAAAGAGCCGAGAGGAGGCTGCCTAGGCAATCTGCCCGAGACTTATTGGACCCAAACCAGCTCCTTGGTCTCCTTTCCGCCCCAGCGTAGGCGCAACGGGGCCCGTTCGACCCCAACCATCTGCGGCCCATATGCCTCGGCCATGGTAGCATGAGCTTGTCGCATGTGGTGGGCTTCCCGACTATTTTGATTCAATAGCCATGATCCGCTTTGTTTTATCGAATCAGGAGACGCGGACGAGCTCAGGTGCTTGTAATTGGTCCGGAACTTGATTGCAAACAAGTAGCAGCCCGAAAGCTTGAGCTCCAGACGATGTCCTACTTAGAAACATTTGAACTTCTAGGATCAGCTAAATCTACAAAGCTCCCCAGGAGGTTTTAGCAATAAAATTCTTGTTCCATTTAGCTTGTTCTTTGTCTGCACTGCTTCACGGGATAATGCTCTCCCAATCCCGTTTGGCGTATGCCAGCGTTGATCACGTGATTAAGCACGTGGTTAAATTGGTAATTCGTTGGCTTGATTGGACTGGGCTCGGAGGACCGAGCAACAATAGCCTCTAGGATTTGGATCAGGCAACCCACGAACCTCAAATAACGTCCCCGAACGAACCCATCGGACTCGCCAGCATGCGGCCAACACACCGTCTGCTCGCGCGCTACCTGGAAGCGGGCACGCCCACCGGCCTCACTGGCCTGTGGACGCATGGCACGCCGCGGTCGACACTCCTCTACCTTTACGGCACCACCCTCAACAAGCTGCAGTCGATCCCCGAAACATCGCTCTATCGCCAGTCGGTCGAGGCAGTCACGAAGCACCGGATGAACCTCGTAGAGCAGGTGGTACCGCCGGGATACAACGAATGGGCTGCAAAGGCGAGGGAGCTAGTCAGCAAAAACGCCGAGCAGTTCCGCGTCGCCAGCGGCCGCGTCGATGGCAGCGAGGCTAGGACAGTCAAGCTGGGAAATCGCATATTTGTGGTTGGTGCCAAGCATGACGAGGGCGACATCCGAATCGAGGAATGGAACGGCGAAGAGGATGAGGGCGGCGAGCTGGAGGGCATCCGCACCCCTGCGGAGAGGCAAGACCAGGTGATTTGGGCCGAACGGAAGCCTTTGGAGGACCACGAGAAGGTCGAGTGGGAGGATGAGCCGCAGATGACGGCCGAGCAGTATGGGTTCTCTCCTGCTCCCGGGAAGATGTCACGGACACTGTGGAGACTGATGTTTTGAACTAGGATCCACGAACTGGAGCAAAAGCTCGGCGCTGGCCTGATCGAGGAGGTCATTCAAGTCGCCGAGGGCGAGCTGAAGCTGGTCGAAACGATGGAGAAAGCCAAGGTGTAAGTGCAACCAAGATCCTCGAGCGGGCTGTTTGTTCTCGCCGCTGACGCTCCAACTAGATGGGAGGACCTCGAGGAGAAGCCCGTCGAAGGGCAGTGGGAGTACTTCGATCGGAAGGCCATGTGAGCAGCACGAGCTGGGTTTGTGGTAGCTTGTAAAGTAGATGAGGCTCGCTGTACATGTTCTGTTGAATTCTGATAGATTCCGATCCACGCCCGCCATGCTCTCTCTCTCCTTCTTCCTCCTCCCCCGTCTCACCGCTGTGCCTCCATTCTATCTCGGCAAGGTACTGAGATTCGTAATGCTGCACCCTTGGTCTGGCACAATTTGCAAATGCTGGTCACCTGGTTCGCGGTATCCAGGGGCTTGATGTATGCCGCGGGATTCCTCGCCGCCCGGCGGTGGAGCGACCTACCCTGCACACGCCATACAGCCTCTGACTTTGCGCCGTCTGGGGACTCAACAATAATTCTTGTCCCTCTAATGGGTGGGAAATTGCCCGAGTAGAGTGCGTCCAGTACTCATGGCCTCCTATTGACGAGGGATGACAGCTGTTGTTTCATTGGCGGTTTGGTCGGCCGCATTCAGTGCTGTTCCAAGTTGAACGAGCTAGAACCAGCAGAATCGAATTCGAGCCACAGCAGTGTGCCCAAACGCTGTCAAATTTGGAGAATGAGCAACGAATGTCAGGCTCGTTCTCTCGTCTCCCCAATTCGTTCATAAAAATCAGTCGAGTGCGTGCCTTTGTGCGTGCTGCTGTTTAGGCCGCGCCAAGTGAGGTAGCATGCATGCACTTGAAGGGCTGACCGCTGTTAGCTATTCTAGGCTACTTTTTTTTTGTTTGGCTGGCAGAGTACCATTGCTCGGACCTCAACATCATGATTGAAACGGCTCTTCGTGGCCACTGAAATCTCACGCACATTTCTCCTTCAACGGTCCCATTCCATTCGCAGTCTCCCATTTGAGCTTCGAGATGCGACTCAGAGAAGCATTCATCTTGGCCTCACTTGCCCAGGAGTGAGAGCAACAAGCGTCTTTCATCACGCGCCCACGACTCAAAGCACAAGTATGACCAGCTTGGATCCCGTCACAAGATCACAGCGCAAGATGGGCAAGCGCAAGAGGGCATCGTCGGAAGCCTCGGGGAGTTTGTGGCCGGCCCCGCCGGACGGCGTCGTCAACCCTTTCAGTCGCTCCCCAAGCGAGAGCCTTCAGCTGTCCGTCGCAGGGCTCTCAGATACGGATGAGGACCCAACACGCGGCATCAGGGATTTCCCCCACCGGGCACTCGACCGAGGAACTCTAGACAGCACCCAAGAGTCCGAGACTGAGGTTGGTGGTGAGGGCCAGTGGTCGGACATGGGGAATGGAAGCCCGGTAGCTGGGCCATCGCCCCGAAAGTCCAGCAAGCCGCGAGCAGCAGCAGCAGATCGCGGGAGCCACCTGGATGTCTTGCTACGCTCGATACACCAGTTTCTAGACCAAGGGGAAGTTGCCAAGGCAGCGCGAGCCTACGGGCTCATCCTTCAGCTCCGACCCGGGAGCAGACCGATCGATGTTCGCCAGCACCACCTCTGGGCCATAGGCGCAGAAGTACTGATGCGAGAAGGCGAGGACTCACCCTCGCGGCGGTTGGTGGAGCAGCCGCAGAAACACGACGAAGCTGCCAATGAGGCGAGCAAAGAAGCATCGCTAGCATACACAGGCATCCGAATGCCAGCACGATGGGGCTGGCCGGCCAACATGAACAAGGTCAGGGCCTACTTCGAGACCCTGATCCAGAAGCATCCGTACGACCACAAATTCACCCGCAACGTATCGGCTCTGGACTTCCAGCTCGCGCTGCTCGGCTGTGAGATTTACAATGCTCATGCCGAGCACATTGCCGCGCTTGCGCGAGCCGACGACGACGCCGGCACCTGGGGCGACCACAGTCAATGGGATGTTGCAGAGAGACTTGTCGAAACCGCCAGCGACGACGGACACGGACTGGGGCCCGACGAGCTCGAGGCAAGACGGGAGGCCCATAGGGAGCGCCTCCGCGCACAGGCCCGCACTGCCATGCGGGATATCACCATGAAGATGGACGTTTTGATGCAGCAGCTGCCCTTCTACAAGAACAATCACTTCCTGCGGCTACGTGCGACGGCCTCACTCTACATGGCAGACCTATTTGTGCCTACATCGCAAATGACATCGTCGCAGCGCTACGATGTCGATGCCAAAAGACGGCTCGAGCGGCAGGCCGCCATCGATGCGCTGCGCAGACTCGAGGAAAATGGTGGAGAGCTGGACAGAGTCGCCCAGCAAATCCTAGATGGCCAAATGGAAAAGGGAGAAGAACAGCCTCAATCGCCCCTGCACTCTTCACTCCCGATCAGGGGAACATGAGGCACAGCACGAAGATGTGATATTCTTTGATCCATGAGGCTACCATTGACTGCGATATTCCATCTACAACCCAAGGTGCGTACTCGAACCGAGGTGAGGGTTCGCGGGGGCAGTCCGTTTGGCCCAGCGCTGCAACACCAGGGTCGTGTTCGAGCTTCCGACCACGACACACCACTCGCCGCCGGGGCTCCACGCTGCCTGCCGTCCGACAAAGTTGGCCGACGAAGACTCAGTCTTATGCGCCCGTAGCGGTTCTTGAGGGTCTTCCATGCTGTATCTGGATGCCCACGACTCCAGGGTCTCGAGGCTAAAGCCGTTGCTCTCTGTCTGAGCGGACTGGGTGGATGGCCCGGATGCCACTGACTCTCGGTCACTGCCCAGCGTGCGAACTCTGCCCATCGCGTCGGCTCTCTGTCGAGGGATCATTGGCTTCAGCCAACTCGGGGGTTGTGGCTTGCTCTTGTTGAGCTGGGGCTCACGCAATGTGGCCATGAAGTCTCGGTACACAGTCAATCTTTTGAGATCCCAGAAGAAGATGTTTCCCGCAGCGTTGCAGAACGCGAGTACGGGGTTCTGGCCCGGAACATGATGGAGCTTGAATCTCATGAAGAATTGGGGACCGCAATTCGGGGTATGAAATTCAATCAGGCGGGTGAACTGCGTCGGACATGCGGGAGATGTCACCGGAACAAAGGCAGATCGGGTGAGCCTGCCGGGGTCCTCGTTGCTGGTAGGCACCACATTCTGTGGCGTAGGAGCTGCGCTCTGTGGTGGGGGAGGGTCGTCTGACGAGAAGCCTTCGATCATCCATAGCACAATGACATTGTCATGACAGGCCCTGGATAGAATCTGATCTCCGTAAAAGGCCACGCTGTGAACAGGTCAGCGCCTGGGCAAGAACACCGTTTCTTCGCGTAGTTCAATGCTGTGCCATACCAATCGACAATGCCACTGTGCACTGCTGAGGTGGAGAAGTGAGGGTAGTGCACTTGAAGTGGCGTCGTGACGGGTTCAGTTGGGAGGTCCGGTACGGTCCACTAAGTTCAGAAAGCAGCTGTGTGAGTATCGGAGGAATGCTCAGAGGGATTGTCTTAAGAAACCCACTAGGTTGATGACTTGATCGTGCCCTGCAGAGAGGATGTATCGCCCTGTGTCGTGAAACGCCTGAGGAACACGGTAAGTAACGTTACGTGCTAAGTTGATGGTGAGATATTTATGACGAAACGGGACGCCATACCAGACTCAGGAGATTCCAAGAATGCCCTTCGCCTGCCAGAATGCACAGGCACGGCTGGTCCCGGTGTATCGGGTCGATGCTCCATATGCGCACACTTGTGTCGTCCGAAGCTGATGCGATGATGGAAGGGTTCACCGGCGACGTCGCCAAGTCATTGACATCCTTGATGGTGAGTAAGCCGCAGTCATGGTGAGAAAGCGAGGGGAAGAACCAGACTCACACCCCCATGACCAACAAAACACTGCGGCGACAGTGTCAGCCATGTGAAAGATCTACTGCAACTCGTCCGTGTGACGTACCTCGACTAAGCGGCCGTTGGAGACGTCATATATCTTGACCTTTGCGTCGACACCGCCGACGCAGAGGTAAGGGGATCCGGTGCATGGATCCTTGGTCCAAGTGCAGCAGCAGCCAGAGGCCTCATCCTAAAAGATTGAGTAAGTTGTCAGGTATGGGACATGGATAGGGTCGGAGGAGAGGGTTTGAACAGACATCGTCGTCTCTAATGACGTTGATCACGTCGCAAGGGTTGGCATCTCCAGAATTTTGAGAGAGTCTGCAGATGACGATCTATTTGAGAGATTAACTCTGGCTGCTCTATGGGCTGGGTCGAGTGGTCGGCGCAGCGAGTGTGACTGACATGTTTTTTGCTGACGGCAGCGAAAACGGGATCACAGTCCAGGGGCTGAAACGGGCAGAATTTGACGTCGAAGAATTCTATCGGGACACGGGCGATTAGAATCCATGCCGGAAAATGGACAAAGGAGAGGGAAGAACAAGGAAGTGTGCGAATTGAAAGCATATACCCGCCACGTTGTCGTCGTACTCGAGGAAGCGAGTATCGTTCTGCAATAGCAGTTAGCGCGCCGGCAGAGAAAGACGAGCAAGCTCGCAACTTTACCTCGAAGCCAAACGAGACGCGCAGCCTCGGCAATTCAAATGGGCTGTCAGCAGCTGAGGCCATGGCAGATGGGTACCACGGCGCCGGGTGCTCGCCGAGACGCGTCGGAGAATGATATGAGCTGCTCAGCCGAAGGTTGCGCGATCCGGTCGACCCAGGAAACGACACACGAGGAGGCCCGAGAGGGAGGTGGGCACGATATGCTTCTGCGCATAAAGCTTTGAGGAATGCTTTGTCGAGTTTGCAAATGTCGTCCGTCTGCCACGCAATTGCTTCCCCGATGCCTCTCGAGTCTCAATCATCTGGAGGAGGGGAGGGTCATCGACAGGCCAACTAACAGGTATGGGCCGAGCGCCTTCTTTGTTGAGGCTGAGGGATTCGATTTCAGCAGGAAATGAAAGCAGAAGAACGAAAATAAAATCCAGAGCGATCAGGTATGCCGGGCTGTGGAGTACTTCGGCACTCCTTTGGAGTTGTGTCTGTTGGAAGGGAAGCTCTGGATGCACGAGTGTAAGTCGAGGCCGCTGAGCAGTGAGATGAGATGGCTGCGGCAGACAGAGAGCTCGCTCGTTGATGGCCACCTGATTGGCTGCAGGGTTCTGAAGGCGAGAGGGCGGGGCAGGCAATGGCTCGTACAAGTACCTGCAAGCGATGGCGCGTCAGGACGCCTGGCTGGGTCGTGGGTGCTCGTTACTTGCCGGCTAAGCCAAGGTACTCCGTGCCTTTACTTGTGAGGCAAGGTACCTGACATGCGACCTAAGGTACTTTACCCACCCTCCTTCGTGCCTGGCCCAGGTCCTGGGTCCCAAGTCTCGCAGTCGTGACAGTTGGCTGCTTGGGCCAGTCTACACGTCAGCTCTCCTGTTCCAACCGTCACCACCAGCTTGGGCCGCCTCACCTTTCACAGCACGGGGCATTGAGAACAGTGACTTTCGAGCCCCATACAAGGCGCGTCGAAGAAGGCACCACGTCCGACTAGAGGCACCCGCGCCTGTCGCCGCGCAGGAACCCTTGAACGTCGCGAGCTGTCCTCCAGTGCGCCACGCCGCCTACCATGTCTTCTGCCAGTGCCAGGGGCAACTACAGCCAGCCGACCCTCGAGGACGACGACCTCATCGACCCTGACGATGGTAGGTAAAACCATACAAGCAGGTCGTGCCGCGACCGCCGCTGCCAGGAGCAGTCCCGATCCTCGCCTTGCGTTGCCACCCTCCCTGGGCTTCCGCTGATTGCTCTTCCTCCCTTTAGCCGATCTCAACGACTTTGATGACCCTCTCGGGACGCAGTCAGTGCGCCAGCCTCTGGCGGGAAACATAGGCTCCAATTCCTCATCGCGCCCTCTCAACGAGAGCTACCTTACCTCGACGATTCCGGGCGAGGACCGCAGCGCGCCGCAAAACACAATCGATGAGACGGTCTGGGAGACGCTGCGCCGCGACCTGCTCGCCGTGTGGGCCAAGCTGAAGGAGGTGCTCTACCCGCGATACCTGCTGGGCGGGACCATGTTTGATTCCGAGGGCGGTCTCCGCGGCGCCTACTCCAACATCCGCGGTGCTGGCATATCCGGAACGCGAGAAGAGCTCACGGGGCTTGCCAGCCGCGTCATGGACGCCGAGGCCCTGTTGCAGAGCAACATGAGCCCCGGCCTGCGGGATTGGGACCTATGGGGGCCCCTCATCTTCTGCCTGCTCCTGAGCCTGCTGCTCAGCTTCACTGCTCGCGCCGACCAAAAGGACGCTGTCTTCAGCGGCGTTTTCGCCATGATATGGCTCGGCGAAGCTGTGGTGACGCTGCAGATCAAACTGCTCGGCGGCAACATGTACGTGACGACGATATCACAGTTCTACATACCGTTGTTGATTCTAATGCTGCGTCCAGTTCCTTTGCGCAGAGCGTCTGCATTATCGGTTACACCCTGTTCCCCCTCGTCTTGGCCGCCTTGATGTCGGCGCTCAAATTGCATTGGATCGCACGCATACCCGTCTACCTCGTTCTCATTTCCTGGTCTCTCGCCGCCGGCGTCAGCATTCTGGGTGGCAGCGGCGTGGTCAAGAATCGCGTGGCCATTGCAGTGTACCCGCTCTTGGTCTTCTATCTCGGCCTTGGCTGCCTCTGCTTCATTAGCTGAGAAGACGGTGAACTGTTCTGCATATTTTGGAGAAGAGGTCGTTGAGAGATTTGGACTTGTACGGATATCGTGAAGCACGAGCCGACGCTTGCACTTGTACAACTATGCCCCAGTGCGGTAGAGGGGTGTAGGTAGACGTGGGTCGTGACAGCTTCAACTAGGTACTCAGGGGAACGCGAATGACGGAGTGCAACTCTGAAGCATGTATCTTGCCTCTGTAGAATGACAGGTATTCCCACAATTCGTCTTCTACTACTCCGTAGGTGTACGTGTACGAGCAAGGCACGTCGTAGATGGGCGAGACGCGGTCGTGAGAGACAGTGTAGCACCGGAGCCCGCTGCCGTCATGGGAACTACATGCACGAGGTGGGAGCTCATGCAATGTATTGCTCCAGTTGACCTGCTGCTTGCATTGACGCAGGAAGCGGCCGCACCAACTCAATCCGTAATCTTGAAAACCTGCTCCCCGTTGAGACGTCACGGCGAGGCAACGAAGCTCAAACGCGCCGCGAGTATGGAGTAGGTAGGCCAATCTAAACTCACTAGATGGCTTGCTACCCCTCTTCCACGGGCGGGCGGTGAAGGCCGCTGTATTTTCTGACGTCTGAGACCGCTTGCTGGCGGCTCACTCCACCTCATTGATTGGGCAACGGACCACCCCAGAGCAGCGGGAACGAACTTCGGCCTCCTACTCGTACTCGGACACGAAACAGCAAACACGCTTGCACAAACCGAGTGCGCGAACGCTTCCACGAACCACGTCCGCACGCCCTTCGACATCCGCGAGCTGAGCAGGGTGCGCTGCGCCTCTCGAAATCCGCCGCGTCCACGCGCCAGCAGAACCGCGTCCCGCTCGCTATCTGCGGTTGCTCCGCGCAGCGACCCAATCCCCGTAGCCGACCGAAACCAGTTTGCGAAACCATCGCCATATCGTCTTGTCGTCCCGCGTTGGCCCAGCCCGCCATGTCCGACGACAACCAAGGGGCCAGCCCCAAGAACGAACCCACCCATGTGGAAGTCAATGAGGATGCTGAGACGCGCGCTGCCAGGCGGGAGCTCAAACAATCGTCCATATCCGACCCGCCTCCGCCGACGACGGACCCGACCGCCGATGACAAGGCCGACGATGGCCATGCGACGCCTGCTGCCGAGGCGTCCAATGCGCACAAGAAAGACGTGACGGAGCGACTGTCGTCGCCAAAGAAGAAGCGGGCACACGACCAGCTTGATGGTGACCTGGAGGCCCAAGACAACGATGCTGCTAGCGTTGCTTCGACGGACTCTGCCCAGAACAGAGCGTCACGGCTCGAGCCGGAGAAGAAAAGGCACCGTGATGAGGAGCCAAAAGACAAAACATCGGTACGTCGCGCATGGGCTGTTCGTGAAGTCTCTTGCCGGCAGCGAAGCTAACTAGAATCCAGGACGCGCCCCAAGCAGATGCGCAGGCGACAATCCGGGAAGACGAGCCTGCCGGCAAGTTACCAACAGAAAAGGTCAAGGCTACGGCTACGAGCACATTCGCGACGTCTGGATTTGGTAAGCTGGCTGCAGGATCATCGGGGTTTGCAAGCCTAGGCGCTCCCAAGGGCAGCGTGTTCGGCTCCGCTAAACCTGCCTTGTCGTCTTTCTCGTCGTCCAAGTCTCCGTCGGACTCGCAGCCTGCATCGGCAGCGCCCGCACCCAAGCTCACGTTTGGCAGCAGCGGTGGGTCTTCTCCTTTTGCCGGGATATCCTCGCCCCCAAACGGTTTCGGGAGCGGCGTCAGCGGCGTTAGCGGTGGAGGCTTCGGCTCCTCACTGCTGGGAGCGAAACCTCTTTCCAGCTTTGGACATTCTGCAGGAAAGCCGCTCCAGAGCGGGAAAGCTGCAAAGCCATTCGGTGCTCCGGACAGCGATGCTGATGACGCGGATGATGATGATGATGAGGCGGAGAACGACAGCCAAACCGACGAGGCCCAGCGCGCTACCTCGCCAGAAAAAGATATCGAGGACAGGAAGAAGACGAGACTTCACAAAGGTGAGAGCACATCCAACTTCCCACTTGCCCCTACCGTGCCCTGCGTCGCTGACCCGCCATCTCGTTTGCAGTCGAGGTAAACGACGGAGAGGCCGGAGAGGCAACAATTGTGTCAGTGAGGGCCAAGATGTTCAGCATCGACAAAGAGGCAGGTTGGAAGGAGAGAGGAGCGGGTATGCTGAAGATCAACGTGCCAAGAAGCTGTCTTGAATTTGACGAAGGCGGCGCTCCAATCCCTGGAAGCTTTGATGCATCGGGCCTTGAAACGGACGGCGCGGCGGATGATGAATCGAAGGGCCACATGGTGGCCCGCCTCATCATGCGGCAGGACCAGACTCACCGAGTCATCTTGAACACGTCAATTGTCCCGGCAATGCATTTCCAAGAGAAGGCATCCCTCAAATCCGTCGTCATCCTGTTCACGGCTTTTGAGGGCGAAGAGGCCAAGCCCGTCAGCGTCTCAATGAAGGTTGGTCCGCTGGCGCTGCCACCGCCCCCAGCTGCACGAATGCGTAAGATACTGACGGATGGACAGATGACGGCCGCCAACGCCAAGACTTTCATGAATGAAATTGGCATGGTGCAAAGAGAACTGAGAGGAAACTAGTGTCCACAATGGGACACGCGAATTGCTCCCTTCTTGACGCAGCAGCAATGAGCCCGCGGACTGGTATGTGGAAGGCAAGAGGCCTGGTTGGCACTGAGCGTCCGCTCCTCCAGGGCATCATTCATGGACGGGGGACGAGGATGAAGATGCGCGTCGTCTGCCTTGCTGCAAAAGCAGAGCCAGCCCGGATGGGATTCCATTGGAATAAGGCCGTTCACTACAACTGTAAATACCTTACCTAGATGCGGTACGTATACATGCACATGCTAACCTGGGAGGATTGGGTTAAGGTAGAGCTGTAAGCTGGGGCCACGGAAAACTAGACTGGGTTTCCAAGGGTTGCGAAGATAAGGCCATGCCCAAGCGGCAGCATGTACGTTAGGTCTCGTTACTCGAGGCTGAGTTAAATAAGACCAGAAGAGCGGAAAACCATTCCATCGTCGACGATGCATGAGTTGATTCATTCGAGCACGTTGGAGCCGCACGTGATCAGGCGCCAGTTCCGCGCTCACAAGCGTGACCCTGGCAAGCCTGGATCGCGGGGCAACGTCACGACAGGCGCCCCTGGCCAAAGTTCAAACCATCAGTGTCCAACATCCATCTCGCCCTGCTCACGCCCTCGCACTGTCACCGGGGAATGGCCACCATGGTGCCCTCATAACAGTCATGGACGACGCTGATGCGCCTGGCGAGACGTGCTCCGGAGCTTCTGCAGGCGGCTCCGGAGGACATCGAAAGCGGGCCGCGGACGAGCCTGCATCGGCTTCGACAGGCTTGCAAGCCGATCGTTCTGCTCCAAAGAAGGTCGCCCGGCGAAGGCCCAAGAGGGATGTCGATGATCTCGGCGATGCCAAACCCGCGCTGAAGAGAAGCGCCAGCAGCGCTGTGGATTGCGTCATTGACTGGCCGCCGTCGTTCAGATCGCTGGAGAGAACGCACCGGGCATTGAATCTGGTCTTCACCTTTTGCTGCACGCGCAAGCACCTCGCAACAACGTTTGAGACTATCAGACCGGCCGTGGAGACCCACATCAATAGAAAACTGACAGTCGAGGAAGTGGCGTTGGTGGTGGCCTTGCGTCCCGAGGGAATCAACTTTGCCTACGTGGACGAGCTGATGCTGCAGCTTGACATAAAGGGAGCAGAGAGGGACGATGCGTTCAAGCCTTCCAAGTCTACCAGGTCCCAAGTGCCAGCGCACGATGCCTCTGTAGGCGGATGGACGGGCAATGAGAGCATCGATGAGTGCCATCTCCACAGCGTTTCCCCCAGCGGAAGGGAGGTGCTGTTCTTCGAGTTCATCGATGGCGACTTGAAGCGCCAAGTCCAAGATAAGAAGACTGGCGAGCCCACGCGGCCGAACCGTAAACTGAGAGACGAAGAGTTGAGGATGCCTGTCTACGGCCAGAAGCAGATGACCGAGCTTATTGAGCGGCGCAACCAGCGGTTCGCCCATGCGATCAACAGATTCATCAACAATTGTGTGGATCAGAAGCTGGACCCGGATGTTGCTCTCCAGCACCGCGCTGAGGCCTTTGTTCCGAAGCCGACACTCACGGAGGATGGCGCCGCAGAACGTGTGCCAAGTTCCATTCCTGAAGTTATCCCCAAGGAACGAAAGACCATTCCAGAAATCGTACAGGAGCTCAAAGAAAGTCCCTGGTATACGGGACAGGTGGTGCCGGATGGTCATCGCGTCTTTGAGCCGCAGGAGCCTGTTTTCGGCGACCTCAATTTCTTGCTCAGTCAGGACCTGGTGAATGCCTTGTATAATGCAAAGGGCATCACGAAGTTCTTTGCGCACCAATCCGAGGCGCTGAACGGCCTCCATGAAGGCCAAAATGTTGTGGTTGCGACGTCGACAAGCTCTGGCAAATCGCTGATATACCAACTCCCTGTCCTTTACGCCCTGGAGAGAGACTATGATTCCCGGGCCATGTACATATTTCCTACGAAAGCATTGGCCCAAGACCAAAGGCGGAGCCTTAAGGAAATGATGGCGTATATGCCTGGGCTTGAGGACACAGTTGTTGAGACCTTTGACGGCGACACGCCCATGAGCGAGCGGAACTCGATAAGAGAGGAGGCCAGGATCATCTTCACGAACCCCGACATGCTGCACGTCACTATTCTTCCCCAAGAAGAGAGATGGAGGACCTTTCTCAAAAACCTCAAGTTTGTTGTAGGTTAGTTTTCGACCCCCCCGCCGCACACCAGTTCTTCGCCAGTACGGCTGACAAGTCGGTGCAGTGGACGAGCTTCACTACTACAACGGGCAGCTGGGCTCTCATGTTGCCTTCATCATGCGAAGGTTGCGGCGAGTCTGTGCCGCCATTGGCAATCGGCACGTCAAGTTCATCTCTTGCTCTGCCACTGTAGCGAACCCCGAGGAACACTTCAGGACAATTTTTGGAGTAGAAGACGTGCGATTGATAGATTACGATGGCTCCCCATCTGGCCGCAAGGAGTTTTTGTGCTGGAACACGCCGTTCAAAGACCCCGGAGATCCCGCCAGCGGCCGAGGCAATGCCAAGTTTGAGTGTGCTCGACTGTTCTGCGAGCTCATGTTGAGAGGTGTCCGAATCATAGCATTCTGTCGCGTTCGCGCGCAATGCGAGGCGTTAGTCAATACGATCAAGCAAGAGCTGGAATCGCTCGGTCGGCCAGAGTGCGTCAACCTGGTCATGGCGTACCGCGGAGGGTATACGGCACCGGATCGCCGCCGGATCGAAAGCGAGATGTTTGAGGGGAAGCTGCTGGGTATCGTCGCGACCACGGCTTTGGAGCTGGGCATCGACATCGGCACCCTCGACTGTGTTATGACCTGGGGGTTTCCTTATACTATTGCCAACCTGCGGCAGCAAAGCGGTCGGGCAGGCCGCCGCAGGAAGGACTCTCTCTCTATTCTCGTCGGCGATGGCTTCCCCACGGACCAACATTATATGCAAAACCCCGACGAGCTGTTTTCGAAACCTAACTGCGAGCTCCGTGTCGACTTAGAGAATATGCTGGTACGAGAGGGCCATATCCAATGTGCGGCGTACGAAATGCCGCTTCGACCAGAGCAGGATGCCCAGTACTTTGGCGGCGATCTGCGCAGGATATGCGAGGAGAGGCTGCTGCAGGACGAGCTCGGTTTTTATCACTGCCACGACCACTTTCGCCCAAGCCCGTCTAAGTTTGTTGCAATTCGGGATACAGAGGACGAGCACTTTGCAATCATCGACATTACTAATGGCAGAAACGAGGTTTTGGAAGAACTAGAGGCTTCCAGGGCGACATTCACGATCTATGATGGTGCCATATTTCTCCACCAAGGGAACACTTACCTTGTGCGAGACTTCATTCCCGACAAATCGATGGCCAAGGTAGAAAAGGTCAAGGTGGACTGGACCACGACGCAACGCGATTTCACGGACATTGACCCCACGGAAACAGAGGCCATTCGCAAGATAACGTCTTCCTTGTCGCAGGCGTACTATGGCACAATCAAGATCCAGCAAAACGTGTTTGGATTCTTCAAGATGGACAGAAAAGGGCGAGTACTTGACGCCGTCCAAGTGGATAACCCACCAGTAATTCGATACAGCAAGGGCATGTGGCTGGATGTGCCGAAACGAGCGCTCGACATTCTCCAGGCCCGCCGGCTTAACTCGGCGGCCGGCATCCATGCGGCAGAGCACGCCGTCATGAGCCTGCTTCCGACATTTGTCATTAGCCAGCCGGAAGACGTGCGGACCGAGTGCAAGGTGGCCCTCAAAGAGTTTGCGAAGAAGGAGAGCCAGAGGAAGCGGCCGGCGAGGCTGACGTTTTACGACGCAAAGGGAGGGGCTAACGGGTCCGGAATCAGCACAAAGGCCTTTGATCACATTGACCACCTGCTCAGGATGGCGCTGCAGCGGGTAGAAGGGTGTCACTGTCAACGGGGTTGTGTCGAGTGCGTGGCTTCCGAGCAGTGCAAGGAGGCCAATGAGGTGATGAGCAAGGCGGGCTGCCAGGTCGTGCTCAGAAGTCTCTTGAACCTCGACGTTGACGTCGAGGAGCTGCCGATGGGACCCGAGGACTACAGTCCTGCGGGCATCGAGACGGTTGTGGTAGCGCAGCCGGTGCCAGCAAGAAGCCGAGAGGGGCCCCGGATGAGCGAGCGCGCGATGAAGAAGGAGCAGAAGACGACTGAAGATGAGAGCCTCATGGGCGGTTTTGAGAAAGGGACACGCGTCGGCGGCGGATCGTCGTCGTGAGGCGTGATGTGCGGTAATTCTTTTCGATAGGGAAGGTGCCATGACTCGAGGTCACTTCACATGCGCACGAATGCATCCTCTGCAGCCATGTTGGACGGTGGCATAGCTGAGTGATGTTGGCCATGATGTTGAACTGGCTAGAGATAACGGAATAGGGTAGTGGCAGATTGCAGGAGCATACGGGTGCAGAACATGTACAGTGAGTAATGCAGAGCAATGTGTAGGGGGTTGGATTGTAGCTACACTTGGCTGGACCGTGTGATAGGTTTCGCCGTCCGTGGACGAGCAGTCCGAACGTACGAGTTGGTCGGGTTTACAAGCAGCTCTGCAGGCTTCATTGGCGACCTGTGCTACTCTTTGCCGTTTTCGGCTGCGGGTAACGGCATGTCGCTGTCTTTTTGCCTGCGGCCTGAAAGAATGACAGTAGCCAGGTCCCATCTTGTGGCTGTATGCGACGCTGCTGCGACATGGGTAGATAGCTGGGTGTGAAGCCTGAGCATTTACATCAGAAGAAGAGCCAGTATATATCCTGGACAGCTCGTCAAGACTTCTAACCTGTTAATACCGTGAAACGGTCGGGCGTGAAGTCGACAGCCCTCTCTGTACGCACTTCTTTCTGTCTGGTAACCTGAGGTGCTCTGCTTGTGGTGATCACGCCCAAGAATGGCTGGGAAGACCGCGTCGAATAAGGTGTGCACTACGAAGTAGCCGCCGCAGGAACTCCGCCCCCCAGGCTAATTCCCGCCCTCACCCAGGAAAGATCTTTAGATCTACGTAAAATTAAACGTAAACTTGCCTTTCTCTGAGCGGATGGCCTAGGATGCCATCGTAAATCCTATGCTGAACACCGCTCGCGAGCTAGTTATCGCGCATGATATCCGTTGCTGTAGCAGAAGTCGTTACGCCGGCCAGCCCCGACCCTGGAACACACTCTGTTGGCCGCCTCGGACTAACTTTCGAGCGCCGGCGACGCGTCAAAACTTCCCACCTGGGCTATAAACCCCAAAGTTTAGTGCTTCTTATTCGCTGCCAGAGTCATCCCACTTCACCTAACTTACTACTTGCGCCATACCTAGGCCTATTTGATTCGGAATTTGGCACAATGTTTAAGACATCCAAACACATAGCACATTAAATATGGCATTATGTGAAGGGGCTGAAAGGACGTTCGAGATCAAGAAGTTAATTGCCGACCTACCCGACCATCTAGTCCCGCAATATACTGAGTCTGCTCACACAGGCTCACAGCCTGCGTCTTCCAGGTCAGCAGCAAGGCGTCTAATCATCGTCGGGGATGTCCACGGGATGAGAAATTCGCTGCAGGCACTCCTGGATAAGGTCAGCTTCAACAGGTCCGAGGGAGATCATCTCATCCTGGTTGGTGACCTGGTTAATAAGGGCCCTGACAGCCCTGGTGTCGTTGACACGGCTATCAGACTTGGTGCCAGTGCTGTGCGAGGCAATCACGACAATGCCGTGCTGCTCGCCGCTGCAGAATTGAAAGCTGAACTACACCACTCAGCGTCGGCAGGGGCTGCCCCAGAAGACCTCACGAACTCGAGCACGCGAAGCAGTTGCATCGAGCCACGTGGAAACCTCGAACCTGGCGAAATTTGCCGGGATGCTCAGTCGGCGCCCCCGGACAACTCCATAGCCTCTAACAACGGCGATATCATGAACCGCATTACAGCGGCCTCCCTGACACCAGCGCAGCTGGACTGGCTCGCCTCTTTGCCTCTGGTCCTCCGTGTCGAGTTCCCCATGCACAAGACCTCATTCAGCCATCTTGTCATCGTGCATGCGGGCCTTGTCCCCGGCATTCCTCTAGAGGAGCAGGACCCGCATAGCATTATGCACATGCGCAGTCTCGTCCGTACGGCCGATGGCAGGCATATGCCGGTGGAAGCGAGCGGAGACGAAGGTTGGGCAGTCACCTGGGACCGCTGGCAGGAGACGTGCGAAGCTCCTACGACGGTGATATTCGGGCACGACGCGAAGCGTGGTCTACAGCGGGGCAGATACTCGATTGGACTAGACTCTGCCTGTGTATATGGCCGCCAACTGAGTGCCTTGGTGATTGTTGCGACAGAAAAGGGGATTGAGAGTCAGATTGTGGAAGTAGGCTGTGCTGATCCATTTGTGAGAAGAGAAGCAGACCAAAAAGTATAGCATAGGAGAAGTACGAGAATAATTCATGAAGTTTTCTGAACTTCCTCAACTATTCTTATCGGCGGGCGTCCACCGACTTGGGAGACCACATACATACTATGGGCTAGAGGCTCTTTGAAGCAGGTGAATTGGCTTGGGGCTGCTGAATCGGGCCAGCTTCATACGAAACAAAAATAGAGCTGAGGATGAATGAAAAACTTCTCGATAGTGTCGCCCGCTCTAGGACCAGCACCATTGCCTCAGCAAGCTTGGTATGTATGATTTGGCAGAGGCTTTCTCTACTTAAGCAGTCAGTTGCAAAAACCCTTCAAGTCAACAAGGACTTCTGCCTATAAGAGGCTAATACACCTGGGCCTTTGACACATGGCTTGCTAGAAGGAGCAACTTGGTCTTACGCTACACAAAGAAGAGTGATAAGTGGACCTTCGTGGTGAAGAAAGCCATGGATCTCGACTTCGATGTCTTCAGCCTTTTCAAGTTAATCCTAGCCATTCTCACTGTGGGAAGGTCCTTTCAGGACCAGAAAAGCAGTCACAACGAGGGGCTCCTGCTTGTCACGATGCATATCGCTGTTGCCGTCTCGGCCTTTCACACTCCGAACCCGACTGCACAAGAATGAGCAGAATACATAGACGTCCTCCGGCGGTGGCGGTGGCGGTGGCAGCGAGAGCAAAATGGAGACTGAAGGATGGAAGGTAGCTTCCCTGCCCAAGGCGATGAAGATGTGGATTTGCCATCTCCTTGGCTGTTATGCTCAGACGGGATAGTTTGTAATGCAGTGGCTGCGCGAGGTGTGTCGAAAATGAATGGATGATGCGCAGCTGACCATGGTAGCCCTTTCATGGCTCGAGGATTGCAAGCATCAGTTGAACTGAACCCGCATCGACTAGGTGCCGTGATGGACCGCCAGCATGTAACCCTAGTTGCTCGCCGTGGGCAGCAAACTACATACCCTTCTCTGTCAGAATGTCTACGAAGCTTTTCGCCTTGCTTGCCGCCATACATTGATACTGTTCCCGCTTCGTGATGCCTTGGCACCTTACTTGTGCTCAGGGCTTCCCCTGGCCAAGATCAAATTATCTCAGGATCCCTTGTCCGCCTACGCAGGGACTTCCAACAAGACGCTTTCAAGCCGTCCGTCTTTAGAGGGAGCTGTCGCTTAACCGATGATGTTAATGGGCGGGCTCGTCTCGTCTCAGGCCTGCCACTGGACCTTACCTTATGCCTTGCCTACTTGTACGGACTAGATATGGATACAGGTGCTACGACTATTACACGGTATTCTGGACAGCCTTGACGGCGACTCAGCGGGGTTGGTGGGGCAATGTCCCGTAACGGTTCCCATAGAGGGTCCGCATGTATGTACCTCTAAGTACCTTGCAGTTTTAGCTCATCGACGACTCGGCTTGCACCACCCAAGCCAGCCTGAACGCTTGCTTGCGCCTCAGCGAATCGCACGGCTTCCTCGACCTTGACCTCGACGACAAAATCAAAGACGCGTACTCGCGGTCTCTGACCACACACCTCGCCGCTGCGAACTCGCCCTCATGCTGGCTCATCTTACCCGACCGCAATACCACTTCTTGGGGCAGTACATCCCATAGTGGTCCAGCGCCCGAATGTAGCGTCGGCGTCCACCGCACCCATACTCTGACCGACTCTCGCCAACACGAGTCCGCATCCAGGCCGCAGCTGGTGGTGTCGCCATGGATCGCGCAAGGAAGCGTATGTCGCGCGCGTTACCGTCTTGCCTCGAACTCCTGTCCAGGCGCTGACCAGACCACAGGCGAGCTGCGCTCTCTCAACGAAAGAGCTTGGTCTGGCGAGAAAGGTTCGTCTTCAGCCTTTCCCGTCGCCTTCATCACTTCCCGGCAGAGCTGCCCACGCCTGCGTCTGCCGCGTTACTAACGTCATAGCTTCAGATCTCCTTCCCGTCGGAAGCGCGCTCGATTCGTCCCTCAAAAAGAACACGGCATTCATCAAGCGACTGCGAACCGCAGTCAGCGCCGCTACTCTCGCCACCTTCTTGCAAGAGATCCGAACCCTGAGCCTGCACAAGTACTTGTCCGAGATCATATCTGCCTGCTATGAAGGCCTCTGCAAACTCAAGTCGCCTGGGGACATTGAGGCGGGGGTCGAAATCGTGAGCGCCCTCCATCAGCGATTTGGCCCCGCCGAATTTACCGAATATCTCGCCTGGCTACTCGGCAAGGGAATGGCCACGCCCGACAAGAGCTTCCTCAAAACTCTGACCCAGGAAGCCCGCGAAAAAGAAGAAAAAGAACGCATCATCCGCCAGCGGTCGCTCCTGCGTGTAATCACTGAGCTTTGGCTTGTGGGCGTTCTTCGCACTCTCGACGACGCTAGCCGGCCCGACGATGCAACCAAAGGTGCGGCCGGCAAGAATGCCGAATTGAAGCCGCGGAGCAACTCCTCCAGCAAGGGGGGTAGCGCGGAGCCTTTTCCTCTTGAGGTGCTCAAGGACCTTCTGGGGTACGATCGAGAGCATGCAAACCTCCCTTTGCTCGTCATATTCGTCAAAGCGTTTTCGTGGGACATTCTTGGTGTCAAGTCAGCAGGGGCCGAAGGCCGCAAGAACGTGGAGGAGGATGGCGCGACGAGTGCAGCCAGTGGAAGCCAGCAAGCCCTCGAGGGCATCAGCGAAACCCTGATGCAAGACCAGCCTTTCGCCTCTTCGGACGAGGCTGAGCGCTTTCGGAGCGTTTTAAAAAAGTATTCTGACGACGTCATAGCGCATATTGTCCGAGATCAAAAGTCCATCCAATCTCAAGCCCGACGTAATGCCGAAGCCTACGTTAAGTCTGGCGAAGTCTTTGAGGATCGCCAGGCCAACTATGAGAAGCTGGTCAAAGCCCAGGACCGATTGGTCTCCAACGCGCAAGTGGTTGCGGATGCTATCGGCGCTGAAATGCCAGACTTGAAGGACTCGGACGACTCATTCGCCACGTCGAGCGGCTCCATTGGCCTAGTCAAGACGGGCGACTACTTGCGATCTATGGGCGAAGGACCAGGCATCTGGGCAGACGAGGACGAGCGTCGGTTTTATGAAAATTTGGTTGACCTTAGAGGCAAGGTCCCCCCCATTTTACTTGAGGACGGCAAAAAGAAGAAACCGGATGTCGACGAGCAAGTTGGCAAAAGAGCAGAGCCCGTTGACGCAGCAGATGACACCAGAGCGGCCGAGGAGGCCGCCGAAGATCAGTCTACTGCCATCGCCAACAAGACGATTGGAGCTCAGGTCGACGCGCTGCTGGCGCGGCTGCCGGAGCTTACGAACAAGGAGATCATCGACCAGACCGCCGTTGACTTCTGCTTTCTCAATTCCAAGGCATCGCGCAATCGCCTCGTTAAGGCTTTGACAGAGATTCCCAAGGGCCGCAGCGATCTGCTCCCATCTTGGGCTCGCTTGGTTGCTACTCTTGGTCGCTACATGCCCGATGTCCCTAAAGGGCTGGTTGACTACCTCGATGCAGAATTTAGAAGCTTGCAGCGCCGCAAAGAGAAGGACTTCCTTGGCCAAGTTAGGCTCAGCAACATTCGCTACCTTGCGGAGCTTACGAAATTCGGCGTCGTACCTGAGCACGTCGTGTTCCACTGTCTCAAAGTCAGCCTCGATGATTTCTCCAGAATGAACATCGAAATTCTTTGCAACTTGCTCGAAAACTGCGGCCGGTACTTGCTAAAGAATCCAGACACGGCACCTCGTATGGCGAGTTTTCTAGAGACACTGCAGCGCAAGAAGTCTGTGCAGCATATCGGTCAGCCTGAGAGGATGCTCATCGATAATGCTGTGTATTACGTTGACCCTCCTGAGCGGCCCGCAATTGAGCAAAAGGATCGGACGCCCATGGAACTTTTCGTCAGAAAGCTTTTGTACAACGATCTGACCAAAAGAAACTACGGCAAAATATTGAAGCAAATACGAAGGCTTCATTGGGAAGAAGCCGAGGTATGATCTCTGAAACTGCTCCCCGAGTCGAACTGCTTCCTTGACTGACCTTGGCTATAGGTGGTGTCTATCTTGGAGAAAGCCTTCTCCAAGCCCGGGAAGGTCAAATACGGAAACATCCACCTTCTAGGAATCTTGTTGAGCGCCTTGCACCGCTACCATCCCGAATTTGTCGTCAGGGTCATCGACAACGTCATCGAATCAGTCAGCTTCGGACTGGAGCAGAATGATTTCAGGTTCTTCCAGCGTCGTGTCGCGGAAGTGAAGTTCCTTGGAGAGCTCTACAACTATCGCATGTTGGAGCACCCCGTCATTTTTGACACAATGTACAAGGTCATGACTTTTGGATATGGTAAGCTCGGGACGCTCTTTTTCCTGCTGTAAGGCCCTACGTTCGTCTGCTTACATGCCGCAGGTGGTCCCCCAGTTCCCGGGCGATTTAATCCATTCGACCCCCCCGACGATTTCTTTCGAATCCGTCTCGTTGCGACTGTGCTGGAGACTTGTGGCATGTTCTTCAACCGAGGAGCTGCGGGGAAGAAACTGGATTACTTCCTGTCTTTCTTCCAGGTATGTCGCCCCTGGCATTCCCATGCAAGGTAGTCTCTCTTTGGCTAACCACCCCCCGAAAGTACTATGTCAACACGAAGGCATCACTTCCAATGGAGATTGAGTTCGTCGTCCAAGATATCTTTGCGCTCACTCGACCGCAGTGGAAATTGGCCACCAGCCTTGAGGAGGCCTCTAAGGCTTTCCAATTGGCAATAGCCCAAGACCAAAAGACAGCAGGGGCTGACAAAACCGCCGAGCCAGATGAGGGTACGAGTGGAGCGTCGTCTGAAGACGAGAATGCGGATGGAGATGAAGTTGAGGCGTACGGTGATGGCGAGGATGAAAGCGCCTCGGATGAAGACGACGCCGAGGTATGCCGATTTGTTTCGTTCCACATTATGCTCAACTAATTTATTGGAACAGCAGGAGGATGATGAGGAATCGGCGCATGACAGCGACTTCAACGATGAGGCGATTGTTGTAACCCGACAAGAGGAGGTGATTGATCCGGAAGACGAGGCGGATTTTGAACGAGAGTACGCCAAGATGATGGCCGACAGCCTGGAATCTCGGAAATTCGAACGGAAGCAGCTGTTCGACGTTCCGCTGCCAGTCCGGCCCAAGAACCGCGATCCCTCGAACTCTACCACACCAGGTGAAGATGGACCAGCAAGAAATCCGAGTTCGACCATGGCCTTTTCGCTTCTGACCAAGAAAGGCAATCGTCAACAGGTTTGGGCGCCATCCTTTGATTCCAGTCTGCAAATTGATTTGGCTCACACGAATATTAGACCCGAAAGGTGGAGTTGCCATCTGACTCGACGTTCGCCATTGCCATGAAGACGCAGCAACAAGCAGAGAAGGAGGAACAGCAGCGCATCAAGAGCCTAGTGCTGAATTATGACCTTCAGCAAAGTGAAGACCAAGAAGGTGGGTCTTCGCCACAATGAACGTGCTATGGAAGGTTTGTTGACAACTGAACAGGAAGTGACCGACCGGCGACATTCTTCCACAACCGGATCGAAAAGCCGAGTAAGGATCGTGGCCAGAGGGTCCGGAAGTTGCAGTTGAGTGACGTCGACTGGTGATGGCAAAAACGGATTCGAAATTACCCATCCGTCTTTGCTCAGGCAAACGTGGGCGACGACTGCGCAGAGAGAAGCACAGTTTGCTAATATGACTCGAAACGTTTCATGGGCCCAGCCTCAAAAAGGTTGGGATATGGAGCATTTGGAGGCTCAGCCGCGACAGCAAGGCTTGGGCGCTTGATCCGTACTTGAACCTTGCAGGGCAATCGTCGAAGATGCGTCGTCGCTGCTCAGGGGGCGTTGAGCCTGTCTGCCGGGAGGCCAAATGGGGAGCGCCAATCTCTCTTCTGCATAACAGGCGAGATAACCTCGCGGATCATTTGGACTGCGAGATACGGAGCTGCGACTCGCTTAGGTGCGGGAAGCGCGAAGTCTGCGGCAGCAATTGTAAGGCTCGGCATCCTGATGCTGGTTGCGATGGGATGATATGGAGGGGGGGGATCTAGCACGACAGCGGACTTGCCGCGGCCCTGGATGGGATTTTGGGCGCTTCTATGTGGCGGCAACTGGTTCGCGGGTAATTCGATGGCCAGGATCTTTCGCCGATGGCACGTCGTCTTGTTGTCGCGTGCCTGGGGGCTTCATACCCTCCTGGCCGGACGGATACTGCCTGGCCTGAAGGAGGGACCTAGAGCCTCGACGGCTCATGTACTACAGGTACCTACCGTACCATTTACCTAAGGTAGGTGGAGGGTAAGGTACCTTAGGTCAGGTAAGATGGTAATGCCAACTCATGCTTTACCTTCCCGAGGTCCCTTACATGAGATACCTTACGTACCTACCTTGGGTAAGATACCTTAGGTATAGAGCTGCGGAAGCGCGCGACCCTGAGTGCCAGGCGGACGTGGCGGCGGTGTAGAGCTACGACAGGAGCGACCAAGAAAACGCCTGCTTCCCTCTACCTCTACCATGGCCATAAGGAAGCCATGCTTTGCCCATGCCCGTGCCACGCCTACCTTAAATGTACAGTGCATCGTCCGTTCCGAGTTGTATCTTCCGGCCTGCCAAACTACGGTCGCAAACGACACAGCGAAGCTCAGACCCCGTGCTGGTCTTGTGCAACAAAGAGGACAGCTCTCAAGACAGCCCCCAGGCTCGGTTCGGCCAATCTTCTAGACATTTCACACTTCCATACACCTCTCCCCGGGTCGCCTCGTCGTCGCACTTGGCGCTGTCATCGCCACTGCCTTGTGAACTCTCTCCCGGCGATTGCAATTCAATATGGACGCTCCTGGGCAATGGCCCACCAAGGACGTAGGTCCCCCTGACCTAGAGCGCTCGGATTCCTCATGCTGTGCGCATGGCCAAGTGCTGGACGAAGACGGTGCTGACCGTGGGCTCCAGATAATATATACGGCAATCGTCGGGGTCGTCATGCTGATGGCATCCCTCGAATGGTTCCTCTGGCTCGCGGCGTTTGCGTACTGCCTGTGTAAGGTATTTCAAAAGGCGGAGCACTGGTCCATACGATTTCTTTGCATCCTCGTGGGCTCTGCCTTTGCGATACTTCGGTAAGTCTGTTCGACACGGGCCCTGCGGCGTGACAGTTGACAAGGCTCCAATAGCTTCATCTTCTTGCCAATCATGATCATGACCCTGCCCCTTCCGAGTCAAATATCCAGATACTGGCCCCCGAGCCTCGTCTCCTTTCTGCAGTGGTTTGCGTTCTGGAGCTTTGCCATCCTCCTCACCCTTCCCTGGCTCTTTTGCATCTACCAGCTTGTCACAAATCAGCTCGGCCGCACAAAGCGCATCAAACGGGTGCTTGACGATGTCACGGCCCCCAAGGTGGTAGTCGTCATGCCTTGCTACCGTGAGGAGCCCGAAGTGCTCGTCAAAGCCGTCAATTCGGTTGTCGACTGCGACTACCCGCCGGCCTGTATCCACGTCTTTCTCTCCTTCGACGGCGAGCAGCTGGACGAGCTCTATATCAACACCATCGGCAAGCTCGGAGTGCCGAGGACGGCCAGCTCGTACCCTAGAAGCATCGATGTGACCTACAAGGCTGCGCGCGTCACCATATCCCGGTTTCCGCACGGCGGAAAGAGGCACTGCCAAAAGTCTACCTTCAAGCTCATCGACCGAGTTTACGCTCAGTACCTCGAGAGAAACGACAACCTTTTCATCCTATTCATCGACTCGGATTGCATCTTGGACAAGGTCTGCCTGCAGAATTTCGTCTACGACATGGAGCTCAGCCCTGGGAACTCGAGGGACATGCTCGCCATGACGGGCGTCATCACGTCGACGACCCGCAGGCACAGCGTCATCACACTCTTGCAGGACATGGAGTACATACACGGGCAGCTGTTCGAGCGCACAGTCGAGTCGGGCTGCGGCTCGGTGTCATGCCTACCGGGGGCTCTGACAATGCTTCGCTTTTCAGCCTTTCGAAGGATGGCCAAGTACTATTTTGCGGACAAGGCGGAGCAATGCGAAGACCTGTTTGACTTTGCCAAATGCCACCTGGGCGAAGACCGATGGCTCACCCACCTCTTCATGATCGGTGCCAAGAAGCGCCATCAGATTCAGATATGCACTTCGGCCTTTTGCAAGACCGAAGCCGTGCAAACCTACCGGTCCCTGGTTAAGCAGAGGCGCCGATGGTTTCTGGGCTTCATTACCAACGAGGTGTGCATGCTGACGGACTGGAGGTTGTGGAAGCGCTACCCGGCCTTGATCGCGGTGCGCTTCATGCAGAACACCATCCGGACGACGTCGTTGCTGTTCTTCATCATGGTTCTGGCACTCCTGACGACGGTGGTCAAGGTGGACAACCTGCCCGTCGGTTTCATCGCCATCTCACTGGGCCTCAACTGGCTGCTGATGCTCTACTTTGGAGCAAAGTTGCGCCGATTCAAGATATGGCTGTACCCAGTCATGTTCCTCTTGAACCCGTTCTTCAACTGGTACTACATGGTCTACGGGATATTCACAGCAGGCCAACGAACATGGGGCGGCCCACGGGCCGATGCAGCAGCGGCCGACACCAACACCACGGCCCGGGAGGCTGCCGAGCTGGCAGAGATGCAAGGCGACGAGCTCAACGTGGTGCCGGAGTCGTTCAAGCCAGCTCAGGAGGCGCGGAGCGCGGCGAGCAAGTCCCGGGTACGGGGCGTCATGCTCGGCCGCCAGAGAAGCGTGGTGCGGCCGCCAGACAAGATTGATGGGAAGTTCTCGGCGCGACAAAGGACAGCGACAGGCGTGTACGCACATGCCGATGAGACGAGGGCGCGTTCTGCGCTTGTGGGTGGAACGGCCTCGCGACTGGGGTCTCATTGGGCCGGCGACTGGCGCGACTCGTTGGATAGCTTGAGCTCGAGCAGAGCAGATGAGAAGACGACGCACGTCGGGGTCCAAGTCGAAAGGTTCATGGGAGAAGAGGACCGGCGCAAGTACATAATAGCACAGCAGGCTCAGACCCAGCGCTACGAAGCAGCCTCGGAGCACACATGGGCATTCGCGGTGCCTGGCTGGCAGCCGGCAAGAGGTGAGGCGGCTACGCCGGATGCAGGTGCGAAGACGAAGCCGGACGATGGCTGCATTGGCAGGGCAGTGTAGGGGGGGGAGTAAAGGTGGTGACTGATGTCAGGTCCCGTGCTGTATATTAACAGAGACTCTTGAAGATGGCGGGGCACTGGACGATGGCGGGGTAGAAATTAAAAAAACATGGCACTTGCTCGACTTCGTGGCACCGCCAACCCCAAGGTCCGAGACGGACAGAGCTGCGAGTAGTGTCGATGACCGCTCGGTAGTAAATGGGCAGTAAATGACGGTGTGGGCTTACGGGGCGGCATCAACATCATCGTCATCATGACATGAACTCGAACAACGGGTCCCAGGCGTTTGAAACGAGGCGGCGGCTGCTCAAAGGAGAAGCATGCAATGCTCGCACAATTACGACATGCAAGTAATTACGAGTGTTCCAGCGGCTGGCGGGAACCTGGAAAGCGAGCTACGCCAAGCATTGGCCGTACGACGCGACGACGGCCACCCCGGCAAGTCGAGAACAGAGATTGTGTAAGAAGAACCACGTTGGGCGGGACTCGGAGCGCGTAGCTGATGGCCTCTCGGCTGGTGACGATGCCGGTGCCCGTGAGGAGGCTCGGCGGTGATTGATTTGATTTGATTGATGGCTGTCTCGCTTTGCTCCCCGGACGACGATGGACAACAAGGCACCCATCTGCAGTGTGTGTTATGCGCTCGCCTCTGAGCGGCCCACTAACAAGTATTACTCCGTACAAGTACTCGTACCCGTAAGGTAACGACGGCCAGGCTGCCAAGCCGGGGGGGGGCGTTGGGCTGCGTGCGGGCGAGTCTCCAAAGCACTCGAATGGAGCTCGCTGGAAAATTCTGCGACCTTCCACTGCGCAGAACCGCGAGGTACCTCGACCGTCGATGGCGGGGCTCGCGCTCGCAGGTACACATGGGCGGCGCCCAGCGCGCGCGGGTACCGCCGAGCCCAGCCAGCCCCGCGATGATGCAAAGTAGCCGCTGGCGATAAAGGGCAGCTCGTCTCCCGCCCGCTGCCGTCCTCTTATCACACACCGCCCGCCACGCCGCACCACACCCCAAAAGTTGGCCCAGTCTCTCCAGCAGACATCCCGAACTGCAGCATTTTCTGCCCGCCAACGCACAACCCGACCCTGCGAAACCCTCGACCTCCCCCCAGCCCGCCCGCGCCTGCACGACGCCCTCCCGCCGCCGTTTCGCTGTGCGCCGCGCCGAACAAGTAAAGACGACCACCTAGCCGGGAAATAGCATCCAGACTCAGCGACAATGTCCGTCGTGGGTATGTCTCTGTGCCCCTCCCCCCTTGGCGTCTCGAGCCCGAGCAACCTCGATCTCTTCTCTTGGTGCTGACTCCAGGCCCGCAGGTGTCGATTTCGGAACCCTCAAGACAGTGGTTGCTGTCGCGAGAAATCGCGGCGTCGATGTGGTGCGTACTCGGCCCAAGGCTGGATCCCGGAATTCTCCTACTGACCGCATTGCGCTCTGCAGATCACCAATGAAGTCTCCAACCGTGCCACCCCGTAAGTTCGCCCTCGCGACGGCCCCCCTTTTGCGCTCGCATTTCGCTGACCACGGGTTGTTGCCAAACAGGTCCCTGGTAGGCTTTGGCCCCAAATCGCGATACCTCGGCGAGGCCGCCAAGACGCAGGAGATCTCCAACCTCAAGAACACCGTCAGCTGCCTCAAGCGCATCGCCGGCCGCTCCTTCAGCGACCCGGATATCCAGATCGAGCAGCAGTACGTGACGGCGCCGCTCGTCGACGTCAATGGCCAGGTTGGCGCCGAGATCTCCTACCTCGGCAACAAGGAGAAGTTCACGGCCACCCAGCTTGTCGCCATGTACCTGAGCAAGATCAGGCAGACTGCCGCCAACGAGCTCAAGCTGCCCGTCTCCGAGATCTGCATGAGCGTCCCCGCCTGGTTTTCTGACGTCCAGCGCCGTGCCATCATCGATGCCGCCGAGATTGCCGGCCTGAAGCTGCTCCGCCTCATGAACGACACCACCGCCGCTGCCCTGGGCTGGGGCATCACCAAGCTCGACCTCCCCGCCCCCGAGGAGCGGCCCCGCCGCGTGTGCTTCGTCGACATTGGCCACAGCAGCTACACCTGCTCTATCGTCGAGTACAAGAAGGGTGAGCTCGCCGTCAAGTCGACGGCTTGGGACCGCAACTTTGGTGGCCGAGACTTCGACAAGGCTCTTGTCGACCACCTGGCCAAGGAGTTCAAGGGCAAATACAAGGCTGACATTTACACCCACGGTCGAGCCATGGCCCGTACCATCGCCGCCGCTGAGAAGACCAAGAAGATTCTCTCCGCCAACCAGCAGGCTCCTGTCAACATTGAGTCCCTCATGAACGACATTGACGCCTCCGCCATGATCACTCGCCAGGAGTTTGAGGCCATGATTGAGCCCCTGCTGGCCCGCACCCACGTGCCCCTCGAGCAGGCCCTCGCCCAGGCCAAGCTCACCAAGGAGGACATCGACGTCGTCGAGATCGTTGGCGGTGGCTCGCGTGTCCCGGCGCTCAAGGACCGCATTCAGGCCTTCTTCGGAAAGCCCCTGTCCTTCACCATGAACGCCGATGAGGCCATCGCCCGCGGCTGCGCCTTCAGCTGCGCCATTCTCTCTCCCGTCTTCCGCGTCCGCGACTTCTCCGTCCAGGACATCATCAGCTACCCCATCGAGTTTGGTTGGGAGAAGGCCCCCGACATCCCAGACGAGGACACCAGCCTGACTGTCTTCAACAAGGGCAACGTTTTGCCCTCGACCAAGATCCTGACCTTTTACCGCAAGCAACCTTTCGATCTCGAGGCTCGCTACGCTACGCCCGAGGAGCTGCCTGGCAAGATGAATCCCTGGATCGGACGCTTCTCCGTCAAGGGTGTCAAGGCTGAGGGGAAGGACGACTTCATGATCTGCAAGCTTAAGGCCCGCGTTAACATCCACGGCGTTCTTAACGTTGAGAATGGCTACTTCGTCGAGGACCAAGAGGTTGAGGAAGAGATCAAGGATGATGACAAGAAGGACGAAGGCGATAAGAAGGATCCCGACGTAAGCTCTTCGTCACCCATTCCCACTACTCTTGAGAACATCGGCTAACTTCGCGTCCCTCCCAAGGCCATGGAAACTGACAGCAAGGATGAGGCTCCCAAAAAGACTCGCAAAGTGAAGAAGCAGGTCCGCAAGGGGGATCTTCCCATCTCCAGCGGCACCTCGTCCCTCGATGCCAGCCTCAAGACCACCTTGATGGAGAAGGAAACCGCCATGGTCATGGAAGACAAGCTTGTGGCCGACACCGAGGAGAAGAAGAACGAGCTGGAGGCGTACATCTATGATCTCCGAGCAAAGCTGGACGACCAATATGCCGAGTTTGTCAAGGAAGACGAGAAGGTGACAATCAAGGAGAGGCTCGAGGCTGCCGAGGTAAGATTTCTCACTCAGAACCGATCGATGTGGCGGGTGCTGACGCTATCTCCCAGGACTGGCTGTACGATGAGGGTGACGACGCGACCAAGGGTGTGTACGTCGCCAAGATGGAAGAGCTCCGCGCCATGGCCGGCCCCATTGTCCAGCGCTACTTCGAGAAGGTCGAGGCAGACCGACGTGCCGTGCAGGAGCGCGTCGACGCCGAGCAGGCTGCCAAAAAGGCCGCTGAGGAAGAGGCTCGCAAGGCTGCTGAGGCCGAGAAGGCGGCGCAGCAGGGAGCCAGCGATCAAGAGATGAAGGACGCCGACTCTTCGCCAGCCGAGACCGAGGAGTCCGGCGACGCGAAATAAGAGACGAGAGGCAACATCACGTAACGAAGTGTTAATGATTGCGGTCGATGCGCTTACGGGTGAGCGAGTGAGGAGTGAAATAAAATGAAGAATCGCATAGAAACGAACCGCCTCCCGAGCATGGGCAAGAGGACCTCGCCGGGCGGCGGAACCTGGGCGAAAAGGGAATTGGTCATGATGGCAATGTATGCACGTTAGACAAAGTTTTTTTTATCCAAGGACGACGACGTTTTGGGCTGCTAGAGACTTTGTTATACAAATACACACAGCATTTGGAGAGGAGCGAAATTGGCCCTTGATCTCATGGTATGGAGACGAAAGGGAAGAAGGGCCATTGTCGCCCATGGCACGCTCAAAATCCGTCGCAGACACGCGTCGGCCGCCAAAGACGTTATAGGCAGCGTCGACTTGACCCGATGGCCGAGAGCCAAGCCCAGTGCAAAAACAAAGCTTATTCCGAAGACGAAACTTTTG